>CM031240.1:561828306-562311078 GCA_018340775.1 Taxus wallichiana var. yunnanensis
TGTTTTGGGTTATTATTGGATGTGGATCGACCAAGTTTGATGCATAATATTGTGCCCTTTCTACAACGACTTCATTAGGTAGTTCCTTGAGTATTTTAATGCATGTTTAGTGCTCTAAATGTTCAGCGAACTTGATGATGTTAATTTACTAAGCTACATCGATATGTTTTAAGGCAATAGTTTGTTAAAAACCTCCTCTAAACCCTAGCAAATACAAGCATTGTTTGGTGACTGGTTGAGGATAGATTTGTGTGCAAAAATAATTATATTTGACAGCGATTTCTAGCTCAAATAAGTATTTGTTTGTGACTAATATTGGCGATTTTACTTGAGACACAGATCTGTGGGAAAATATATTTATATTGCAGCGATCTATACCTCCTTTTGGCTGCTACATTCTGAGTATGGCGACTCAAACAAATGCATGATTCAATGTTGTTTGAAGTCCCTCTTGGCAGCGGCTTGTGTGACCATTTTATTCTGTCATATGGCAATTTGAATAAATGCATAATCTAACAGTGTTTGGAGTTTCTCTTGGCAGCGATTTACCTTGCTTGAGTGCTCTGTGTCCAGCAATCTGCATAATGCATGATTCTTTGATGTGTTAGAATCATCTGGGGCAGTGAAGTCAACATTCATTATTGGGCCATTTTTCTGAAATGAATCAATTGGATGTTGCTCATGTTTGAAAGCTATAATGCTCATGTTTGACAGCAATCTGAACCGAGGGTGTTTGGTATGATCCGTAAGTGCTTTCCATGATTATTAGATTAGATCAGATCTTATATATATTCTGAGTATGGCGACTTGGGTGAATGCATGATTTAATGGTGTTTTAGAGCCCTGTTTAGCAGTTGTGTTTGGTCTTCCTATTTGTTGGAAATATGGTGATCATTTTCTATATTTAGCAAACTGGTTTTAGAGCATGGTTGGTATGGTTTGGGGTATTCAATAGATTCCAAGTGCAACGATCAGTGTGTGAGTTTATTGCAGCAGTCTATATTCAATTTATCACAACATATTTAGCGTAATTTGATTAAGGCCATTAAACCCCTCTCTTTGGGTTTATTGAGTCATTAATGTATTGAATTTATTATGCAAATATTCATCCCGATTAGATCCAGACCTCGGTTGAGTTCAAGGCACCTCACCTGATCCAATCGTAAGTTGGAGCTACTTCAAGGACATGCACTATGTTATAATCCATTGAAAGATATTTTAGAAGATATGTTGAAGTATAGTTGCTGCCCTAATAGTGTATAACAATTGGGATTTCCTAGAAGATCCAAGTCTGCCCTAAAAATATAATTGTGGGATATTACAATTGGGCAACTAGGGCATTAAGGAGAAGAATATCAAGGGTTTATCATCACTTTTGGCTCCCTCTCCTAGGGTAGCGACTTGGGTGTGAGTGTGTTTGGGTGCCTTCTAGGGCACGTTTTGGCATTCCAAGTTGATATTCAGATTTCTACATATTTATAAGGCTGATCTATCATTTATTTGGCATTTATTGGGGTTTGGAGACCTCATTTTCAGTCACATTTGATAGTTTACTTCTGCTGATATTTAATTAATTTCCAGCTGTGTTTGTGGTTGAGTTTTGGGTGATAATTGTCCCAATATATTCCTAAAGGGTTTCTATATATTGTAGATGATGTTTATGGTGATATTTTGTTGAATTATTGCTCTTTCCAAGCTGCTGTCATAAAAATCAGACTGTTGTACACTGTTCCATTTTTCAGTTGGCTGGTATAAAAATCAGAGTTTATTTCAGTTTGGGTTTGTGTGATTTCATTGTTTGTTTGGTTCAGCCCTAGAAAGGGACATTACAATCCAAAATAATTGTAGAAACCTTAGTAGCTCTTCTTCTCTCAAGCCCTAGCTACAAACCAACAACATCACTTTCTTTGACGCCCTTAGGACCCACCAATCATAGAGTCTTTGTTCTCCAATTTGCACAAGGAAGGGTTTCGTCTTCCTTGTATGGCAGACCAAAGGATTTCCACCCTCTAGTGGATAGGAATTAAGCAATCAGCCTAAAAACCAAACAAGCATAAATTTATGATATGATAGATGCCCAAAATGAGTCCAAGCGACCCCTTTTATATCCTCTTGGTGGTGCCAAAGATCAATTAGGGAGTCTTCCCCATAACCGACCTCATAATGATGTTTGCTTTTAACTTTAGCTTGGCTTTTCCCCTCTACAACCCAACCTACCTGCCTCATAAGAGAAAACATGAAAGAAAAAGGTAAATGCTCACAAAAAAGACTAAAAAAACAACAAACACTTCCCTTGTTCATCTCCTTCTTGCCCCAGGAAGTGGAATGGGCTAGAAGTCTTCAAAATGAATTAGTTTGAAAAAATGGACATTACAGTCCTCCCTAAAACTGCTTGCCCTCAAGCAATTGCAAGCTTGGTTGAACTGAAACTTTTGTATCCTTCATCTTCTCATTTTGTATGGCAACATCATCAAGAGAGATAGGAGGTGGCTTCCTTGACAAAGCATCTGCCACCACATTATTTTTCCCTTTGACATATTCAATATCAAAATCATATGCTTGGAGTTTACTTACCCACTTTTGTTGCCGGTCATTCAAATCCCTTTGATGAAGAAAGAACCTCAAACTATTATGGTCGGTTTTGACCACAAACCTTCCACAAACCAAGTATTGCTGGAATTTGATCAATGCATGCATGATGGCCAACATTTCCTTGTCATAGATGGAGAAATTCTTCTCATGTTCCTTGAGTTTTCGGCTCTCATATGCAATGGGATGCTTATTTTGCATCAAAACAACCCATATACATCTTATTCAAGTATAAATGGAATACAAAAATCTGGAACAAGTACTCGAGAAAGTACTTATTGCCCTTTTCAGCTCATAAAAAGCTATTTGAGTTGTTTTTGACCAATGAAAGTTCCCTTCCGTGTTAAATCATTCAAAGGAACAGCAAATTGCGAAAACCCCTTCACAAATCTTCTATAATAACAACATAGACCCAAAAATCTAGAACATATACCTTCACCCGAAGCATCACATTCAAGTATAAATGGAATAGAGAAATCTGGAACAACAAGTACCGGGCAAGAACTCATCACCTTTTTCAGCTCATCAAAAGCTATTTGGGTTGTTTTTGACCAGCTGAAAGCTCCTTTCGTGTTAAATTAGTCAAAGGAACAACAAGTTGTGAAAATCCTTTCACAAATCTTCTATAATAACAACATAAACCCAAAAATCCTCTCAACTGTGATATGTTGGTTGGTGGTGGCCAATCCAATATGGCCATAATTTTTGTTGATATGCATCAAACTTTACCTCATGAAGTATGGACCAAAAAAAACCTGATATCTCTCATTTAAAGATATTTGGTAGTCTTGTTTCCCTTCTCATTCCTAAAGTCAAAAGACAAAAACTTGATCCTACCTCCTCTTGCATTTTTGTTGGGTATGACGGTCGCACAAAAGGATTAAGAGTGTATGATCCAGTCAAACATGTGATTATAAAGAATAAGAATGTTCATGTTCTAGATAAACTATTTTGTGAATCTTCCTTTCTTCCTCTGCGTTTCTCGAGTCTGAAACTCTTCAATTTGATAATCCTTTTTTAAACAATATGGAAACTGATTTCCAAGAGGTTGATCATCCTTCTTCTGATATGATGGATGTAGATATTGAGGGGGAGTCTTCTCAATCTATGTCTCAGTTTAGAATTCCTAAATGGGCTCAAAATATGGTTTCTAATTCTCAACCTAATAATCTGATAAAGATGACCCGCAGTCAACATTCTTATCATGCCTTGTCAACTTTGTATGAGGTTGAACCTCAATCTTTTGAAGAAGCCAACCTAGATGAAAGATGGGTTAATGCTATGAAAGTTTAATACAATGCTCTAATAAAAATAAAACTTGGGAATTAGTCCCTCTTCCTCATAAAAGAAACATTGTAGGATCTAGATGGCTATATAAAATTAAGTATAACTCTACTTGGTAAGATTGAAAATTCAAGGCAAGATTAGTTGCTAGAGGGTTTACTCAGAAACTTGGTTTAGATTATGTTGAAACCTTTTCTCCTGTTGCCAAAATGAGCACTGTTAGAATTATTCTAGCTCTAGTTGCTCAACATGGATGAGAGATTCACCAAATGGATGTGAAAAATACTTTTTAAATGGTGATTTGAAAGAAGAAATTTACATGCATCAACCTAAAGGGTTTGAAGAACCTGGTAAGGAATTGTGTGTAAGCTTAAAAATATTTGTATGGTCTTAAACAAGCTCCTAGAGCTTGGTATGTTAAGATAAATAGTTTCTTTCAAGATCTTGGTTTCAAAAATTGTTTTGTTGACAATGATTTGTTTATAAAATATGAAAACAATCATATTATTATTATTGTCTTATATGTTGATGATCTCTTGATTACTAGTAGTGATAAGAATCTAATTCTTAGAATCAAAGAGAAACTAAGACAACATTTTGAAATGATTGATTTAAGACTGTTAAATCATTTCTTAGGCATGATTATTTGTCAAAATCACAAATCTATTGTTGTATCTCAAGCACAATATGCTTCTAACCTTCTTAAAAGATTTAACATGATTGATTGTAATCCTGTCTCTATTCCTATGGAAGTTGGAGTTAAATTAGATCCAAAACCTACTTGTGATAAATTTAATCCTACTTTATATAGACTTGTTGGTAGTTTGATTTATTTGATTATCACTAGGTCTAATATATCCTATGCAGTTTGGAATTTTTTTTAGATTCGTGCAAGATCCTTATGAGGACCATTAGAAAATGACAAAAAGATTCTAAGGTATATCAAAAGTACAATCAATTATGGTTTGTATTATTCTTCTTGTGATGATGCAAATTTATTTGGTTATTGTGATTCTGACCATGTTGTTGATATTATAAATAGAAAATCTACTTCTAGGTATGTTTTCAAGTTAGGTGCAGGTGTAATCACTTGAAGTAGCAAGAAACAACCAATAGTATCTATCTCTTCTACTAAAGTAGAGTATATAAGTTCTATGGAAGCAACAAAGGAAGTTATGTGGTTGAAAAGACTATTGGAAGAACTTCATATGGGTGTCAAAGGAAGTACTCTTCTTCTATGTGACAGCCAAACAAACAATCTAGTTCAACATCAAAAAACCAAGAATATTGAGATTCATATGCACTTAATTTGAGACAAAGTTCTGAATGGTGATATAAACTTCAAGTTTTCTTCTACTAAAGATCAAAGTTGCATACATATTTACAAATCCATCATGTGCTACAAAGTTTTGTAAATTTCGTGCCATGTTAGGCATTTCAGATTTTGGCGCAAATGATCATGTGGATGACCTTGATCTCCATCTTTGAATCAGCTGAGCATATGTTGTTTGGCTCAAATGATCATGTGAATGACGTTTGTATTCACCTCTCGAATCGATGAGCATAAGTAGTTGCCCTTGAGGGGAAAATAAGGAGGATTGAGCATATTTTGCATATTTTTTGCAATGCCACCTCTTATCGGCCTGATTGTGTCAATTGTAAACTCCCTATACTATTTCCATTTTGTTTGAGTAAAGTGTCACTTTATGTGAGTTGCATGTAATACCTAGCGAAGCATTAGATATGATAGATTTTGTTTCATAAAAGACCCCATAATCTTATGTAAGACTTCATAGGTAATCACTTTATCTTGAGATTTTTTGCTGTTCTTGTATATTGCGGTTTTTATAAAATCCGCAAGGAACATTTTCTTTGTACTCGCGGCTTTCAAGTCTCCGCATAACACTAAAAGCAATGTATCGTGGCTTTTCTAAAATCCAGGGAACATCTATAATGGTTCGTGGTTTGTTTAAATCCGCGGGATATTGTAGTAGTGTACCACAATGTTACAAAACCCACAGTAACACCGAAGTAGTGTATCGTAGAGTTATAAAATCCATGAACAAAGATTTTATTGACGCTAGTCTAAATCACTTAGATGATTTATGGATTGTAATTCCTTTTGTACAAAAAGGTGACTTGGCATGTGTTATTTGGAACAAGCTTTATATATTTACATGCTAGCCTAAATCTTCATGTGATGATTTATGGATTATAAGTCTTTTTGTATAAAAACAATTTTGCATGTTTCCTACTTAACATTAAGGGGGAGTGTTGGGGTTGTAATATTAAGCGGGAAACTAACTTAATAGAAACCCGCCAAAGACTAATGATCATGACATATAACTTATATTTAAAATATAAGCATGGCGGAATCCACATACTGCGTCGGCAGTGTTTAAAGTTAAATTATAAGAGTGACCCAAACAAGGCCACCCGCCTTGATATAAATCAAGGTGATCTCATTAGAGATTTGAGATAAAGCATACGC
The DNA here is from genome assembly GCA_018340775.1 of Taxus wallichiana var. yunnanensis. Classification (NCBI taxonomy): domain Eukaryota; kingdom Viridiplantae; phylum Streptophyta; class Pinopsida; order Cupressales; family Taxaceae; genus Taxus; species Taxus wallichiana. Next base: position 561,834,671 of record CM031240.1, read on the forward strand.
AGAATGTGCGAATTCATGCAAGCAAGAAATGCGAGCAGGTTGTTGATACATGATGCGAATGATAATCTCCGCTCATGAACAAATGTATATGACAGCTTATAATGAGTGTTAGAGTTTCCATCACACTAAGTTGGAATGTGTTTTCATCAAGATTGCATGTGTTTGTCCTCAAGCAGCATCAAGGATATTGAAATTGCCCACAACTGCTACATATCGCTGATACAAAGACAAGACAATGTTACTCAACAAGAGAAGGAGAATCTTCTTCATAGAATGGAAATATTGGAAAAAGAGGTGGAAAATCTCAAAAAAGAAATGCATCAACTAAGCAAAAGGGGAAAAGAAAGTTGAATGAGGATGTTGATATTGGGGTAGGTTAGACAAATGAAATTTACAAGAAACTTGAATTCCTTGGACAATAGACTTGGGAAATCTAAGGATAGACATGATCACAATATTGCCATTTTCAAGGCTATATGTGATTTTCTTGAACAACAGGTCAGAAGCATTACTATGCTTAGTGGAGTCTCAAGACATTTGGGGCACAGGAAATGAAAGGAACCAGATCATCTCACAAACTGGATGCAAATGACCCTACGCATGTCACCACTCTGGCGTTATTTACCTCTTTGCAGACGGTTAAATCAAGAATCGACAGGGCTTCGAAGAAATAACTTCTTCAGAGCAGGGGTGGTCATGAACAAGTTTTGTTTTCATATCGATAGTATGCTTTTTTTATGCTGTTTCTTTGCAGTTTTATCCTTGTTTTTCTTTTTCTTAGTAGTTTCTTTTTGACTACCATGTCGGCTTATCAGAATATCCGTATTCGAGATCCTATTTTGCTACTTTATCATGTTTATCTAGTTGTTGAGCCTCTTTTGTATCAGGGTATAGTCCCTTCAAAACTATTTGCCATTAATAAAAAAAAGATCATGTGTTTCTTAGAGTTTAGTGGTAGGAGTTTTTGGGTGATAGATTATCGGGTACCGATGGGAAATTGCAATGAGGGCATGCTTATTATTCTTTAAGTTAAGGAGATAAGATAGAATAAGATAAATATATTAAATGTCCAACAGATGACCACAAAAGTAGGTCAAAGGGACTGCACCATACAAAGGGACTAGAAACCAGCCGGGAAACCAAGACGGGTTTCCACGAGAAAACAAGAACAGAAATACAGAAAGAGAAGAGAGAAATGAAGCGAGGGCCAATGGCCAAGAAGTGCCACCACAGAAGCGTGCACGACCCACGACCCCAGAGCCGGGGACATGGGGAATACAATGTAGAAGAGAGAGAAGAAGAGAAAAGGAAGGGAGAGAACCCGAACATGAACTCTCTCATCTAGCATCCAAGGCCGGCTGAAAGAAGCTAGTAATGCGTTGATGTCCAGTGGAGGACGTAGTGGAAGGTATGGAACGCTGATGTCCGGAGTGAGAAGCTCTTTGAGCAGGTCTGGTGGACCGCCGCAGACATTTGTGAAGGGATGATCTCGGCCTCGTGTGTCTCGAACGCTCCTAAGGCTGGAGGAAGGTGCCCCGGTTCTACACCGATCTAGTCCTGGGGCTGGATGACCGGTGTCATATCATTGCTTGGGCCCCTCTATGAAGGAATCGTTATGAAGGAGGTGATTTGTTGGGTAGTCGACTGTTTAGGCGGGGGCTGAAGGGTCTCACAACGAAGTCTGAGAGTCTCCTGCATATATAAAGCTAGGCACCTCTGGTCATAGTATCTAAAGAAACTGGTAAGGGTCGGATGCTCTCTGAAAAGACAGTGGAATCTCCCTCTGATCTCGTAATAGATGGGACACCGGAAAATGAAATGGTCCTCCATCTCGACCTCCTGAAGGGAGCAAAGCTGGCAGAACCCTATCAGAACGTGGCAACTGATGATCGCTTTCAACCCGAAGCCTGTGGGAGCTTACTGAGGGCATGCATCCAGTGATGAGAGATGTATTGGGGTCGGGTGATAAGACCATTGTTAACCACTAGGAAGTGTGTAGCATAGAAAGCCATCTTAGGACGTAGCCCTCCCTGAGGGTTAGTCCATGTGATCTGGACAAACTGTCTGTAAATGTCGTCTCAGATGATTTTGTTCAAAGTCTTCTTACTCGGTAGGAGGCGGGTCGGAGTGTCCAAGGAGTAATTGAATGGTGGAAGGTGGTGCATCTGAATGCCAACAATCCTAGTAGGCTTGAGACTATAGCATACCAACAATAAGAGCGACTGGAGGGTCCGATAAGGCTATGGCCTCTCGAGGAGCAGTATGCTAAATATGGGTACTGTCTCTTCTTGCAGCAGAATCAAGTCTTCGAGGACGCGATGTAGGAGTGAGACGAGGCCAAAGATTGCTTCCAGTCGAAATGGACGAGCACCAAACTCAGCTAGGATGATATTGTGGGGTATGGTCTCTTTGCATCTAATGATGCGCCGGAGCAAAAGAATCTGAATTCTCTCAACAGTAGCCCAATTTGACTCAAGGATGGCCCCCAGATCTTAGAGCCATAGAGGACCGTGGGCCTAATGAGGGAGTCCGTGAGGGACATCTTAGACAAGGTGTCCTGAAAGTGGTGTTTGAAGCACTGTCTCTCCAAGAGAGCTAAAGACCCATACCCTTTATTGACCCGGGGTTGAAGAGCTGGCCGCATACTGAAGCGAGGTCCAGAGAATAGCACTCCCAAGTAGGTGTATGAGTTGGTGATCTCGAGCTCCTCCCCTCTGAAGAAGAAATGGAAATTAGATGTCTTCAACCCATTGAAGAGCATAACCTTGGTCTTGCCAAGGTTGACCGTCAACTGCTTATGGTCACAAAAAAGAGCTAAAGCATCCAGTTGTCTTTGTAATCCTTTCGGGGAAGAGGCGAGGAGTACCACATCGTCAACAAAGAGGAGAATGGATATCAGAACCTGGTGAAGAAGACAACTGTCACCCTCCTGGATATGATCACGGAGAAAATTCTCCAACTCATCAATGTAAATCCCAAACAAATTCGGGGACAAGGGGCAACCCTATTTGACCCCAATGGTGCTCCTGATTAAGTTTGATAACCTAGTGGCGGTGCGGAGGCGGGCAAGGACCTCCTCATAAAGGCGCATAATGGCAACAAAAAGGATTTCAGAAATGCCAATGTCTTTTAGCCTACAGAAAAGGGCTTCCCGCAGAATAGAGTCAAAGGCTTTCAAAATCAACAAAGAAACAAAAGACATTGGAAGAGTAGTGGTGTGCTTCCTCAATGATGGCCCAAAGGGTGAAGATGTGATCAGTGGTCTGGTACAACGGACGAAAACCCGCTTGTCCCCTGGCTCTAAGGTGCCTGTGCTCCAAAAACTCAGAAAGACGCATGTGAAGCATTGTCGCATAAAGCTTAGAAAATGTGTGACCCACCATAATCGTTCTGTAGTTATTGGGATCGAGGTGGCCCGACTTATGGATCGGGTGAATAATATGATGGGACCAAGTACTCGGAAAGCCTGTACAAACCACCTGGTTAAAAAGATCCACTAAGTAGTTGTTCAGGACATGAAGACCATGCTTGAAGAACTTTGCTTGGAAGCCTTCCTCATCCTCTGCTTTGCTGCTGTTCATAGCTGAAATAACATCTTTGACATTCGTGTAAGTGAAGAGGTGGCAAGACGATAGTGGAGACACAACCTGAATCTGAGATTGCCCTGGGATATCATAAAGATTGGAAGTATGGGCATACATAGAGTTAGGGTCTAAGTCCTGTGGGAGAGGGGAGTGGCGAGGGAGGATGGTACGCCAAAACGTTTAGGGGAATGAATTAGGGAGGCACAAAGCTCCTGTCTCTGCAGGGAAATGTAGGTACGTTTCTTGTGGCGAAGGAGGCGGCGATAGGAGGTTTTGAGTGAGGGGTAAGAGGGGTGAGCATGGGTGAAGGTGACACGAAGCTGTCGGTGAAGGGCCTTGCATTCCTCGTCATACCATTGGTTCATGGGGCATGTCCTCTTACTTGGGGGAGTAAGAGTGTAATGGGGATAAGAGGCAAGGGTTGCTTCATGGATAGTGGAGGAGAGGAGGTTGTATTTAGTGTCGGTATTAGCAAGTGAGATGAAAAGGGGTTCGGGTGGAAGAAGTTGACGAAGGTGTGAAGAGAAGGTTTCGAGGTCGCCTTCATCAAACTTAAGAATAGTGCGGGGTGGATTGTGGGTGGGGGCTAACGGGGGGGCTATCCTGTAGGGAAAAGGAGAGGATGGAGTGATCAACAAGAGGGATGGGGGAGACCGACAAATGGCAGATAAAAGGGAGCAGGTTGGGAGTAGACATGACGTAATCCACCACGCTCGCCCCACCGCAATGGGGCCTACAGGTAAAGAAGCGGGAATCGGGAAAATATGAGATCCCATTCAAGATCAGCAGCTCATGTGATTCCCTCTGTTGGCTAGATTTTCGCATAGTTGAAAACCTAGGCAATCATGAAATAAATCTCCTCATTTACCGGTGAGGCTCCCGTGTCGATTTGTCAATAAAAATATGTTAGTATCTATATGGGGTTTTACTTTAACTGCTCAAATTTCATGAACCATAGTTGTACAATTTTGCAGTAAGCAGTTGTTTAAGAAAGGAAATATTTATAGAAGAAAATAGTAAAACACAGGGAAGAAATGGGGAAGATGTGCATCCCAATCAATAGATAATGGAGTTGATTGCATGCACATAGAAGAAACCAATAGATATCAACGCACATACTTATAAGCAAAGACACTTCAAATCTAGATCTAAAATAACACAAAGTCTATTAGAAGATCTAAGATAGAAAGCTAGAAACAAATTGCACCGTGACACAAAGTTCTCCGGAAATCTGCTCCTTTATATTCCTTTGCTTCAAGTGGCTATCAAGGGTTTCAGCACAAAGTCTGGAACACAAGAATGCTGCTTACAAATTCTCGATCTTTAACCCGAAGGTTCTTCCTCTACTTATAGAATGTAGAGGGGCAATTACAAGTCGGAAGCTTTTAGTTGAACTGGCACATGTGGAAGTGGGAAAGGAAACAACTGGCAATCTCCCTCCTGGAATTCCTCTTTGCATGACATGCATGATTTGCAACTGAAAATAGAACCTTCTGTTTTGCACGTTTGCCACCTATCTCCAAGTAGTTGACTTCTTCAAGTAATGGCTTTTAAACCAATCACTTAAGTTTGATAATTTAATTGATCGCTCAATTACTTTATCGGAGGAAAGAAGAAGGAAGAGGAAAGCTGCAGTCTTGTCCTTTTTCATATTCTGCATGCAGTTGATTCTTTTGCTTTTGATTCTCATGCAATTTGGATCGGGAGCAAATTTGGATCTGGAAGCACGCTCTGGATCTCGGGAAACAAGTTGGATCTAGAAACTTGCTTATGGGTGTTGCCTTTGCCTTGTCTTCCCTCTTATCCTTGTAGCTTTTGCAGTTTTTCTCCAGTACATGCATCAGTGCAATGTTTGCCGTAAATAACTCCTCATTTTTATTTATAATTGCATATGAGCAATTAAAAATTTTGGAAAGCAATCCGGGTGAATGCAACTTCAATGAAGGCTTCAACTGGAAGATTGGGAGCACATGCACAAGATCCTGGAAGAAATTTTCTACGCACCGACTTCTACACGGCCGCATCGAAACAAGAGGATAAGTTTTTGTCGGAAGTTTTTGCAATTTTGAGATCTCGAATCGGATCGGGCCTGGATTTGTGCCTCCAATGTCTCGCAAATTTGGAAGTAATGCATGATTTATTTGAGCTTTCGTTCATCCCGCTTTGCCATGGTCAGAACAATCTTTGTTTGAACAATTCTTTTCCTCTTTATTCGCCGAGAATTCTTCACAACGGTGCAGATCTGGATAATTCTTTAGATTCAGAGGATATGTTCAATGTATTGGACATTGATTTAAGCTCCCTTTCTTTTATAAAAGCACCTTTGATGAATTCCCGCAATTAATTTGAGACAAAGATGGCAACCAGAACATGAATAGTGGGTTTTAATCATAAAAATCTGCATAATTCAAGTTTGTTGCCCCAAAGTTTGATGTTTTATTTGCATGCAAAGTAAGCATGAATTTTACTAACTTCCCCGAGCACTGTATCACTTATGCAAACAATTATCTAGACACAAATCAACCTCCTTCAACCTCGTGAGTCAAAATTGGAAGCTTCCAGCATTAATTACACCTTTTGACTAAAAATTCTCTTCAAATGGGGTGCACTTTTGTCCGGGCTGCACTTCTCGCTTTTAAATTAATTAATTCATCCTTATGGCAGCCCTTGCTTATATAATCCTCATGATTCTATAATTAATTAATGCCTTTCCTATTCTTGGTAATTAATTAATTAATTAATAAGCTTTACTCTTCAAATGAGGTGCCTATTTTGTCCATGCTTATGGCTACCATTAAATAAATTAAATTTATTTAATTTTAGACTTTTGCTTCAGCTAACTCAAGTATTATTTCTCTCCCAAACAGGCACACTTTTTTGTCATGAAGGGGCTGCATTAAATAAATAATATTTATTTAATTTTAGAACTATCTATTTCCAACTTCCTTTTGTCTACTTTCCTTTGTTGACTTTTCCACAAGCCTCGGGCGCAAAATTGGGTGAATAAATATTAATAAATATTTATTTAATGCATTATTATTCACCCAAGGTGGGTTGCACTTTTGCACAATGTGAATTCTATTTTTAAAAGTTAGATGACAATGGGATTATTTACCCTGCAAGGCAGCCCTGAAAATCCCATGATTCACTTAAGTCGTTTGACTTTTATAATGAGATTATTTACCCTGCAAGGCAGGCAATAAAATCCCATGATTCACTTAAGTGAATTTTCTTTTATTCCACAATGAGAATTTTTACCCGCAAGCGGGTAAGAAATTCCCGCTCGCTTACCTCTAATTTCCCATTGTGACTTAAATGACGTTGCTTCCATGGGAAAAAGTACTGCAAGGCAAGTAAGAAATTCCCGCTTACTGCTCGCGCTTCCAAAATCCCATGATCCACTTCAAACCCCCTTTTTTCAAAAATGCGACCAACCCGAGAAGAAGCTTTTTTAGTGCACGACTTCTGCTCTTTTCCAAGAGAACCAGACCTCCGATGGCGAATTCCTTCTGGCACAACGTGCATAGGTGATCTCCAGATACTCCAGTGCCAAGAATCGGGCCAAATAGGCAAAGGAATTGATCCAGAGAAATTTCACAGAAAACGAAACGGGAAAACACTAAAAACACAAAACATTGCCAGAAGTTACAAATAAAGCCCATGATCCATTATTGGTTAAAACCCCTTTGGTATATGGGAATATTGACATGTACGATCACAACAGGTTAAACCGGAGCACAAATTGCCTCAAACGGGCTCAAAATAATTAAATACAAATTTCCGCAGCAAACCCCAAATGATGTAATAAAACAATATTGGGCATCCGGGTATTTGGCGAAAATGGCTCCTCGAGAATATCTTAACACATTACAAAAACTTTTTGGCAATAAAAACACAAAACGACCCATTATTTTAAAAGTACGAAAATTTTAACATGGGGTAGTCTCAAATTTCAGGGTGAAATCTGGGGACACTAGTTGGCTCCGTCTGTGGACATCTTTGCCTCTGTCAGATGACAAGGGAAAAGATGAGATCCCAACATCTTTGGTTTCGTATCTTGTCTTTTGGGTACAGGGGGTCAGGCAACAAAAACAACACAACACAAAAACAAAACAAGGAAAAACAAACAAAGTTTTATTTATATACATACAGGTTTTAACCTTTTTATCCTGAACAACTTCAGATGTTACCCGTTGAAAGGCAATGGTAACTCAATTCCATCCCGGTAGGCAAGGAAGAAAGTATCCATTCCTGCAGCTCTTTTGATCACGAAGGGCCCTTTCCAGAGTGAATCAAATTTGTCGTGCATGCCCTTCGGTTCATATCTCTTGTCCCACCAGAGTACCCAATCTCCGATCTCGAACTTCCTTTCTCTGGCCTTCTTGTCAAGTACTGGGCAAGTCTTCATCAACTTCATCCTGTGGTGGCTCATCCTTTCTTCTCTCTACGGTGGGTAAGTCTGCATCAACTTCTCTCGTTCCCAGATTCACTGGTTGCACTTCGAAGGAAGAACTATCACCATATTCTTTGTTCTTCTTCAGGTACTGATCATGCTTGTTGAAAGTCTCCACTAAGGAAACTAAACCCTTGGGGATTTTGTTACCTTTTGGTTGGACTATTCCACTGTTGTCATCATAACCTGGATCAGTTATGCTTGTGACTGTTTGTCGTGGTAGTGACTTACTCCCTTCAACATGCAGACATGCAGATGTTTGTTCAGGGACTTTGGGGCGGTAGACCATCTCCACTTTATAGTTTCCTTTTCTGAATATGGATGGTAGTCTATTCGGATTCAATAGTGCAGCCATGACTGCCAAAGAATCCGTCTTGGAGTTTTGATTTATTGGAATGAAGTCAATAGAAGGCTGTAAAATCGAATGTGGCGAGAAAGTACTTTATCTTTGTAATGCTCCAGCTTATCTCTTTTGACTTAACTTTGCCCTCAAACCCGCTTTACTAGAAGTTCAACATCTCCTGGGCTTTGAGGAGTCTCGACTCCTTTCTTTCTTTCGGCTTGCTCCATTCCTAGCAGCAATGCCTCATAGTCCATCTGTATTATTGGTGTTCTCGAACATCAGCTTGTGGGAGTATGGAAATATCTCATGATTTGAAGATATTAGTAGAATGCCGGCTCTTGATCCAAAAGAACAACATGTGCCTTTAAACTCCAAAGTCCAAACTTTTTCTTCTCTCTTTTGCTGGCTCTGCTCTGGTTGAAGTTCTGGCTCTAGAACGTCTTTATCCATTTCTAAGAAATAGACCCCATGGTTAGATTCTTGAAAAATAATTTGAGATCTAGGACCCTCAGATTTTGTCACCGTGTACTTGGAATTCTTTTCCGGCTCCAACTTTTGATTAATTCCTTTGATAGGAATATGAGCACATGACCAATCCATCTTTACTTCTCCTCCCAACTCTTTGCATAAGTTTTTACTCAGCAACATCCCGTAGGAGACAGGAATATCTGCAACTAGAATTGTCATCTTTAATCTTTTGTCAAGAAAAGTCTGTCAGAACAACTTGTGCATCTTTGATTTGTCCTATTAAAGGGACTTGTCTCTCCATGGAGTAACACCTTTTTATGATCTTTGTCAAGGTAAGCCCAAGAGCATCTACAACTTTAGCTGGCATGACATTGTTAGAAGCATTTGAATCTAAAATGCAGTTACTTAACATGAAACCATTAAGCAATAGGGAAACATAGAATGGTTCCACTCTTTCAGAAGATGGTGAGGATTCAACAACTGCAGTGTTGTTTTGGGGAGGAGTATCCTTGGGCTTAGGCAAAAGGCCTTTTGATGTATTGGATTGTCTTGGTGATTGTACATATTTGACTAGCCTATTTAACTGCTTAGGAAAAGCTCTCAGGTATTCGGCTTCTGACATTTGAACTTTAGTTTTCTTGGCATGATCAATAATGTCAAAAGAAGGTATGGATTCGATACCCGATTTGCTTTTTAGTGTTGAAATGAAGAACTCGCATGCTTACTTCCGGGAGCTAAGGAAGAAGGCAAAGGGATGCCCCTTCTTTGCTCGTCTGCTAATGCCTCAGCTTGGCGAGTTTGTGATCTTGTAAGTACTGCATATGCATGACCATGATCGTCTTCAAGAAGCTCCTCATACTCATGTTCAGATTTGTAGTTTAGGTAATTAATGTTGGAGTCGCCAGCAGGACCTATAAAATCATCATTCTCGAGCTGATCAGCGTCAGCTTCCAGGTCTTCTTCATTCATCTCCATGTTGTTTCTGGGAGCAACTTCAATTGCTAATCTTTGGGAACCAGCAATGCGGTTCCGGTTGTTTGTTGTTGAAATTCTGAGCAGGGGCAGTGTTGTTGCCTTGAGCCATTTGAGCCATTTGTTTCTTCATCTGCATCATCTCATTTGCTAACTTTTGCAATAGTGAATCGGATGTAGTAGCAGAAGATGAACTTTCAGCTCTAGAAGTGTTGCTCTTTATTTTTCCAGCCATGATGAGGTCATCTTCAATTTCAACCGCCATGTTTTGGGTTGCTAACAAATCAGCAGGACGTGCTCTTCGCAGTTGATAGCTTACTTCAGGAAGTAAAGCATTGATGAAGAATACTTTTAATTCTCAACATTCAGAGAAGCAGAAGCCGGAATTTTGTATAGTAATCTTTGGAATTTTGCAATAAAATCCCGTATGTGCTCATGTGGTTCCTACTTCACTTGAGTGAGTCAAGTTGGGTTATCAAGGTGCTGGAATCTTCTGCCTTGAATCTTTTCAGAACACATCCCGCATAAGAGCCCATTGGTTATGGTGCGGGAGCTAATTTGGTAGAACCATTCTCCGGCCCAAGTCACGCAGAGTCTCTATGAAGAGTCGACAGATACATCTTCATGTTCGATTGCAAGCACTCCACAAGATATGAAAAACGCAGCCAAGTGGTCATCTGGATTCTGCTTGCCATCTCCAAAGAATTTCGGAAAATTCTTTCTCGTCCCTTTAGGTAGATCATGCATAGGAGTCAGATTCAGTGGCCTAAAAGCTGCTCCCCATGGACATGTACTATCCGGTTACGATTCGCCATGATGAACGAAGCACGTCTTCTTTGAGAATAGACTTGGTGAATAATTCCAGCTGCCGGATTATGCTGAAAATGATCCGGATCTGGATGAGTTTGCACTCTTCTTCCTGGTGAAAGACTGGATCTGCGGCTTCTAACTTTGGAAAGCTTTGGTCTGCTAATTTGTGTTGTTCCCTAGTGGAGTCGCCAAAAACTGTTGGCTAGATTTTTGCATAGCTGAAAACCTAGGCAGTCATGAGATAAATCTCCCTCATTTACCGGTGAGGCTCCGTGTCACATTTGTCAATAAAAATATGTTGGTATCTATATGGGGGTTTTACTTTAACTGTTCAGCTCATGAACCATCATGTTTGTCTGATTTTGCACCAAGTAAGCAAACTATTTAAGAAAGAAAATATTTATAGAAGAAGAAAATAGTAAAACACAGGGAAGAAATGGGGAAGATGTGCATCCCAATCAATAGATAACAGAGTTGATTGCATGCACATAGAAGAAACCAATAGATATCAACGCACAGAATTATAAGCAAAGGCACTTCAGATCTAGATCTAAAATAACACAGTCTATTAGAAGATCTAAGATAGAAAGCTAGAAACAAATTGCACCGTGACACAAAGTTCTCCGGAAACCTGCTCCTTTATATTCCTTTGCTTCAAGTGGCTATCAAGGGTTTCAGCACAAAGTCTGGAACACAAGAATGCTGCTTACAAATTTTGATCTATAACCCGAAGGTTCTTCCTCTACTTATAGAATGTAGAGGGGCAATTACAAGTCGGAAGCTTTTAGTTGAATTGACACATGTGGAAGTGGGAAAGGAAACAACTGGCAATCTCCCTCCTGGAATTCCTCTTTGCATGACATGCATTATTTCGCAGAATCGAAAATAGAACCTTCTATTTTGCACGTTTGCCACCTATCTCCAAGTAGTTGACTTCTTCAAGTAATGGCTTTTAAACCAATCACTTAAGTTTTATAATTTAATTGATCGCTCAATTACTTTTTCGGAGGAAAGAAGAAGGAAGAGGAAAGTGCGCAGTCTTGTCCTTTTTCATATTCGCATGCGATTGATTCTTTTGCTTTTGATTCTCACCAAGTTGGATCGGGAGCAAATGGATCTGGAAGTAAGTTGGATCTGGAAACAAGTTGGATCTAGAAACTTGCTTACGGGTGTTGCCTTTGCCTTGTCTTCCCTCTTATCCTTGTAGCTTTTGCAGTTCTTCTCCAGTACATGCATCGGTCTGCAATGTTTGCCGTAAATAACTCATCATTTTTATTTTTAATTGCATATGAGCAATTAAAAATTTTGGAAAGCACTTCGGGTGAATGCAACTTCAATGAAGGCTTCAACTGGAAGATTGGGAGCACATGCACAAGATCCTGGAAGAAATTTTCCACGCACTGACTTCTACACGGGCTGCATCAGAAACAAGAGGATGAATTTTTGTCGGAAGCTTTTGCAATTATGAGATCTTGATTTGGATCTGGGCCTGGATTTGTGCCTCCAATGTCTGCAAATTTGGAAGTAATGCATGATTTCGCTGAGCTTTCTCGTTCATCCCGCTTTGCCATGGCTGTAGCAATCTTTGTTTGAACAATTCTTTTCCTCTTTATTCAGCCAAAATTCTTTACAATGGGTGCAGATCTGGATAATTTTTCAGATTCGGAGGATATGTTCAATGTATTGGACATTGATTTAAGCTCCTTTCTCGTATAAAAGCACCTTTGTGAATTCCGAAATTAATTGATAAAGATGGCAACCAAAACATGAATAGTGGGTTTTAATCATAAAAATCTGCATAATTCAAGTCTGCTGCCCCAAACTTTGATGTTTTATTTGAATGCAAAGCAAGCATGAATTTTACCAACTTCACCTAAGCACCTGTATCACTTATGCAAACAATTATCTAGACACAAATCAACCTCCTTCAACCTGTGAGCAAAATTGGAAGCTTCCAAAGATTAATTACACCTTCGACTAAAAATTCTCTTCAAATGGGGCGCACTTTTTGTCTGGGCTGCACTTCTCTTCTTTTGAATTAATTAATTCATCCTTATGGCAGCCCTTGCTTATATAATCCTCATGATTCTATAATTAATTAATGCCTTTCTTATTCCTGGTAATTAATTAATTAATTAATAAACTTTACTTTTCAAATGGGGCGCCTATTTTGTCCATGCTTATGGCTACCATTAAATAAATTAAATTTATTTAATTTTAGACTTTTGCTTCCAGTTAACTCAAGCCTCACAAAGTATGTTTTGACCTTAGCCACCGAAAATAGAAATTAATTAATTCATTTAATACTTTAAAAAGTATTATTTCTCTCCCAAATGGGGCTCACTTTTTTGTCTTGAAGGGGCTGCATTAAATAAATAATATTTATTTAATTTTAGAACTGTCTAGTTCCAACTTCCTTTTGTCCACTTTCCTTTGTTGACTTTTCCACAAGCCTAGGCGCCAAAATTGGGTGAATAAATATTTATTTAATGCATTATTATTCACCCAAGGTGGGTCGCACTTTTTGGCACGGGTGAATTCTATTTTTAAAAGTCAAATGACAATGGGATTATTTACCCTGCAAGGCAGTCCTAAAAATCCCATGACTCACTTAAGTCGTTTGACTTTTATAATGGGATTATTTACCCTGCAAGGCAGACAATAAAATTCCATGATTCACTTAAGTGATTTTTCTTTTATTCCACAATGGGAATTTTTACCTTGCAAGGCAGGTAAGAAATTTTCGCTTGCCTGTTGCCTCTAATTTTTCCATAGTGACTTAAGCGACGTTGCTTCCATGGGAAAAAATACCTGCAAGGCAGGTAAGAAATTCCCACCTGCCTGCTGCTTCCAAAAATCCCATGATCCACTTCAAACCCCCTTTTTCCAAAAATGTGGCTAGCCCTGAAGAAGCTTTTTGGTGCACGACTTCGTCTTTTCCAAGAAAACCAGACCTCCGATGGCGAAGTCCTTTTGGCACAACGTGCATAGGTGATCTCCAGATACTCCAGGCCAAATCGGCAAAGGAATTGATTCAGAGAAATTTCACAGAAAACGAAACGGAAAACACTAAAAACACAAAACGTTGCAAGAAGTTACAAATAAAGCCTAGGATCCATTCCTGGTTAAAACCCTATTGGTATATGAGAATATTGATATGTACGATCACAACAGGGTTAAACCGGAGCACAAATTGCCTCAAACATGGCTCAAAATAATTAAATACAAAGTTCCTGTAGGAAAACCCCAACGGCGTAATAAAACAATTTTGGGCATTTGGGTATTTGGCGAAAATGTCTCATATGGCTCCTTGAGAATATCTTAACACATTACAAAAACTTTCTGGCAATAAAAATACAAAACGTCCCATTATTTTAAAAGTACGAAAATTTTAACATGGGGTAGTCTCGATTTCGTGGTGAAATCGGGGACACCATTCCTCCAACTGTAAGATGTTGGCCATAAGATGTTAGAGGTCTCGAAATATCCGTTGATTCTCTCCGAAGCCCTACGGAGTTTGGGTCCACCTCATGGGTGCAAAGCACCTCACCTATCTTGTTATGAAGGGGAATCTGGAGATCTTTGTTATGGGCATTGAAGTCCCCTAAGAGGATAACCTCACCAACCGCTGAGAATTGGGAGATGCCTATATATAGATCAAAGAAGGGGTCTCCTTCTGGGCCATTGTGTATGGCATAGGATGAGGAAACAAGAGGGAAATAGCAAACCACAATGAAGATGTCCCTGGGGAGGAGTGCAGTACGTTTGATCCGAATCCATAAGAATCGGGCGAACTCATCCTCGACAACCACAGAGATCCTGCTCCAGAGAGACTCCCTGAGTAGGCAAGCAACTCCACCAGAACCTCTGACACCACCTGAACTCCTTGTCTCTTGCCTGCAAACTGAAAGCCAGTGGTATCCTCTAATATCTGGGAGAGGACGAACAAGGCTCGCATGGGTCTCCGTGACAAAGAGGAGATCTGAAAGCCCAAGAGCGTCGTAAAGTAAGCCTGGAGATGACCAGAAGGACCCATTACCATTCCAACAGGTGATGGAGATGCCCCTACTCGTCGCTCTCTCCCAATGAGACCATCATTTCGAGGCTCGCCCGGGATCCCAACCTGGGGAAGGAATCTGAACAACAGATTTGAGGTTACGTATTATAGCCCATTTACCGCTTTTCGGCTACCATCACCACTTCCCGTGATTGTTTGAGTTCTGCAACTTGAGCTCTTGTGAGGTCTTCGTCTAAGAAGACTTTGTTAGGGAGGGAAAATAGCTTGCGCTTGGCTCTGAGGGCCCTAAGCCTGTCCTCCACTAATTTGAATCTGAGGAAGAGGGTAGAATCCAACCCAATCCATGCTTTGTCCAACAGTACATCCGGAAGTCCCAAATTTTTTGTGAGAAAATTTATACCCATGGCCAAAGGATCCGAAGAAGGAAGGGGTGTGGGCAACCCTCTCACCTTAAGGTTAAGTTCTCTGGCGCATCTGGTCCTTTCCTCAACCAGTTTAGCATGTACAACCTCTTCAACCGTAGCCAAATGATGAGGGGTTTTGTCCTTCCCTTTCACAACTTGGGCCCAGGAATCTGTTTGTTGTTTAAGAGTATCTTGTTGATTACGGATTTCCTCTTGTTTGTTTTTTAAATCTAAGATTTCAGCTTGCAGCTGGTCGTTGACTGTGTTGGGGGTGGTGTGCAGTGTGGTATCAGCTTGCATTCTCCACAATGATATGTTTTCCACTTCAACTTTTTCCATCCGGGTTGTGAGCTCGAAGACTTCCGTCCTTAGGGCCCTGTTGGAGGATTCAACAATTTCGAGTCTGTGGATTAATTCCTCAAGTATGTTGGGCAAACCCTTGTCATGTTGACCCTGCTCTGTTTCACCTATGATGGAAAGAACCTGCGCATCAGTGGGGGAGGGAGGCATCGGTCGAATCACTTGAAGTGGCATCTGTGAGAGAGGTAGATTGGGTGAACCCCCAACAAAAACCGTTTCCGAAGATAGGAGCCTTGGGCATATGGTCAATTCTGCCCAGAACAGGCCTTTAATGTGTTTGTAGGGTAAACCTGTATTTAACCTCTCCCGCCACGAGAAGGATGATCATGAGAGCAGAAGCAAACAAGCCACAATTCACAGAATCATGACTCCACACATGCTTGCTGACCGTGTTTATTAGCTGCAGCGATCAAGGAAACCTTAGAAGGTGTCAAGGAAACCACGATTCCCTTGTGATCGATTTCCCTGTGCTAGCTGACCACAGAAGGAGAATGAGCCACAAATAGAAGAAGCCACGATTCACTGAAGCAGGCCAAGAATCACTGAACGGGGACACGAGGGCAGATAGAAGGAGCCTTGATTCATAGAAGAAGGCCACAAATAAAAAAATGAGGGCACAGGGGCAGATAAGGAGCCACGATTCACAGAATCAGGCCACGATTCACATAAGTAGGCCACGATAGACAAATCTGAAGCAGAAAAAGCTGTTCTCGATCTAGAGACAAACGATTCACGGACAACCAAGCTCCTCATCCTTTTCTAGCTTCCTCGATCATGTAGAAGAAAATAATAATTTAATTTGATGATTCAGATATCTTTTCTAAGCTTGTGAAAATGTGAATTAAGCATTAGGAAAAAATTATGAACATATACTCTATGAGAACATTATAAGCTGATATACTAATTGTTGAAAGATCAAGTTGTCTCTTCCACTAGGGTAGAGACAAGATATTTTAGTTCTTGTGCAATAGGAAGTACCAAAAGTGTAAAGGCTTAGATGTAGTAGCCTAAGAAACAGGCGGATTTGAAGCCTATCAAATTGTAATTTGGGAAAGTTTGGTGTTCTATGGATGAGACTTGGTGCCATCAACTCCTTTGAGCATGGAGGAGAAGATAGAATCAAGTTAAATTTTTGGTCCATGGATGATTATTTAGTAGGTTGAGATCAATGACATCTAAATTGAAGAATTCAAATTTTGGGAGGACTAGATCATCGAGAGTTGAGAAGAAGATATTTTACAATTTTTCTAAGCACCTCTTGGAATTCTCAAGTTTCTTATGGTATGCCTCTTCGGACAAGTTAGTTGAGGAGAAGCAAGTGTTTTTCTAGAAATTTTATTCTCTTCGTCTTCACCACTTTGGAGCACCTTTTGCACATCAAATTTGTGAGCCCCTTCTGTTTTTGATCTCCATACATGCTTGAGAGTTTTGAAGAAAACTAAAGCACGAGGAAAGTTTGAGTAAGGGTGACAAGGGTGAAGAAGACTTAAAGGTGAAGAAAACTCAAATAAGGTCACCGACTATGACAATTATATAACAAACTTGAGTAAGGTTGCCAATTCTTACATTCATACAACAAACTCAAGCAAGTGCACCAATTCCGATGTAGGTACAAAAATATCGAGTAAACACACAAAATTAGAGAAAGAGAAAGAGAAGATAAATTGTTTGAGAGCCCGTTTAGCCTTGATGTCCATAAGACAACCCCAAGAATTAAAATGTGTATTTCGGGAAGGGTTTTGAGAAAGACAATGTTGAGTCATGAGAAAGTGAAATGGCACATTCTTCTAGGTTGAACAAAAACATGGATGCGGAGTTAAGGGCATGAATGTTGAGGTGAAGCAAAAACATTGAGAAGAAGGGCATGGGTGTTGAGGTTGGGATGTCATATAGGTGTTCATACATGCACCAATGTCTAAGACTAGATGTTAGTCTTGAGGGTCAGTGTGGATGACTTGAGCACTCTTGATGTAGAGGCAAGGACGTGAGTGATCAAAAGAGTGCCTATAGTAGGATGCCAAAGAAGGTTGAGGACATTAGGAAGGATGTTGTTGGCATCAACAACCTCTTTGAAAAGGGCGCCATCAATCAAGCTAGGTGGTGTAAAAATTAGACCTTGATGTCAACAATCTTGACAATGGTGATTCTAGCAGGTGAAAAATTTGCACAATTTTAGGCAGTGCCATCTGTTTTTGGTAGAGTGAAATCAATTTTTAAGGTTTTTAGCAAATTACAAATTTGGAAGAAAGCTTTCTAGAAAGTATTTGATTTTGAAGTTTATTTTTGTGTGATTCTCAAGAAAAAAAAAAGAAGTAATTGTGAAAATTTTGGGGTGCTTTCCCAAACCATGAGGCTGCCCCTGAACCACACCTAAGGAAGACACTTTGTGGTGGAAGATTTTCAAGCCACACTTTTATGTTTGACATTTGTAATAGAGTGTAACAACATTGCGGAGTATCATGTTAGTCACCCTCCAATGAGTTCCTAAGTGTTGAAAAATTTAGTGGGGATGGGGTGGAGAGACAAATGTAGGCATTAAAATAGTAATTGGAATTGATCAGTTTTGTATGGTGCGAATAATCTTTTGTTAGCCACTTGGTCTAATCAAGCTAGTATTATGTTTTGCTGTACTTGTGTAAGATAATAAAGTGTTAGCATGTGGGTTGGGACGATGTATATGTTTATATGGACATCTATAATCTTTTGTTTGTTTGTGGAATTAGTACTTGTGTTTAATACTATTTTCAGTTATCACCAGATGTCCAATTGACACATCCTCTCAAGAGTCTTCTATATAGTTGGGTTCAGGCACATATTCAAGGAGCTTCTCGTTACACCTTAATCAAGGAGCTGTCTCGTCAACGATAGTTTTTGGATCTATAAAACAATAGAATCCTATGTAAAAAGTCCACCACAAGACTAAGAAATTGACATACTTCAAATATATACTAAACTGTGACAGCAATACAGTTTTCATGTTAATTTTATAAATGTCACAAAGGAAAGATTTGCAGTTATGTCTAGATACTTTGAAAGTGGGGAAGTGCATTGGCTATTGCGAGTTTATCTTGTTTTTTCTCCAATGTAACTTATTTTATTTTTTCCCAATATTAGTCATAATTGGGGGAACCTAAGTGTTATAACACTGGCTGTGCATTAGTGCAATTAATTTTCTTTTGTTTAATGCTACTATTTGATGATGGTTATGATGATGATAAGCTTCGTGTTATTAAAGAGAAGACATGATAAATACAAACAATATATGGGAATGGAGAGGTAGGGTACATGATCTTTCACTTGGCTCTACGTTCTTTTTACATTGAAACAAAAAAGTGTGACATCTCCATGAGTCACGATCTCCTCTGTTTTACTTCTTAACTTAAGCTTAGACGTGGTTAAGCATCCGTGAGTTACTTGAAAATTTAAGCAATAACAATAATGAACAAGTAACTATCTCTTGTCATGCACCTTGATGGGTTAATAGCCCAAAAAAACATTTAAATTTTTAAAAAAGATTTATCATAAGCCATAAAGAATCAAATCATTGTTTAGAATAGATGGGAAAAAAGCTTTTATTAAAAATACATAACCTAACTTCTAAAAATTCCTTATGAATGTATCCTTTGTAACTACGAGTGAAATTGCTAGTGTTCTCCCTAATGTCGTTGTTTTATACAGAGAAACTATCTATTGTTGTAATGTCCCTTTTAGGGCAGCGAATGGGGAGAAGGGTTTCTCCTCAAACCCTAATGGATCAGATTTGAAAATGCATCATCAACCAACAAGCAATAATCAGCCCTCTAGGGCAATGAACTGTATAGGAACTTCACATCAACATACAACCATGCAATAAGAGTTGAAAATGCTTCCAAATAATTAATTCAACCACGACAATATTTATCAATCCAAATTACATCAAAATAATAGAGAAAATAAGTGATCACACCCACTGTAATTATTTTTATGACAGCAACAATACAGCCAAAACCAAGGGCTGGAAATAATAGATAATCCTCTCCAAAAATCACCAAAAGTGTAGTTTCAGCCTCATAAATTATGAGGATCAAGAATATCAACTCAAAAAGCCAAAATGTGCCCTAGAAAGCACTGAACTCAACCCCAAGCAAGTCGCCTAGGGCTGGAAATGAAGAACAATATAAATTCACTTTGAAGCTCCAATGTGACCTCCGCGTGAGACCACCCTTGCACACAAGAGGGTTTTTGTCCCCTAGTGTGATCCTATTGAAGGGTTTCGTCCTCAATAGGTGGCCAAGGAAGGGTTTTCGTCCTTCAATGGCAAGAAGAGAAGCTACTTGCTCCACCTCCAAGGAAATCAATCTCCAAAATAGCATAAACTTCCTTTGGCCCCTCGATCCACCTTTATATTCTCCTTTTTGGCCCCAAGGATGAACTTGAAGACTATTTCTCATGACCGACCTCTTTATTGAAGGAATGTACTCTTTAATCTTCAATTAAGAAGACTGACCTCATGAAAAGGGAAAGCATATGTCTTTATCTCCATCGTAGGTCTCAAGAAGACTGACCTTAATGAAGGAGGGAGAATAGTTCCTCTTGCTTGTATGCCAAATCATCCATCACCTAGTTGAATCACTCCAAACCATGATTAGTAGTAAAAAATAATGAATATGAAAACACTTAGAATTATGGCAACGTTCACCTCCCTTGCTACCCTTCCTTGAGGCCTACAAAAGGTGGAATGGGCCCAAGGCCTTCATAGTGACTAGCTTGAAAAAGGGGACATTACAATTGTACTTACTATACTATATGAATAAAGTGCCAAGAGTTATTTATCCCAGTTCTATGTGTGTTTGTCTATATATATTTGTTAAGCTGATTGATTCCACAACTAATTTAATTAGATTATTAATTTTTGTGGGATTTTACTCTTTATGTGTTTAATTAATCTCTGTAATGTCCCTATAGGACACAACTAAAAGAAATCCAGATTTCCTAGGAAACTCTTAGGGAATAACCAATACATTTTTGGAAGTCCACACAATTTTTTCCCCAAAATATAGCCTGATTTATATTTAGAAATCCTTATCATAAAATATAGCCTGATTTATATTTAGAAACCCTTATCATAAAATACAACAATCTGAAATTATATTTTATCTCATCAAATATTCACACACAAACATACCCAAAAGGTTCAAAACACTTAGAAACCCTCTTAGAACATTAAGGAGGTGAATAATATTTTTTTGATCAAATTCTGAATTTATTTTTATTAATTCAGCAACTGAAATTGAAAGATAAATACAGCTGACCGTTTGGTACAAAATCTGATCAATAAAATGTTGGACATGATACCCTAGGGCAGAATTAGGGTCTGAGCAAACCCTAGCACCACAAACACTTCAGAAATCAATTAGAAATGCTCCCAAAGTGGTTCGCCCCACCTCCAAAGGAAGTCGCCCAACTTGGAAAGTGCTCAAAACCACCCAAATAAATCATAGAAATTAGTGGCTGATCCACAAACACTGAAATTCTGATATGCAATTGAAACCTTAGCTGAAAAACTGATCTTTTCCTCTAAAAATCTTGTATGAGCTCAAGTGTGATCTTTGTATGAAACCACCAAGGAGATATTGAGGGTTTTTGTACCCAAAATCTGATCACAATGAGGGTTTTCGTTCTCAAGTGATGGATGTTAAGAGGGTTTCCGACCTCAATAGCCAAAAGTAGAAGCATAAATGCCCAACTTCATAAAATCAAGATGATAGATGTCCACAAATGAACCCCTCCGTTTATATCCTTCTATTTCTTTTAATTTCTAATTAAGTGTTGGCCCACTTAAATTAGAAAAATACTCTTATTAAAACATAAGTGGCCGACATAAAGTTACTTTTTGGCTCACTTAGTTTTAATCTTACCATGTTCCCCTTTCCTTCATCCCATTAGCTTGTGGGAAACAATAAAATAGGCTAAGGGTTTTCGTTTTGTTTTATTTTAAAAAAGGGACATTACAGTCCTCCCCTCTCGAAATTGCTTGCCCTTAAGCAATTGCAAGCTTGGATGCTCAAGTATCACCGCGCCAATGTGGTGAGTCATGTCTGTAGTGCCTATAGAGCTTGGATCCCATACCTATCAAATGGGATAACTCCCGCCAAAGAACATGGTGTGATATATCCCAAATGGATAATGAGTGCATCCAACTTGAAGACGATCCCCTAGAATTTGTAAATGCCTGAAAACATCCACAAAATCTTGCAAATATGAAAGCTGCCATATGCTCACATCATTGGGCTGCTTCTGTGTAATGTCCCCTTTTGGGACGATTTAGAAAATGGGGAAAATCAAGCAAAGAATGGATAAACCCTTTTGCTTCAACCTAAAATATCCCAATGTCAGCTATTTTGAACCCAAATGGGGTTGGAACTAGCCAAGGTGGTGGGATAGATTGGAAGAAAACAATTGGAATTTAAACACATTCAAATCAGATTTTTAACAGCTGAAAAATAATTAATAATCACACCCCAACTGCTGCAATCTTCCAAAATTATTTCCCGCTTAACCATCCAAGCAAAAATCTTCAAACTTTGGATTTTGGGCCACAAAAATATGAAGAATAATATTCTAAAACCAGATTTTGCATAACAAACACGAAACCCTAATTTTGCCCTAAAAAGTAGGTCGCCCAACACATTTAGGGCATCAAATCAACTCCAAAAATTATGAAATTACTTTCTCCTTATTCCTCCTAATTTCTACAACCACATTCAATATTAAATTGATCCCAAATTGCAGATTTGAAATTTATAACAATTAATTAATTAAAATGCACCCAGAACAAGCTGAAACTTCAAAAATTAATATCTTACTCAATACTTGGAGTTTGCATGAAACAAATTGCACAATAAAGTAGAAATGAGGAGCTTTCCAATGAACTATCAAACTGAATTTTCTGATCACTGAAACCCACTCAAAACTGCCCCAGAAATCTGCCTCCAAGTCGCTAGGGTTAGAATAAATTCTATAAATTAATTCCAGCTCATACAACCCTTCCAAAACACTCAAATAATCAGCCCTTGATCTGAAATAATTGATTAGACACAACAACAAATAGATCTAGCATAAACAACCTCAAAACATGATAGATCAAACCCCAAACCAAGTCGATTTGCCTCTAATAAATTGCAGCAATAATAACAGTCACAAAGTACCTCAAACCCTTCACAAAAATGCAGATTTATCCTCCAAACAAATGCGCCAATACCCAAGACCAAGTCGCCAATGCTAGAATGAATATATCATGCATAAACACATTCAACACAAGAGAGCACAATGGAGAGAACAATGGAGTCTTCAATATTCTTCAATAATGGATCCAAATGAGAGAGAGAGCAATGCAAGAACTAGGGCATACATCCTATGGGCATACATCCCATTACTTCAAGCATGGAGTGAAATCAAAAGTTCAATCAACATAACCCTCTAAAGGAAATGCGACCTCCTTTTATAGAACTAAGGGGTGTAATATCCAATGACCGACCTTTTCCCTTTTGGAGGGAAAACATAATAAAATATTTAATACTAAGACTATGTGCACTTTATTTATTTTCTAATTAAATAAATAAAAGTAACTAACCTATGTGCACATTAAACTAACTAAAGAGACTCCCACTTGTAGCGCTAGGCATGCCAAGGGGTTACAATGTAAATAAAAGAGATGAACCCATATATTAGTAATGTCCTGAAAAAGGGGACATTACATTCTGTCCCACTTGGCTTCTTTTATGCAAAGAAAGTTTTGAGATATCAAACCCTTGGGCTCCAATGACTTGGCGAGCTGTTCCTCCCAATATTTGATAAAAATCAGACTGTAGATGGGCTGGAAATGAGTTGCAACAACCACCAATCACTTGTATTTTCATCCAACTAGGTACCCATGTGGCTGCCATGAAGATCTCCTTTAGCTGAACCCTTCTTCCAACTTCATCAAAGATTTTCCCTCCTTTTGTGCAAGCTTACAGCTGTCCTTAGCTGATAACAACAGTCCTATACCTGTTATTTTCATGACCAGCAACATAAAAAAATACAGCAAGCACCAAAGTGGAATTCTTTTCCAAAATCAACAATTTGGGCAATGTAGGGGCTGGAAACAGCCATACAAGTACTGAAAATACCATACTAGCCATCATCAATCGGATAAAACTCCTCATGTTTGAAGGAACTTGTAAACTCCTTTGTATGCGAGCAAAGGGAGTAATCAAGTGGCTGGTGAAGGTGATGGCAGCAATACCGAGAATCAACCTCATTGCTGTCCCAAATGTATCAAGCAACTCCTTTACCTTTGTTGCCGTATCAACTTCTTCCCTGTGTGCTTCTTGGGCTTGTAAAAACATTTCTTTCACCCCTTCATCTTCAGCTGCAATCTCATATTCTTCATCATTTACTTGGGCTGATAACAAACTCAGTTGCTCCTCGTCTTCTTCATTCCTCATACTCTCTACCCATTCTACTAAGGGGAGTTGTGATGCACATATTCCTCTATCCACTGCTGTCCCATTGAGAAGGTATCCCTTTTTTTTGCCAAACTCTTTCACTTGCTGTTGTTATGCTATCATCTTGTTTCACCTTTTTGCCTTGCTTCTCATATATGTGAATATGCTGGACTGAATCACACTTATGCCTTTTCTTCTCTTTCTTCTTCATTCCTAGACCTGCACATAGAGCAAACACATTAAAGGAAACAAGAGCTCTCAACATCACTTCTTCATGTCTCATAGGCATGTTAACTAGCTCTCTTCCATTGCTTGCATTCTCCTCATAAGTCCCACTTGAAGTCACCTAGCTCAGAAAGTGCTCAAAACCACCCAAATAAATCACAAATATTAGTGGTTGATAAAAAAACACTGAAATTCTGATTTGCAATTGAAATCCTAGCTGAAAACTGATCTTTTCCTCTAAATAACTTGTATGAGCTCAAGTGTGATCTCCATATGAATCCACCCAGTAGATATTGAGGGTTTTCGTCCCTAAAATCTGATCAGCATGAGTGTTTTCATCCTCAAGTGATGGATGCTAAGATGGTTCCCATCCTCAGTAGCTGAAAGTAGAAGCACAAGTGCCCAACTTCATAAAATCAAGATAATAGATAGATGATAGATGTCCACAAATGAACCCCTCCATCTTCTTTTATATCCTTCCCTTTCTTTTAATTTCTAATTAAGTGTCGGCCCACTTAAATTAGAAAAGTACTCTTATTAAAACATGTGTGGCTGACATAAAGTTACTTATTGGCTCACTTGGTCTGAATCTTACCATGTTCCCCTTTCCTTCATCCCATTAGCCTGTGGGAAACAATAAAATAGGCTAAGGGTCTTCGTTCTTTAATTTCAAAAAGGGACATTACGATCTCAAAATGAGCAGTCATTACCCTGATGACATTTTTGCTCATAGAGGAAACATTAATGACTGCAAATGGTTTTTCGCATACGAAATAGATTCCTGTAGAAGACTTGTAATTCCAAATATGATAGGTCATACAAAAGAAGGCTCTAGATGAGTACTCGTGTACTCAAAGCCTTTGTTTGGGTATTAATGAAATAATCATATTAAAAATTTGGACAAAGTCAGGCTTAGCTTCTATTTGAAGCATCGGCACAAATCCTTAAGCATTATATATGTTCTAGGAAGCTGCAATGGAGAACCCTAGCCCAGTATAATCAACATTCGTAGTGCAGCATGCAAACATATGATGGGTTTTTATTTCAAAGGAAACCATACCATAAATTCTTAGTTCAATTTAATCTTTAGTTGTCATTTAATTACAAAGGTGCAATTAAAATATGAGGATTTCAATAATTATGCTTTCTTAGGTTCTATTCTTGGGCTATCTCTTTCTTACCTCATTATGTTCTTTTTAAAAGATAATTTATACGTACATTCATCTCAGTTAACTTAGTGAGGGGCTTGTTTCCTAAAACCATAGAATCACTTTTGTAATGAACTCCAAATGGTAGATTAGTGAGCTTCTTTGTTTTCAAGTAGTTTAATAGTGGCAATTGCTGATTAATTTCCTTTAAACCTTCTTTACTTATTTCTCTTCCACTTGCTACTATTGTTTGACAATATTTTTTAGTATCTAGGATGGTTGGAATGTTTGTATTCCTTTATAAATTTGTTTATTGGTATGGAAGCAGTAGAGATGCATTTTAAAAAGTATAAGGTTTTGCTGTTTTCAAACAGAAGGGGAAATAGATGTGTCTATTGCAAGTACCCTGTGCATCAATGTGCTTTCTTTTCACTAGTGAGGTTGGCAGGTATGTGTTAGACAGGTATTCTATGGTACAAATAGTGGACGAGGTACAGAAAGAGATGATATCTGACAGTAAAATCGAATTCTTATGGCCATCCAACATCTTCATCTTCCAAGTATTATAAAGGAGTTTATCTTGCCTGCAGGATATCCAGGTGAATGTATTTTTCTGTTTCGATTCGATTTGTGAAAATTATGAGCAGTTAGCTCCATGTGTGCACATCCTAATTTAGAAGACAGATGTTACCACATCATTTAGAAGATTTGTTGTCTCTTGAAATATCCAAAGTGAAATGTGCACAGATTCCCCATACAAAAATTCTTGATTATTCATTATATACTTATTAGTTAGCATACGCTGATGCCAAAAACTCTTGTAGTTTTTGTTCGTGTGACAAATGAAATTAGTGTGGTTGAAAACTTACCTAGCTCCTCTTACCAAGGATATCCGCTTTAGACACTAATGAGATATTTAACATGTCCATGCATAAATATTGTTTGTAAACTGGAGAAGAGGATTGTTAATGCAACGAAGGGGGTGTTCACATTATGGACTACAATAGTTGCATGTTCATTGTTCTCATTCTTCCATTTTCCTGAACATTTTTTCTATCATTAATCCTTCCATTTTATAGTCTCTTTTTACTATTTTAAGCTTGTGATCAATACTTCCCAAACTAATGAAAATTAGTTGCAAGGCAGCATGCTGACTAATAAGGGTTACTTGTATACTTGAAACACATGATAGCAAATAATGTTCCAGGGTTAGTGCTCATTGCAATTCCTGTCAAAGAAGAGGATTGTTAATGCAACGAAGGGGGTGTTCACATTAATGGACTACAATAGTTGCATGTTCATTGTTCTCATTCTTCCATTTTCCTGAACATTTTTTCTATCAATAATCCTTCCATTTTATAGTCTATTTTTACTATTTTAAGCTTCTGATCAAAACTTCCCAAACTAATCAAAATTAGTTGCAAGGCAGCATGCTGACTAATAAGGATTACTTGTATACTTGAAGCACATGATAGAAAATAATGTTACAGGGTTAGTGCTCATTGCAATTCCTGTCGATCAAATCGAGTATATGATGATTAAACTTGCAATACAAATCAGTCCAACGTATATTTGCAGGGAAATGGTTATGAGCACCATACACCTCCCACCGGAGACCCTCTTCTTGTGGTTTCCACCACTTTTAGTCATTTGATACTTATTTATTTAGTAGTTTCTGTCAAGTGACTCCATCACCTCTGCCATAACATCGTGTTCACAATGTGACTATTCTTAAGAGTCTGTAGGTGTTTTTGGCCATGGAGTTGTGCCTGCATATGATGATTTTGTAAAAAGAAAAAGAAGAAAAATTAAGGTATAAAGAAACCTTATAAATTTATTTTAAGTTTTAAAAATGATTAATGAAAAAAGTAATAATATAAAAAAACTTAAGAAATAGTAAATACACGAATTGAAGGAAAAAATTAAGATAAAAATAAATAAATATATATGTACCTTAACATACTTGGGCGATCTAGAATAATCACAACATTGGCGCAACAATGTTGGGGCAGGTACGGTGTAGTGTGTCTAGGTTGGGTCTAGTGTACTCAAAATAACCATTTTTTCCAAGTTTTTGAAAAAGAACCATCGTCATCAGGATTCCAACAGTTCGATTGACACATTGATTATGTTTATGGTTGTGGAGTTTTGGCTAGCTGGAAAAATGTGAGATATAATGTGTGATGTTTTGAAAATTTTCATCATAGCCTATAGATAGGGGGTTAAACCTTTCATTTTCTCAATTCACACTTGGTAATTTGGGAATTTGAGAGAACTCGAGTGCTAGGAGACCTAATTGAGTGCGACAAGAGACCATGGCGAGGCTTTAAAGGCACGTGCATAAGGGAAGATGTGGTAGGGCGGCTCAAGCAGGTAATGGTAAGATTTTTTTGGGTTTTTGTAGGTAAAATTTAGTTTGAAAGTAGGTATTATGGCATGAAAAAAATCCACTTAGCAAAATTTCCCCTTAGGTAATCAAAATAACGATCTCTATTATATTTGAAATGGGGCTGGCCTAGATTCTCCATTTATGGGCCCCATCATTTTTGAGGTTCTACCTTGGGAAAATGTTTGCGTGATGCCACTAGGCATGGTCGGTGTAGTTGGAATTTACTCAAATGGTTAGTACCATACTTTGAATGGCTAGTGTAGGAGGAATTCTAAGAATTTTTTTATGAAGCCGGTGGGCATGGTTGGTGTAGTTGGAATTACTTAGATGGCCATTGGTAGCATATGAATGGTCAATGTAGTAGGAATTCGAGGAAAATTTTGCATGACGCCACCTGGGCATGGCCGGTGTACTTGAAATTTACTCGGATGGTTGTTGGTTGTCACTTACCAAAGTGGAGGCGAAGATAGAAATTCAGCCTTATGATGGGGACGTGAATGCCGAGAAGCTAGACCATTGGCTAGCTCAACTTGAGGTATATTTCAGTTTGCATCAAATCAATGAGAGTCAACAGATTTCATTTGTAAGGTTAAAATTAACCAATCATGCTTTAACTTGGTTTGAAAGTTATGTTCATTCTTTGGTTGTTAAGAAGCTTCCTCCTATTTCTAAGTGGGATGAATTTAAGATGCTAATAAAAAAGCAATTCTATCCTATTTGTTATGAGGAAGAGAGGTCCATGTATTGGAAATATCTTAGGTAGAAGCAAGGCCAAAATGTGCAAGAGTACACCAGTGAGTTCCGGAAGAAAGCTGTCCAAATGGGCAAAGATGTAGCGGACCGGGACATTTTAATGAAGTACATCGGTGGACTCCATAGCCACTTGAGGAGACCAGTTCTCTTGGCCAAGCCGACAAATGTAGATGAGGCTTGTTCTCAAGCCCACTATCTAGAGATGGACAAGAAGAAGAGTTCATCTACCTCTCAGTATGCTTCAAACAAACAAGGTGACACCAAGCAAAAGGAGAAAGGAAAAGGGAAAGGTAAGAAGAATGCTACTTCCGTTTCTAAGAAGGATACTAAAGTTCATTGTGGTCATTGTGATGTTGACACTCATTCCGAGGAAAAATGTTGGAAGCTCCACCCGGAATTACATCCCTTCAAGAATAAGAAGAATAAAAAGAAGGCCATGGCTGCCCTCCAAGGGGAGGAGATATTTTGCAGCGAAGAGGTGGATGAGACAATGTGTTGTACCTCCGTCCATAGAGAGGTATGTTTGGGTAGTAATAATGTTGTTCAAGAAAATGAACTTACTAAGCTTTTTCATATAAAAATCCAAGTGAAGAAAACCAAAGTGGATGCTCTTTTTGATACTTGTTCTCAAGCTAATTTGATAAGTAAGGAGTTAGTTGATAAGCTGAAATTAGAGACTTACAATCATCCAAATCCGTATTCATTGGGTTGGGTGAAGAAAGGCGTAGACATCAAGGTTACCAAGCAATGCAAAATTATGTTTGGTATTGATAAAAGTTCATTGATGAAACTACTTTGGATATTGTTCCTCTTGATGTGTGTGGTGTAGTGTTTGGCAGCCCATACTTGTATATTAGGATGCCATCTTCATGAGAAGAGCCAACCAATACCACTTGGTGAAGGATGGTAAGAACTACCTCATTTCAGCCTTTACAGGAGACTCAAAGATCTCTTTGGTAAGTGCCTCTGAAGCTAAGAAGCTTATTAATGCTAGTGGGAAATTTGCATTACTTATTTTGAGAGATATACAAGAAGAGGAAGTTGTTGCATCTAAAACCACTTGTAGCATGTTTACTAACAAAGAGTAGAAGCAAATGAAAGAGTTGGTTCAGCAGTTCAGGGAAGTTTTCCAAGAGCCTATAGGGCTGCCTCCAGTTAGGCCAATTGAGCATGAGATACAATCACATTGATAGTCCTGGTTCTAAACTTGGGATCAGACAGTAGTCATTGAAGGATGCCAACGAGGTAAAATAATAGTTACAATCTTTGATTAAGCAAGGTATAATCTGTCCTAGCACTTCTCCATGTGGTTCTCCTATTGTTTTAGTACCTAAGAAAGATGGTTCATGGAGGATGTGTGTTGATTATAGAGCATTAAATAAAATAACCATAAAAAATAGGTACCCTCTTCCTCGAATTGATGATTTGTTGGATCAATTACAACATGCTAAATATTTTACTAAGCTTGATTTGAAATCTGGGTATCACCAAGTTCATATTAAGGAAGAGGACATCTGGAAAACAACGTTCAAGACCAAGCAAGGGTTGTATGAATGGTTGGTCCTATTGTCCAGTTATGCAATGCACCAACTACCTTCATGAGGTGATGAGGCTATTTATTGATTCCTTTATATTTGTGTACTTGGATGTGTTGGCGAGAAAATTTGTCATGTGGACAAATTTGTGGGTTTCTTGTGTTTGTGGGAATCGAAGCCCTCTACTTAAATGGTGCAGCTTCCGTGTTTGCATGCGCGTGAAAAGTGGGTTTTTCCTAGTGGCCTTGCGGTCGGGGATCCAATAGGGGCACTCCACTGACCCTGCGACAAAGCTAGTAATCGCTTGCTAGAGAAGACTTTGTCTGGAGAGCGGGAAAGGGAGTGAGAATGAAAGATAGGAGAACTAATGTTGCGGGTAGAAACTCAGATTCCTGCACACACTAGTTAGAAATTTCAACACACACATTTATGAGAAGAAACAACCAAAACTTCCATGCTACTGGCTAGAGGAAACCATGCATACAAAGATGCACATTCATATGCCTTGGAAAACGAAACTTCTTCCTTAATTAGCATTTCAATTAAAGTTGTACATAGTATGAGAATGGAGGAAAAATAGTGAGGGGGAAAATAGAAGAAAATTGGATAACTCTTTGTTCTTCCACAAGTAGACAAATGCTCTCTCATGAATTCACAAATTTTGCAACCAACCTTTGAAAATGGGAAGTCTTTTCCTTTTATAAGAAGAGAGAGACTCTTCATCTACCCCCAATGGCCTTTCATATGTCTTTGCGTAACTTAAAACTTTTCATCTTCCTAGGAAAACATTAAGTCCCTTTTTATAACATAAAGGTGACTTTATACATTAGAAACATAAAGTTACTTTTTAATTACATTAAGACATATGGAAAAGTGCATCCCCAACGACAAATTAGAACATTGAAGAGAGAGAAAGTTGGGAGGGTGAGAGAAGAGAGAGAGAGAAGGAAGAAGGAGAAGCCGCTTCGATGAAGTCCACTGATCTTTGCCGGATGATATGATGAAACACTCCAATGCGGTGAACCCTGAATCCTTGAATGCATGGTACCACACGAGACCTCCTTCGAAGGATGCACGGTCACTACAAACTAAGTGTTTTGAAAACACTGTCGAATGATTCCTTCGGTGATAAGGAGCGTCGCTCATGAAGATTCCTTCGGTGACCACGACCGTCGCTCATGAAGATCCCTTCAAGAGATTGAAGCTTTGAAATTAACCCTACCATGACTCTCACAACATTGCACACCGCTATGCTGATATGAACATCCTATTCCCGCATGTTCCCATGATAGAGCCTGTGCCGGCTTTACCCTTGTGAATTTGAATTTCATTTTTTCCGACACTTACTATATTTGGAAATGACAACTTACTACTTTTTTAGTAAGCGTCAAAATTTGCCTCTCTCGGATCTTGATTGATGATATTGACTTGAATGGTTGCCCTTTGTTCACTCCCGTGAAAACTACTTTTTGTAATGACTTACTATTAATAGTAAGTTCCTAGAGACAACTTACTACCGTTAGTAAGTGGTGATTTTTGGCCAAATTGATTGCACCAATGAGACTAGCTCAGACATTCTTTTGTGCACATTACTCTTTCCCGATTGCTCTTAGGGATGAGTTACTAAAAATGGCAGGTACCCATATGGGAGACTTATTATTTTTAGTATGTGGTGATTTCTCGCTTTTTCTAGACCGACCAATCAATCGACCTTCTATTCCTCAGTGCACACCGTCTTCGCCACAATCGCTTATATTGTATCGACTTACCAAAAATAACCAGTCCCCGTGTAGGAAGGCTTACTATTTTTGGAAAGTGGGTCTCTGGTGGTCGGTTTGATGAAACAAACGTTTTCAATATGGGTCTTTGCCCAATAGTACTCTGAAATTTCAATTTGATCCGATGCCAGAACGAGAGATTTTAAAATTTAAATTTTTGTTGCAAGAAAATGAGGGTTTGTTTGCCGTAAAAATATGGGCCGTGTATGAAAAAAATTCACTTGGATCTTCATGGCTTTTGAAAAACTAGATGTCTGCAAAAGACGACATCTTGATCTATTGAGTATTTTGGGAGATATGAACAATTCCTCCTTCATGGACTTCGAAGGTTTTCATGAAAAATCTCTTCGCTTTTTTTCTTTGTTTGAATCCGTTCTTTTTGAATTTTCTTGTTTTTAGATTGTTGCAGCCTTCATGGGATCGTTTGAGAGTAAAAATTTCAGATTCAATCGCTGGAAAAATTTCGCTAACATTCGGGCAGCGTATGGAGGCGTGGGGAAAAATGGTTAAAAAATGTGTGTTGGTATTTATAGTGTTTGAAATGCAAGGGGTAGGGATGGGGCACATTTTTCTATCCCTTTCGTCCCTTTTGAAAGGTGCAAAGGGGACATAAAATTCCACTCCATCCTGGGATTGACACTTGAAATCTTTTCATTTGTTAAGTATCTTGGAGGAGGGGGCTAAAACGGAGCACCTAGGGGCTAAGAGAGGTGGTTTCGGGTCATATGGGTGACCAGAAGGCTTAATGGGAGTGGGGCGCAATTTTTGCACCTCATGTCCCTTTGCAAAAGAGACAAAGGGGACATGAAAATGCGCCTTCACCACAGGCTGCCACGTGTCCCTTTGGAAATTTCACTAAGTACCAAATAGCATACCTTGGGAGCCAACTTGCGAAGATGATATCTCGAGCTCCCGGATGAATTTTTGGGTGAAATTTTATATGATTCTGCCTGCAAACAACCCTCTAAATCCAATGGTGATGGTCCCAAGATCCAATTTTGACTGAAACACCTCCAAATGGCTCCTTCTTTCTCGAGATCGCTTGTTGTGCGCTAGAAGAATGAGCTGCCTAGAATAGTGTATGAAGTTTCAAGAGGTCCCATTTTTTCCACCATGTAGAGCATTAAAAATGATTTCCATAGGTACTTTGTTTGGCTTTCAAATCACTATGGAGCTCCCATAATCTTTCTTTGAAGTTTAGGTCCTCTTTCACGGTGCATGCTCCTTTAGGCCCAAAACCAACTTTCAGTGACCTGGCTCCTAAACCTCCGATTCTTTTCAAATTTTCCTTGAATCAGTTCCTTGATGTTCTGGACTCTTAAATACACCTCCATGATGATTATTGATTTTCCGTTCCACTCGATGATAGTGCACCCGACTTAGAAAGGCTGATGAAAGCCCCTTCTAAGCATGCTCAAGAACTCACTTTGCAAACCATTGCTCCAACATGCTTGAATGATCATGTTTGTGACTAAATCACCTAGGGAGGCCGACGACACCACGAGATGGACTCTTGAGTGGCAAGATTGGACTAGACACTATGGGGAAGGTGATCTGTAGGGGTGTCTTGAAGGGTATGACATAAAATTTTTGACACTAGGGAATAGCTGTCCTGTTTTCGGGTTAATTTTTCCCATGCAAAAACACAGGACAACAGGATGACAATCTAGTTTTTAGCAAAACTTTTGAGGAGCATATTAACCATTTGCATCAAGTTTTGTAAGTTTTAAAGGAGAACCAACTAGTGTTGAATGAGAAGAAGTGTGAGTTTGCTCAATAATTTTTGTCTTTTTGGGGCATGTGGTTGGAGATGGAGAGTTAAGGATTGATCCAACTAAGATAGAGGCCATTTTGAATTGGCCTACACCGTCTAGTTTGACCGAGACCAGGAGTTTTGTTGGTGCAGTTCAATATTTGAGGAAGTTCATTAAGAACTTCTCTTCCATAGCAGCGTCTCTACATTCCATGACAAGTGGTAAGGTTTTTAATTGGGGTAAGAAACAATAGGATGCTTTTGAGTCATTCAAATACAAGATTAGTCATGCTCCAGTTTTGGCATT
Source organism: Taxus wallichiana var. yunnanensis (assembly GCA_018340775.1). Taxonomy (NCBI): domain Eukaryota; kingdom Viridiplantae; phylum Streptophyta; class Pinopsida; order Cupressales; family Taxaceae; genus Taxus; species Taxus wallichiana. Next base: position 561,868,439 of record CM031240.1, read on the forward strand.
ACCTAACTTGTAGCTTCCTTTCGAAGTAGAAACCGATGTTAGTGACTATGCTATGGGAGCTGTCCTACTTCAAGGAGGTAGGCCTGTATGTTATCATTCTGAATTGTTTCAGGGAGCAATTTTGAATTATTGTACATATGATAAGGAATTGTATGCTCTTGTGCAAGCGGTCAAGAAATGGAAACATTACCTGATGGGTAAAGAAACTATCATACACACGGATCACCAACCTCTTCAATATTTGCAGGCTCAAAATAAACTTCAATAAGCTAGACACTATAAGTGGATGGGTTTCTTGCAGAGTTTCATTTTATCATAAAATATAAGAAAGGTGTGACTAACCGGTTAGCTGATATGTTGTCTAGACCTCCTTTACTTTCAACTATGGGCACTTTAACTCTTCTTGAACCTTTTGTATGTGAAGCATATCAGGAAGGTTATGAGTAGGATCTGAATTTTGGAGAAATCTTTCAGCATAAACCTCCAAGTGAGGGCTTTGCATTTAGGGAGAATACTACTTTTAGGATGGGCTGCTCTACAAGAACGAGAAACTTTGTGCGACAAAGACTATTGCACACTTACAAAGGTATGTTTATTGGCCAAACATGCAAGTGAAGTTGCCAAATTTATCAGGGGTTGTGTTTTATGCAGTATAAGCAAGCCTAGTAATAGAAAGTTGGGTTTGTATATGCCATTACCAATTCCTTCCCGGCCATGGGAAAGCATCTCCATGGATTTTGTGGGCGGTTTTCCTACCTCCAAGAAAGGGTATGATTATATTTTTGTGGTAGTGGACCGGTTCAGTAAAATGTGTATTCTCATTCCTTGTAAGAAGACCTATGTTGCTAGGAAACGGAAACAGCACGGGTCAAAACTCGAAAATGCCGATTTTCAAAAAGACCTTGGGTACAAAACGTTACGAAATGTCCGTACAATATATTATAAAAATTTAAAATTTAAGTTTATACATATACATATATGTATAGTACTCATTTTAAAATGTTAGTCCATGGACCATAAGAGATAACTGATAAAGAACTCAAAATATTTTGTATTCATTGAAATTTGAAGTTCTAAAGATTCTTCATTCAACATGGTTACAATTTCATTGTTTTATATATGCATGATTATAATTTATATTCTAGGATATATCATCTAGATCTTCCTCATAATCATCTCCATGAATACTACTTACAACTCCACTCCCACTAGCTCCACCATCCATCCCTTGTGTAAAAGTTCCCGGATTTTCATCATCAATACCAAACAAAGTGAAAGTTGGCTAAGGGTAGCAAGTAGAGAAGCATCAAAGTCACTAGCCTCGTAATCAATATAGCCTTTAGTCTTGTGTGATAGGATGCGCAAATTAGAATGTACATACACTAAATCCTCATCCTTCTTGGATGCTAACTTGTTCCGTTTGGTTGAGTGGATGAAGGTATATGTACTCCAATTTCACTCTATTGAAGAATTGCTAGCCACCTATTACAAAAAAGTTAGAAATTTCCAATTAGTAATAATATTAATTTACTAAGAACATACATTTTTAATTAATAAACAAACTTTTGATTTCATTTTAATATTTTATACCTGTGAGAGGATTTTAATGGCAACAGGTCATAGGTACTTGGCATCATGGCCATGTACATACCACCACATGACTGGGGTCATGTTGTACTTGTCACATAATGCCTCCATTTCACCCATGGTACCATTAGACGCAGAGACAAAGATCCCCATTTCATAAAGAACCGCACTAGCTACAATTGGATTAGGAAAAAGCCTCCGGAATGCTGCCTTAGTTCCATTTGCAACTTCTTGGTCATTATATGGTGGTTGCCTATCAGGTAGCCCAAGTATTTCACTGCTATAATATTTGGGATTCAGGGCATAGGCAAGGAGATGCAATGGGGTGGTCATTTTATTCCACCTTCTCATGATCACGCTTTTAACTTGATTGTAGAAGATTTCTTTAGGATCTTGCTCTTTCTTTTGTATGATGTCTCTAATTTTTTCAAGCATAGAGTCAATGCCATCATAGATTTCCCCTATGCAAGCGTGATCTTTGTCTGCATATCTAATCATGGATAAAATAGGCTCAGTAAAACTGAGCAAGTATGCAACCTTTGCCCACCAATCATCATCAAGTATCAATGATTTTATTTTGATGGCTCGTTTTGTGTTTCCTTGCCTCCACATAGACCAAACATCATCAATCACCATACTGCTTAAGGCTTGTTTTACCTTCACAAGTCGTCTCAAGACGAGCGTGTGAGAGACAAATCTTGTTTCAACAACCTATTAAAATAAATTAAAACAAGTTAATAAAATATAAAATTAAATTTAAAAGAAATTCAATTGATAATTTCATAGAAAGTTAGCAAATAAAAATTAGAAACTAGTAAATTGTTCCCTTACCTTCAACAACTCCAACCTTGAGAACCTCCTAAAGATAGCTTGGGACATATGATGATTTATGACAAACATCTGAATCTCATTTGCCTCCGTATAAATTTCCTCTATCCATGGTATTTTTCCAATCTTCGCAAGCATCAAATTCAAGGAGTGTACTGCACAAGGTGTCCAAAATATGTGCTCATATCTCCCCTCTATAATCAACCTTGCCGTTCTACAATTTTTGGCATTGTCCATGATGACTTGGACAACGTTTTGAGGGCCCACCGACTCAATAGCCTCAATCAAAATATTAACAATAAATTGCACATCTTTCACTTCACCCTCACAATCAACACCCCTTAAGAACATTGCCCCTTGAGGGAACATTGCAATAATGTTGATTAGGGGTCTATTTCGGGCATCTTTCCATCCAGCTGAAATAATAAATAACCTTGAGTCCTTCCATGAATCCCTAATTGGCTGCAAAGAAGTATGTATATGGTCCACTTCTTTCACCAACAATGATGTTCTAACCTTCTCATAACTAGGGATTTTGTACCCTTGTGGTGCCTCATTAATACCTCTCACCATTTGTTGCCAATATGGTGACCGCAACACATTGAAGGGAAGCCCACATGCATAAATGCATCGAGCAACCAACTCATCAACGATTTCCCTTTTCAGAAAGACCATTAAAGCTAGTGATGTAGCTGGGTTATTTTTTGCTAATGTGTGGGTTCAAACAAAAGTGGTAAATTGTACCTTGGTTCAACTCTTGAGAGGGTACTCATAATAGAGCAGCAGAATGCAATGAAGGCTTTAACACAATAATTGATAATTCTATATTCATCTTTCTTACGAGATATGTTACAAATATATAGGAATAATAACTCCTATTATCGAGGAGTTTGTTTAACAACTTCTCCCATATACGTGAGTGGTTATTAACGACTACTAATACTAAACCAAGGAATTTATTCAACAACTTAGTTACCCAACTAATTACTCCCGTAATTATTAATTACAACAATGTAAGCACTATATAATTTCCTAACATACCCCCTTAGTGCGAACATGGGGAAAACCTATCTTTGTACTTGCACCTGCTTTCATGATTAGGTGATTTTCATAGGACAATCACAAATCTAACGGATGGTTTTACAATGGTGAAAGATCCCTTCCCAAATTTGATCCAATTTTTTTAGTTTGAGTCGTTTGACATTTCGTCAAACACTTAGCATGCAACTGCTGAGATCTGATTTCTGATTGTTTGCTTGCAGTTTTATACTTGTTTCAATGCTTGTAAGGTATAATAGAAGCATACAAAGGAACTACAATACTTATCATAATATATAACCAAGGGAAATCTTTATTTCATTATGCAAGAGGTTTTTTACAATAAATATCAAATCTGATCCAAGACTGATCAGAATACAACAGCCACTAGATTTTCCATAAAACATAATATTATTCTAAAAAAGAATGCATTAACTGCATACCTGGAAAATATAGTTAACCCTCCAAAGAAGAACAACTGCAAGCGTGGACCCAAGAAGGCTGAATCTAATCACAACTGGCTGAAAAGAGGATTGTAAATTTGTAACAACTTACACTCAAACCCCAACTGAATAAATCTCCAAAATCTGATTTTTAACATCAAACCCTAGGTGCTCAACTGCTGGAAATGCATAAATAAATTAACAACAATACCAAAGATTCTGAAACCACTTTCCAATACCTCCAGATACCCTAAGACCAAGTCACCAATCCTGGAATATTTTATTTGTTAATTCTGATCCTAAACTCTGAGAATAAACTGTATAGATCTGTGCCAAACCCTTGCAATCCTCGAATGGAATTGCCTTTGAATATTCGGAGGTTTCCGTCCTCAATCAATTTCTTCTGAAGCACTGCTCCAAATTTGCAAAATCTGTTTTTTTGAAGAAATGATATGATATACCCGAATGAAATGAAAGAGAAAAATATATAGATTCCAATCAGCCAACCCTGGACTCCAAATTCCTCTTAAATCTCATTTTATGAATCTGTCTCTGATATGGGTTGCCCCTCCTTTTGGGAAAAATGGTCTTTTATTTCACTTTTATTATTTGCACTTTATTTTAATAAAGTCACTTCAACTTTATTAAGTCACTTTAATATTATAAAGTCACTTTATAAAATAAAGTTATTTTAATAAAGTCACTTTCATAATAAAAGACAAAGTGAGCTAAAGTAACTAAACCCATGTATTTTCCGCAAAACATTCCTTTACCATCTCCATTAGCCTATGTGAATGCTGTAATAGGCCAATCTGGATAACTGAGTGATCTCTTAGGAAGAGAGGGACAATCACAAACCCAACGGATGGTTTTACAATGGTTGACCACAAACCGATACTGGTGGTTTTCAAGTGGTTTACCACAAACCACATCATGATGTGCTAAGTACTATTTTTAGCCCTCATCAATATCTCACTGCAGGGAATAATATAGGAAACACAACTCACCAAACTGAACAATAGAACACAAACTGGAAAAATTTCACATTTCATCCTATAAGAATCGCAATGTTCTTAATTGTAGCCACTATCGTCAATCGTTGCCACTCGATCTTGAACAACAAAGGAAACTGCCACTACCATTGGAAGTTGCCCTTGACTTTAGTCGTTTTAGGCTCAAAATGGAAATGGAACATTGGTGTCATGTTCCCCCCCACAATGTGAAATTTCCACACGCGAACACTAAGAAGTAAGAAGCAAACTGTATCGAAGTACATACTACTGAACGGATCTTGCTAGTTAGATCTTGCTTGCACATGGTCACCATTGCAAGTGAACGTATTCACAAGCGGACCATCTTCCAACGAAGTACGACAGTTAGAGGATCACGTCAGTCAGAGGATCACTAACAATCATCTATGCTCCAACACAACTCTTTTCCAATATCCACCAAACACCACACAAAGCAACATGAACACAACAAACTGAAGTACTTTGAAAAAAATTAAAACCACATTGAAAAGCATATACTCGACTACATATATGCCACCACATCATTATGCAGCCTTGTTGTTGGTGATTGACGAGAGGTCGTTAATTGACCTCCAACCTCCGATGCCTCTGTCCTCCGGTATCATGCCGCTTAGCTCACTCGGATTTGATCATGAAGCACAAGTTTACATATTGGAAGTCGCACTCCAACAATAATGCATCCGTAAGGCAATTTTTTTTTATTTTCACAACTTTGGACGACTTCACAACTTGGATATTATTTATTCGACTCTTTTGATGAAACAAAACGACTATAAACCATAGACTTTTTTTTGTACACTTTTCAAGACTCATTATAAGACTACTCAACAATGATAAAATCCAATTAAAGATTGGATTTTGATAAATAAATGACACAACTAATGACCTTTTTAATTACAAGATTTGTAATAAAAGACGATTACAAGTTTATATGTTAATCACTAATACTTGGACTAAACAACCAAATAACAAACTATTGACACATGAATTTGGTATTAGGGAGAAAAGACAATTAAAACAATCTAATGGGCCACTAAGACACTACATTTAAAAAATGATTAAAATCTTTCGTTGTTGAGTTGGCATGGCTTGAACGATCTGCGTGTAACCAAGTAGATTTATTCTTAGGGCAAACCATATGGCGTGAAGATATTACCCGTCCACCCACATTGTCGATTCACTTCCAATATTTTTTGACTTATTACAAATTGTACATGTCTGAACTATTGGTTGCGTAGGGGATCAAATTACGTGGGCCGTGGCATTGTAAATGTTGTTAGATTTTGAGGATTTCAATACGAAGATGAATGGTTGTTTTCCTCTGCAAATTGCCTCCGAATGAACACGAGGAGAGGTGCAACCGATATAGTGGAACTTGAAAATTTTAGTTGGCCTCTCGCAACAAGTGCCCCTAGAAGACTAACAATGCCAACCACTATATTACCGAGTCGGATCGAGAGAGCAAGGTGAATAGATGTAGAAATGCGAATCGACGTCAATTGGAGGACATGGTCCACACGAAAAGATGGAACGCGAGTTCTAAATCATGACACAACATGACAAAGACTCACAATGCCGAGAAATCCAAAACTATGCAATCACCGGCGTAGTCGATTCAATTCAATATAATGAAATGACCGAAGCACGAATAGATCTTGAAGTCGAGTCCAGTAGCATGTCGATCAACAAAACCAATAATATGTGCTTACTTCAAAATCATTAAGAAATTTTGTATGAAGACAGATGTTTTAGAGGCTATGCTCAAAGATCAAACTACGAGCTACCGGGATTTGCTTCACATGTGTGCTTCCAAAATTGGGGCAGTATAAATTCTCAAACTGCCCCAACATAGAAATTTATTCTTCCATCTCACAGATCAAAACTTGCTCTGATACCAAATCATAACAAAGCAATAGAATGCAATGAAGGCTTTAACACAATAATTGATAATTCTATATTCCTCTTTCATACAGATACATTACAAATATATAGGAATGATAATTCCTATTATTGAAGAGTTTGTTTAACTTCTCCCATATACGTGAGTGGTTATTAACCACTACTAATACTAAACTAAGTTATTTATTTAACAACTTAGTTACACAACTAATTGCTCCCGTAATTATTAATTACAATAATGTAAGCACTATAGAATTTCCTATTAGGTACTGAAAAGTATACAACAGATTTACAGAGAAATCATAGCCAAATATGAATGATATTTAATAAGCTCCTTCTATATTGAATTCGACCAACAACATACAAATATATAGGAAATGGATTCCTATATTTATGGAGTTATAATATCCTCCAAAATCTCCTAATAACACTCACCTCTATTAACGTAATATTGTTGTAACAATATATACGTTTAACCAAACCATCTAACAAATTATTACCCACTTACATTTACATTGATAATAATTACATATGTAATTATTATTCACACATATTTTAATGGAGCACTAACCATCCATTTCCTAACATTCCCCCTTAGTGCGAACATGGGGAAAACATGCCTTTGTACTTGCACTTGCTTTCATGATTTGGTGATTTTCATAGGATGATCACAAACCCGACGGATGGTTTTACATACGGTTGACCACGAACCGAGAATGGTGGTTTTACAAAGTGGAGTACCACAAACCAAAAAGGTGATGGTTTTGCATATGGTTTACCAACAACCAAAAGTGGTGGTTTTACAAAGTGGTTTACCACAAACCAAAAATGAAGGTTTTCAAGTGGTTTACCTACAACCACATCATGATGTGCTAAGTACTATTATCAACCCTCATCACATTTCACCGTAGGGAATAACATAGGAAAATCAACTTTCTGCTACTCATACACACAAATTGAAAATGGAAATGGAACATTGGATCATGTTCCCCCTCAATGTGAAATTTCCACTTATTCAAACAAAAATACTGTAAACTAAAGCATATGGAAACTGGAACACTGAACACAATGGAAAGCATACTGCAGAAACTGAAAGAAAATACTCACACCACAAAAATGTCACCACAACAAAATGCGGTCCCGTCGTTGGTGATTGACGAGAGGTCGTTGATTGACCTCCAACCTCTCATTTGCCTCCATCCTCCGATTGACTACCGCTAGCTCAGCCGGATTTGATCATGAAGCACAAGTAATTTATCTTGCACGTCGGATTCCACCGAAGATGCATTCGCGAGGATTTTTTTCCAGACTTTTGACGACATAGAGGACATAAAATAATAACTTTAACTAACAATTGACATTTACAACACTCTTGACAAAGACGATACAAGTTGTAAACTTACCAAATTAGAGATCACACATTATCAATTATAAAAATGACACGATATTGAAAATAGGGATCCTACACCTAAAACATTATTCGACTAATATAGCTTTCAACTGGAATATCACCTATGAACAAAACTAAAGCATCTTAAATGGACACCTATCCAAACTATGTAATCAAAATCTATAAAACATATATAATGAAAAAGGAGCACAACTGAAGAAACGAGTGGGCAAATCTGCAGTGCAAATACAACACAACTCACATGCTCAAATCAGGATGGATTTGGATGCAAATCTGCAGTGCATGAAGGTCCAATTGTCGGGAACCTTGTTAAGGTCGTGTAGATAATAATTCAAGGCACTCAAAATTGTGACAAATCACATGCTGAAATCACCAAGCCCCAAAATAATATTTGAATGCGAGCACATGCAGTTAGAGCACCATGAATCATTGTCCCTTACTTATAACATGCAGATCTTGTTAGATGCAAAGGAAGGTCAATCAAGATTTCTTGAAGGCCGTATGGAACTGCACACATGAAGAGTGATTGTCAGATGGATTTTTGGTATAGATTCAAACATAAAGGTGATCAGATCTCGAATAAGATGAGGCACAAAGGATTATCTTTGTATGACGCCGTTTGAACTTTGTCAAACCTCCTCAATCGCCTTCCACACAACTAAACAAAATTGACTATCTTTATCTGATGGCATTTTCCTTTGCTACGTATCTCCAATGCATTCTTCCTTTAGCTTAATAACTGCTGCATTTTTTGGCGTATATATTTCCTCAAGTCTTCTTATACGGGACAGAGAATGCAAACAACTTGGATATAGGAATGTAAAGACTGCAGAACTAGGCGTCACCCATTGTGCCACACACAGAATTAGATAGATGACAGAAAATTAATTGAAGACAATACAAACGATAAAAACACTCCCAACTGACTGTGGCATGCAAAATTCTGTAGAAAGGATTTGCGGCCCATGTTTGAGCAAAAATCATAGAATATCTTTACTTTCTACATACAACAATCTTCATACTAGAGGTCTCTCATCTTGCTCTGATGCCAAATGAAAAGTATACAACTGATTTACAGAGAAATCATATCCAAATACGAATGATATTCAATAAGTTCCTTCTATATTGAATTCGACCAACAACATACAAATATATAGGAAATGGATTGTAATGTCCCCTCTTAGGACAAGTTAGAAAATGGAGAAGTACTTGTCAAGATCAAGCAAAGAATGGATAAACCCTTTTGCATCAACCTAAAATATCCCAATGTCAGCTATTTCGAACCCAAATGGGGTTGGAACTAGCCAAGGTGGTGGGATAGATTGGAAGAAAACAATTGAAATTTAAACACATTCAAATCAGATTTTTTAACAGTTGGAAAATAATTAATAATCACACCCCAACTGCTGCAATCTTCCAAAATTATTTCCCGCTTAACCATCCAAGAAAAAACCTTCAAACTTTGGATTTTGGGTCACAAAAATATGAAGAATAACATTCCAAAATCAGATTTTGCACAGCCAACATGAAACCCTAATTTTGCCCTAAAAAGTAGGTCGCCCAGCACATTTAGGGCATCAAATCAACTCCAAAAATTATGAAATTACTTTCTCCTTATTCCTCCTAATTTCTACAACCAAATCCAATATTAAACTGATCCCAAACTATAGATCTGAAATAAATATTAATTAATAACAACCAGATAGCTTGCAGACAACTGAAATCTTCTAAAATTCATAACTCATTCAATACTCCATATTTTTGCATGAAATAAAGTGCATAATAAACTAGAAATTAAGAGCTTTCTAATGCACTATAGATCTGAATTTTCTGAACATTAAAACCCCTCAAAACAACCCCCGAAATCTGAAACCAAGTCGCTAGGGTTAGAATAAATTATATAAATAAATTCCAGCTCTTTCTACCCTTCCAAAACACTTCAAAACATCAACCCTTGCTCTGAAATAATTAATTAAACACAACAGATTATAGATCTAGCACAAATGATCTCAAAACATGATAGAATAAACCCCAATCCAAGTCGCTTTGGCCCTAATAAATTGCAGTAGTGACAATAGACACAAAAGTACCCCAAACCCTTCACCAACATGCAAATTTATCCTTCAAATAATTGCGCCAACACCCTAGAGCAAGTTGCCAATGCTAGAATGGAGAAACCATGCATAAACACACTCAACACAAGAGAACACAATGAAGAGAACAATGGAGTCTTCAATATCTTCAACAATGGATCCAAATGAAGCTTACAATGAGAGAGCACAATGCAAGAGCTAGGGCATACATCCCATTTCTCCAAGCATGGAGTAAATTCAAAAGTTCAATCAACATAACCCACTAAAGGAAATGTGACCTCCTTTTATAGAACTAAGGGGTGCAACATCCAATGACCGACCTTTTCCCTTTTTGGAGGGAAAACATAAACTCTCATTATAATAAAATATTTAATAAACTAAGACTATGTGCACTTTATTATTTTTAATTAAATAATAAAAGCAACTATCCTATGTGCACATTTAACTAACTTAGAGAGCCCTCCTTGTAGTGCAAGGCATGCCAAGGGGTTACAAAATAGACAATAGACATCTTAGGACCATCTTCAAGCTCAATCCTCAAACCCATGAGAAGAGAGAATGGGTTGAGGGTCTTCAAGTCTTCAATTTCAACAATGTCCCAAGAAGGGGACATTACAGTCACCCCTTCCCAAGATTGCTTTCCTTAAGCAATAGCAAGCTCATGCATCCGAGTGCAAAGATGTAACACTCCCAAAGCCGGGATCCCATGCCAATCAAGTGGTGAAGCATTTGCAATAACTTGTGATGCTTCTTTCTCCCGAAAGTTAGGAGTGTCTTCAACTGCAATTTCTTTTTCAAATCTGCACATGAAGCAAACAAGTTAGAAAAAACATGAGTGTTTAGTAACACTCTTGTGGAGCTTCTTTCATGCCATAATGACATGAACAACTCATGAGCTTCATTCTCACAATGGAATCTTAGGTGGCTGCCCCACATGTTGAAGTTCATCACTTTGATCTCTACAAGTTCTGAAATTTTATCTTCTTTGAACCCACAATCATGTGCTTGGCTGTAGTATGTGATTTTTGACCCCAAGCATGAGTATATAACTGCTGGACATGCATTTTTATGTACCTCAAACCTTCCTAAAATAACCATGCTCAAAATCTGCCCCTTCCTTTTGTCAACATATCCCCATAGCAATGTGGAATCATAAAAAAACAATCTGAAAATGTACGGACCAGCAAGCATTAGCATCCCCATAAAATGTTTTTTGTCATATTCTTTCCATACATCATCAACCTCTTGACCTCTTTCCTCTTCCTCATGAATATGTTCAAAACTTTGCCCCATACTATACTCAAAACTGCTATCCGGAAGTAGCTCATAAGGTAGCACATCAAATACATGAACATACTTACTCAAAATAGCTTGTAGCTTACCTTCTTTGGTGTACCCATATGACCATGCACAACTGCATACAAGTGTGACCAGCCACTCTTCATTATTGGGAACAATGCCCCCAAGTCTCAACACCTCAAAACAATCCTCAAATGTGTTAGCAACTTGAAGACCCTTCTTCCACATATTTATCCTTGTTTGTGGGGCAGCTAGTAATGAAAAAATCAGACTGGAAATGAATATTACAACAGTGTTATATTGCATACTCATTATCATTAGGATCTTCAAAATGTGTGCCAACATATATTCCATCATGATCCAACCAAAAACTGAATTTTCTTGCTTGGGGCAGCAAGATACCTCCTTTTTGTAGGACCCATACATGAAGGAAAGACAAGAATACCTTTTATCTTTTTATCCCATGAAGCAATATGAGCATGATGACATCCCAAAGTTCCTCTACTTTTATGCTTACAAGGAAAGGAGAAAACTGAAATACATTGCTTGCATTCATGAACACCATCATAAGAAGACCAAGAAATGTTGTGCCAATGAATTTCCTTTATGAGAGGGAGCAAAACATATGGAGTCATATGATTAGAGTTGTTTATCATACCTTCATGCCTTCTATTGACGGATTTCTCATACGGACCAGCCAGCTTATTGTTATGGTTTCCTTCATTGGGAAGAGTGTTAATCACTCTTTCTTCTTTGCCATCATGTTCCTTATGCACCCAAGTGTTAAGAGCAAAAATACCAACAAGAGTGTGACCAATATGCCTCATGTTGCAAGTCATATCCATCTTTCTATCATGCCCATAACCATATCCATCAAAGCTCAACATGGAAGGAGAAATTAAATGTGAAACAACATACCTTGGGTTGCTCCCAACTTCTCCAAAACTCAGAATTTTTGAGTTTGGGACAACACTCTTTCCTTCATCATTTTCCTCACCCAAAACCCCTTTTTCTTCCTTACACGTGCTCATGGTTGGTGGGTAATGACTTGGAACCTTTATTAGACTCATGCCTTCTTCTTGTCCTTAAAATGACTCACGGTGGGAAATATGTTGAAAGGGATGGCCTTGGGGCGAATGTGACGCTCCAAAGCAAATCACAACAAATGGGAAGTCTTCATGATGTTAAGGATTGGGACAAATCTGATTTGCATAGGGTCCATGGACAAAGACTTTAGCACAACATGGGACCATCTCTCAAGCTGTGGGACTTGCAAAACTTGAGATGGACCTCGGAGAAAGCCGTTCTTGCTTCCTAATCTACCTGCCACAAGCTACTCACAGTGTAGGAAGAAACCTATTCTATCCTAATCTAACCATTCCAAGGGGGAGAGAGAGAGAGAGAGGGTGAAGAGCCTACACTAAGCGGTGATACACCAGAAAAGGAAGTGGTTGAATCACAGATCCGATTGCTGAAGTGGAGAGAGGTGAGCAGAGGAGAGGGTGGACAAATGCACCACGGACTAGAGATAGATTTCACATGGAACACCACTTCAAAACCCATTAAGCACAACTCCCATAACCTGCAACAAACATAGAGTATGCACAATATACCCTGCAATGATGAGAGGTAAGAAGAGACAACAAAATAAGCCAAGGATGGACAGATGCATCACGAAATATATTTTATTGCTCCAAAATGTTACACGGTACATCATCAGTGGGCAAGAGGCAAGAAAACGCCATTACAGAGCCATGGGAGGAGGCTTAGACTTCTGCATTCTACCCTAAGGAAGAAAGAGAGAGGGGGTAGAGGAGAAAAACAACGACCAACCTTTGAATATGCCCCTTCATTACAATATATAGGAAGAATGAGAGAGAGGAGGGAAGAATTCAAATCCTGCTTCAACCACCTTGAGATATGCATTGAATCCTGCTTTGAAAGCTCAACCACTATCAATCAATGCCCCTCTCAAATCCACCTACAATCTATCGATTTTGGTTCCCTATGTTTGTTTGGCGTGCTAAGGAAGAAGAACGGCGGATCAAATTAAATCTAATCTGGTAGTTGAAGAAATCAGATTCTGTATTAATGGCCTGGAAGACGTTTTCCCATTTTCACCCACTAAAGCCTATTAAGAATGATATTTTATGTTTCCATGGCGTAGAGGGTGTCGAGACATTTCCAAAAAGTCTTCTCCCGCCCAAATCTGAGTTTTTCAGTCAAAAGATATGGCCATCTGAAGATTAGGGTCATGGGCGTGCCATGTTTAAAGAGTTTGTCCTGTACCGGGTCCATGTGGCAGCCTCGCGCATCTTGGAGATTCGATCCTTCCTTATGCTCTTGAAATCGTGCCGGATTGACACGTGGCGGCTTCGCGAGCTCCTTGGGCTTCTTTGTATTTTGCCTAAGTCTCTTTGCTTGGCAGGGCCAAAAGTCGACCCTGGACACATGGAGGCTTGGCGCTTGTTTGGAAACCCACCCCAAATTTTACTTTTGAAGAAGTGGCGCCTCGTGTTGGACACTTGGCTCCTCCTCGCTGGCCTGCCTCTACTTTGACTATTCAACTCCCCGACTCTGTCTCCCTTTTTTGGACTTGGGACACGTGGCGAGCCCGCGCTCATTTGGGGACTACCTCCAGACTTTCCTTTTGAAATCACGCTAATGAGACACGTGGAGGATTCCATTGGTTCTCTATACTTAGTCATTTTGGGCCCGCTCTCTTGTTTTGGTCCTTGGACACGTGGAAGCCTCGTGCTCATTTGAGTCTCGCTCAGGGTCCCGCTTTTGAATGTGTGCCGTTGAGATAGTTGGCTCCTTCCGCTCGGCCTCGCTGCTTTGACTTTCAACCCCGATCCGTCAATCCCTTTTTGAACTGGGACACGTGGAACTCCGACGCTTGTTTGAGTCTCCGCTTTTGGATTCAATCTTTGAAGTTGCGCGGAGTCGACACTTGGCAGCTTCTGCTGATTCTTCCATACTTAGCCAATTTTGGGGCTCATTCTGAATCATTTGCAGAGCCGAAGACTTTGAACCTTTTCCCATTCCTCTCTCGAGAGCCTCTGGTTACTTTGACACTGTTCTCTTCCTTCCCCTATCATGTTATTCCATTTAGAGAGCCCGCCTGCAACCTGTTCATTGGATTTGAAGTGTGGGTTCATTTTGATGGAACCATTTCTTGAATTTCTTCTTGCATGGGGTCATGTTTGATCAATTTTGCCGGGGCAAAATTGATAACAATTTGGCGACTCACGGGGACATCTCCTACTAGATGAAGAGACCAATGGCCTTGAAGCATCCATTGGGCATGGAGTCAAGAATGATAGCCTGATATTGATCTTGTCTCTGATCCGCGAGCCCGACCATTTGCACTTGGTGACCCTGAACTTGTCTTGGAAATGGATTGCCTCGAAAACGCGTTTTTTAGTTTCTCTGCATTTGTTTTATTTTGAAATTAGCAAAATTATTAGGTGCAACTATGGGTCTCTCGCCATGAATACTTGAAGGGCTCGGCCTTATGCAGCTTTGGAGCAATGCGAACAAAACTTATGTACAAAGAAAAAATCATACATGCCTCAAATGAGACATGCAGAGTGTGCACAAGCACTTCTTCTACTGAAAAAAAGTCTACTCCTACTCCTACACTAACTAGAGAGAAAGAGGCTAAACAAAGCCTGCTACAAGTAGGGAGAAGTAGCTTCCCTTTCTCAAAAGGGGCAGCCATGCAAATGATTTGACACTGAATATGGCTGCTCCTGTATGAGTGAAAAACTAACTATAAGCTGGTCCTCCACCCAAATCATCAAGGTATCTACATCAACCAAAAATACCTCCTCAAGTTGATTGGTATTGGACTCCTGGAGGTGTTGATGGTGACCCTTGGTGCTTTGAAACTCATCCTCATGCCCTGAAGTGGGCATGACTAGTTTTGGCTTCTCTCTTGGCTCCAATGAAGCCAAGTACCTGATTGGGCATGGTCTGATCCTTTGAATGTGCCCATTGTTCTGAAATTTAACTCCAAAAATGGAGTCTTTTTGTGGACCTTCTTGGATGGATGGTGTGAGAGGGATGATGACATCCTCTTGCCTTTTCTCTTCCTTCTCCTGTGAAGAACATGGAAGACTCATATCTTCCAACCTTGGTTCCAGAGGGATGTTGTGAGACATAGGATTGCTGTTCTTGAATGCCCTCCTTTATGGCAGCAGGCTCATATGCTTGGAAGGTGGGTGATAGAGGAGTAAATGATGTAATTTCCTCAGGCCCTCTCTATCAAAGCAATCCTCCAAGTCAGACAGATAATCTGTCTCCTTGTTGTCCTGTTGCATGTGCTCGACCTCCTCCATGGTGTCCTCCTGATCTACAACTTGCTCACCATGGTTCCCTTCATCCTCCAACATGAAGTTTGAAAGCTCAAACTCCTCTTCAACATTAGAGATTAAAGGGGATGAAGTGGGAGGAAGAACTGAAGGTTCTTCTGTAGCCTACTCCACACTTGGAGCCTCTGAAACTATATGGTCCTCCATCATGGGTTCATCAATCAAATCAGGCCCTTGAAATGAAAGCAAAGAATCTTCAATGATGCTTTCTTCATTGAGTGGCTTCAACACTGATTTGATCTCTCCCAGCTGCTCCTCTTCAATGGGGCTTGGAGCTGATTGTTCCTCCTCTTTAACTGGTTGTGCAACTTGGATTAGATCAACATTCTCTTCAGACAGAGTGCCATTAGGGACACTGTATTCAAGAGAAAACAAACTGCTGATCTTCTTCTTCTTGTTTTTGTTCTTTCTCTGCTGCAAACTCAGCCTCAACCACCACTGGCTCTTCAACCTTGACCTCCTCTATTGGCTTGACCATCAAGGGGATCTTTGTAAACCCAAATTTGGCAACCCAACTCTTCAGATTTTCTATCATTTCTTCTTTGTTGGGTTCCTCCTCTTGTTGTTCTCCTTGACTGGTCTTTGGAATCTCTTCCCCATATGGAATTGGGAAGGCAAGAGGAGTGGCAGGTTGGGGTTCAACCAGCTTTGCAATTGTTTGTGGTGGGGAGGGAGGTGGAACTTCTTGTTTGTTTGGAGGGGATGACTGTTTGGAAGGGAAAAGGGTAGAGGAACTGAGGTGGGATGGGAGATCAGGAGATGGAGAAAAGAAATTAACACTTGGGGCAGCAAATGAGGGGCTTGACTCTTGATCATGTTGAAATGATAAAGTTTGAGAAAGAGAAAATGAAGAGCTAGGAGGTGGTGGACTTACCCATTGACAAGGTTGTCTTTGTGTCAGCTCATAGGCCTCAATCTCCTCAATCCACTTGTGTAAGTTGAGGCAACATTTCAACCATGAAGTCAATCTTCTCCTGAGGGTTGTAATGTCTTGGAAAAGGGCCTCCCCATGGACAAGGTGCCCTGAAACCAATCCGAATGCCTTCATCTGTGTTGTACCCCTGGATTGCACCATGCTAGCCTCCATTCTTTGAATCTTCTCCAACAAACCAACATTCTCCACATAGTTGTCACCATTGTATGTGTCCCCTTGTTCTTGATAAGCTCCATGGCCAAACTAACTTTGACCCTACTCATATGGGTAAGCATAATGGTCTTGGATTTGATTATAATGCTGATCTGGAGGAGTTGGGAAATGCATTGGAGGTGAATGCATTGCTTTGTGTAAGTGTGAGTTCCATGAAGGGAATGAAGTCATGATTGCACAACTTCATGAAATGGAAGAAAAATGGGAGATATGGAAAGAAAAGTGAATGAAGATGGGTGGAAATGGATGGAAAAGGTCTGCAACTTCAGAGATGGGGTTGTTGACCAGATGGAGTCGCTAGATGTGCTTACATATGCCTCAAAAGGTTGAACCTTAACAGGAACACACCAACCTGCTAAGATGAAGTGGTAAGGTGCTTCAGACCTGTCCCACCGGGCGTGCCAAAACTGTTAGTGTAGAATCAGATGGAAGATCCCCGGGCATGAATGGCTTCATGTGATGTGGGGTATTCGGCATTCGGTGTGATTGCACAACATGGGACCATCTCTCAAGCTGTGGGACTTGTAAAACTTGAGATGGACCTCTCCGGAGAAAGCGGTTCTTGCTTCCTAATCTACCTGCCACAAGCTACTCCAGTGCAGAAGAACCTATTCTATCCTAATCTAACCATTCCAAGGGACAGAGAGAGAGAGAGAGAGGGTGAAAGAGCCTACACTAAGTGGTGATACACCAGAAAAGGAAGTGGTTGATCACAAGAATGCACGAATGGAGAGAGATAGAGGAGAGGGTGGAACACCACCAAAACCCAGAGATAGATTTCACATGGAACACCACTTCAAAACCCATTAAGCACAACTCCCTAAAACAACAAACATCAGAGTATGCACAGTATACCCTGCAACGATGAGAGGTAAGAAGAGACAACAAAATAAGCCAAGGATGGATATGCATCATGAAACATAGATTTTATTGCTCCAAAATGTTACATGGTACATCATCAGTGGGCAAGAGGCAAGAAAACACCATTACAGAGCCATGGGAGGAGGCTTAGACTCCGCATTCTACCCTAAGGAAGAAAGAGAGAGGGGCAAAGAGGAGAAACAATGACCAACCTTTTAATATGCCCCTTCATTACAATATATAGGAAGAATGAGAGAGAGGAGGGAAGAATTCAAATCCTGCTTCAACCACCTTGAGATATGCATTGAATCCTGCTTTGAAAGCTCAACCACTATCAATCAATGCCCCTCTCAAATCCACCTACAATCTATCGATTCTGGTTCCCTATGTCTGCTTGGCGTGCTAAGGAAGAAGAACGGCGGATCAAATTAAATCTAATCTGGTAGTTAAAGAAATCAGATTTCTGTATTAATGGCTTGGAAGATGTTTTCCCATTTTTCACCCACTAAAGCCTGTTAAGAATGATATTTTATGTTTCCATGGCGTAGAGGGTGTCGAGACGTTTCCAAAAAGTCTTTCTCGCCCAAATCTGAGTTTCTAGTCAAAAGATATGGCCATCTGAAGATTAGGGTTGCGGCGCGCCATGTTTAAAGAGTCTGTCCGTACCGGGTCCACGTGGTAGCCTCACGCATCTTGGAGATTGACTCCTTCCTTATGCTCTTGAAATCACGCTGGATTGACATGTGGCGGCTTCCGTGAGCTCCTTGGGCTTCTTTGTATTTTGCCCAAGTCTTTTAGCGGGGCCAAAAGTCTGACCTTGGACACGTGGAGGCTTGGCGCTTGTTTGGAAACCCGCCCCAAATTTTACTTTTGAAGTAGCGCCATGCTGACACTTGGCTCCCCTCTCGCTGGCCTCGCCTCTACTTTGACTATTCAACTCCTCGACTCTCTGTCCCCTTTTAGACACTGGGACATGTGGCGAGCCCGCGCTCGTTTGGGGATTGCATCCAAACTTTTCTTTTGAAATCGTGCCAATGAGACATGTGGAGGCTTCCACTGGTTCTCTATACTTAGTTATTTTTGGCCAACTCTCTTTTTTGGTCCCTGGACACGTAGAAGCCTCGCGCTCATTGGAATCTCTCTGCTCGTGGTCCTACTTTTGAATGTGCGCCGTTGAGACAGCTTGGCTCCTTCGCCGGTTTGCCTCTGTTTTGACTATTCAACCCCCGATTCTATCCCCTTTTTTGGACGTGGGTCACATGGAACTCCGGCGCTTGTTTGAGTCTCCATTTTTGGATTCAATCTTTGAAGTTGCGTTGAGTCGACACTTGGTAGCTTCCGCTGATTCTTCCATACTTAGCCAATTTGGGGCTCGTTCTGAATTATTTGCAGAGCCCGAAGACTTTGAACCTTTTCCGTTCCTCTCCCGAGAGCCTTTGGTTTCTTTGACACTGTTCTCTTCCTTCCCCGATCATGCTATTCCATTAGAGCCCGCCTGCAACCTGTTCATTGGATTTGAAGCATGGGTTCGTTCGATGGAACCATTTCTTGAATTTCTTCCTGCATGGGGTCGTGTTTGATCAATTTTGCCGGGGGGCAAAATTGAGATAACAGGTACCAAATGGGAAGAGGATGCTACTTTAGCCCCAAGAAGGGAACTCCTTGTGGGCAGCCCTAGGTATGACCATCATATTTCAAAATTTGTGATTCCTCCTATGTCGCTGCTATATTTGTATCATGGGGGGCAGCAAGATCAATTTGATAAGAGAAAGAATATATAGAGGGACAAGGGGTACATAAATTCTTCCTTGCAAATTCTAGGTTGTTTGCACCTAGAAGTTTGGGATCCAAGGAACCTTTGGAAGGATGCTGTTACAAACTTGAGGTCTGCTGTCTACATCCTTATGGCAGCCATAAGCAAATTGGCAATCACAAGAAAAATGCATTTCTCATCCACAGTTGAGGATCTAGTGTTTGCATGGGAAACAAGATGGTCTTCCACCACCATCATGTCAATTTTGCATGAGACAACATGCTACTACAACCAAGGTAAAATACTCTTCCTAAATTTGCGTTTTGGAACATAAATTCTTCCTTATAAATTCCGGGTTGTTTGCACCTAGAAGTTTGGGACCCAAGGAGCCTTTGGAAGGATGCTATTACAAACTTGAGATCTGCTGTCTACATCCTTATGGCAGCCATAAGCAAATTGGCAATCACAAGAAAAATGCAATTCTCATCCACAGTTGAGGATCTAGTGTTTGCATGGGATACAATATGGTCTTCCACCACCATCATGTCAATTTTGCATGAGACAACACGCTGCTACAACCAAGGTAAAATACTCTTCCTAAATTTGTGTTTTGGAAGGATAGTTATCTCTTTGAACGGATGTAGGTCGATATTTTTGATGATTTTTTTGGATTTAATATGATATGTGGAAGGGACTTCAAGTATCACAGCTGTTACACCCTTCCTATGTCAATAACAATCAAGAATTTTGAGTTAGACTACAACTATGCATGGGGTTGTGCATACCTTCCATGGGCAGCAAGAAAGAGGCTGATTTGGGGACACTCTTTCCTCTTAATATGATGGGTAAGAAGGTTTTCACTTGGAGATTGAGCAAGGCTAACATCCCAACATCTTGGGCATTGCTTACGAAGAAATGTAGGGCTGTTCATGGACACTACACCCACTCATCCGCACTTCTATGGACTGATCCAAACTTAACAGGGAAGGAAATTCGGTGGGGTAGCTTCAAGTCAACCATTGGAAAACCAAATCAGCAAGGTAACAACCTTCCAAAAGAGGTGAGTATAAGTTTTAGCATGTGTTGTATGCATCTTATGTGGAAATGCAATGATATACTTCCAAGCATGGCTAGCATGAAAAAGGAAGAAGCACATCTTCGGGGCATTCAATGCATAGAGGATAACAAGGGTTTACTCTTGGGTAAGATGCTTCATGATGATAATGATAGTATTTGGAAGAGCTTATACTAATATTTATCTCATGCAAATATTACTTGAGACTGAATACACAAATTAATAAACACACAATATAATAGTTTCACACTATTATTCAGTGTAGCAATATACAAATATATAAGAGTTTATCCTACATTCAAGGAGAAGGAACTCCGCAAATCTCTCTAGCACACAATCCTACGGGTGTTCTCACAACCACCCAATATGCCTCCAAATCTATTTATGTGTGTGGTTATAACAACCACTATACATGTAAATCATATAATTAGATATTCAACAACCCTCACAAATAAACTAACTATTACAATGGAGCACTATTATATAATGATTTCCTAACATGCCCCACCTTAGTGCGAACATGGGGAAAACCTGCCTTGTACTGCAATGTGCCACTATGTAGCCTACTCATGATCTAGATGGTTTCAAGGACAATACCAACAACCTCTGGATGGTTTGCCAAGTGGCTAACCAACAACCACACAACGGATGGTTTTTTAGGACAGTACCAACAACCTCTGGATGGTTTTTCCAGTGGATAACTACTAACCACAATATCATGATGCTATAATAGTATCATCGGCTCTCATCACTATCTCACTTTAGGGAATAACATAGGAAAATCCGTCGAATTTGTTTCTCATATACACAAACCGAAAACTGGAAATGGAACATTGGATAATGTTCCCCCCCTCAATGTGATATTTCCACTTATTCAAACAGGAACACTGCACAACTGGAACACACCACACACAACTGCAAGAACTGAAAATCAAATACTGAAAGCAAAATACACACCACAAAATGCCACCACAACTTCGTCTGGCCTCTGCTGTTGGTGACCGGTGAGAGGTCGCTGATTGACCTCTAACCTTCGATGCCTCTCGTCCTCCAAAGAACATGCCGCTAACTTAGCCTGGGATGTGATCATGAAGTTCAAAAATAATCTCCACAATTTGGACGTCACGCATACAAGGAAAAATGTGTCCAATTCTTGAACAATGAGGTTTTTTTTAATGGACTTTTTACACAATGACCCGACAATCTAATTTGACAACAAAATTACTGACACAAAATGACAACACTTAATGACTAAAACAATACTTTTGACGATATTACAAATTTGATGACTCTTTTGACTCGGACAAGAAGATTTGACTAGAAATTTAAAAAGTAATAAAATGAAATTACTTTTTAAATGAAAATGACTCTAGACTCTCGACTCATTTTATTTTTGACATTCATAATACTAATAACTCACAATTGACACTAAATAGACTAAACTAATACTATTGACAACCTTTATAACAATACACATTTGAATCTTCTTTTAAATCATGACAAATAAATATAAAATTGCAGTGCCTCTATTAACCTAAAATACATTTAATTTTTTTAATAAAAAACAATTAACAAAGGTATATGCAAAATACCTAGAATAGACATACTACCAAAGTAGACAATCTATAAACATATGACTATCAAACATTAAAACTATTGACTATCAAACATTGACTCTCAAATATAAAATCTTGGCAAGAGATAGGGTCTTGACCAAGTCTTCGCGTTGCTTTGGTGTCATTCCAGGTTGGATCACAGGAGGACGATTCATTGCATAATACAACTGTCGCGTTTTGGCAGTGAGTGCACAGATGTTCAAATACAGCTACAATGTATATTCATTCAACACAATACACGGTCGACGCGGTGGTGATTCCAGTGCAATTGATCCATATCACCAATTTGGATGAAAAAAGTGACTGTGACCATTGATTTGTAATAAATCTTGTGCTCAGAGAGGAACTCAGGATCAATGCAAATCTATTTCTACAGAGCAATACAAATCACAATGCATTGCGAGTTGTTGTCAGGGGTTCGAGTTGCTAAGCGGCTGAGCTGGGAGAAGAAGAGATTGAATTTCTTCACAACATGGCGTGGCACTAGGATGCAATACAAAACGTTTTAATAAAATATGCAAATATCCAACACATGCAAGAATTGCAGGCTGTGTGCAAGCTTGATATCATAGATCCACAAATTCATGAAAGGAGGACTGATATAATTAGTAGATTCAATAACACGAATGATAGGGATGAATTTTATAAACTCCAAGACATCATGCATCTGGACATCCGTAGATCTCCATCCACTATACCAAAAACATGAACAAATCTGTAGATGCACAGCTGGAGACTCCACACACTTCCGCTATTGATACAACCACTGCTACCATGCGAGAACCTCTGCACTATTCTGGTCTGCAATATTGTGAAATTTAGACTCTGGCTATGAATAAGACAATAGCTAATATCACAGACCCCTTCATTGATGCCAATGATTATACCCCCATACACAGTGTGAATTCTATTCGCTCTGATACCACTGATAGTATTTGGAAGAGCTTATACTAATATTTATCTCATGCAAATATTACTTTAGACCGAATACACAAAGATTAATAAACACATAATATAATAGTTTCACACTATTATTTAGTGTAGTAATATACAAATATATAGGAGGAGTTTATCCTACATTCAAGGAGAACAAACTCCGCAAATCTCTCTAGCACACTATCCTACGGGTGTTCTCACAACCACCCAATATACCTCCAAACCTATTTACGTGTGTGGTTATAACAACCACTATACACGTAAATCATATAATTAGATATTCAACAACCCTCACAAATAAACTAACTATTACAATGGAGCACTATCATATAACGATTTCCTAATAGATAATTTATGGTTAGTTCCAGGCATGCATAGTATGACCTCCATGTGGGGAACACTTGAGGGATTAAAGAAAATTGGAGCTTTCTTGTTGAAAGCCATTTTCACGCCAAGTTGGGGAAAGGAATGTAAGAATGTTGAGTTAAGGGCTAATATGTTTGCTGATTTCAACCATAGGCTTGCTGATTTTCATTTTCCAGCCCATGTAAGACAATTTTCAGCCCCTATGTTACTCACAAATTTGTTTTTTTCCATAAGATTTCAGTTTGGTAGTTGTTATGCCATGGTTATAGGGCTGAGTTTGCAAAAATCAGATTTGGGGCTGCCATTAGCAGCCATGAACAGTAGTGTATTTTCATTTTTGAAGAACATTCCATCATGGAATGATGAGGAAAGAAGATTTCAGCTGAAAGGAGGGAATAAATCAGATTTGATAGCCTCAATTGGGATAGGATTCCATGTGAATTATGACTGTGGTGAATTTTTTTCAGCCCTCAATCTGATTTGCATTTGGTAGTGAGAGAGATAGCTTGTCAAGCTGATTATGCATCCATTTCTTGCTTTATGTTGGAAACTACATCAGTTTGTAGGGATTTTAGTACAACTGAGCATGCAAAGAAAGGAGGTGTCATTGTTGTTTTTGAAGTAGAAGATGATGAAGACTTCCATGAAGAAAGGGGCAGTAGAGGTATGAGTTTGTTTGGGATGAAGCTCCTTCATTTAACAGGCACATGATCCAGATTATGGGAACACTACAACATGTTCCTTTACTTTGATATATTTGGGCATATGAGTTTGCAATTGCTTGGGGACAAGCAATTTTGGGAAGGCAGGACTGCAATGTTCCCTTTTTCAACTTGAGAGCCTAAAAATGAACTTCTTGCCATTCCCTTTCCATGGCAATGAAGTTGAATGAGCTAGGAAAGGAATTGCATTCTCATTGCATTTTTCTTTTCTAATTTTTAATGTTTTTCTTTAGTGTTTTCTTCATTTTAGCAGGTCAGCTGGCTTGGTGGATTTTAAAGGCCAAATAAAAGATTAAATAAGCCCAAAAGAGGTCGGTCATGCATGTTTGGTCTTTGGCGCCAAGATTGGGGTATTTAAGGAATGTTATGACTTCATTTGCACATCATCTACTTTGGCAAATTTACTCTAAAGTGATCTTTGGGCTGATTGCTCTTAGTTCTCTCCACTTTTGGGCAAAAATCCAATTGTGTGGCTCTTTCCAAGAGGGACGAAAACCCTTCTTGTGGCTGGTTGGTGGATGGAAACCCTCCATCCTTGGTTGAAGTGAAGTCATATTTGCAGATTTGGGCATTGAAGGATAAAGGAAGTCATCTACAAACATTTGCATGCATTTATAAGCCTCTCCTAGTTGGAGTGACTTGTGTTAGAGTGTGATTTGGTGCCTTCTAGGGCACATAACTCATATTTTCTTTCATATTCAGATTTTCCATAATTTCTAAGGCTGGAATCTATTATATTTTGTGGAGTTTGGGGTTTGGAAACCCTCATTTCATAATTTTCTTTGAGCTGTACTTCTGCTGCTTTCAATTAATTTTCCAGCTGTGTTTTCAACCAAATTTCATATTGGAAAGTGGCATAAATATTTCCTAAAATATATATCTACATTTTGGTTGAGTTATTTGAAGAGTTTCAAGTGTTTTTCATTCATTTCCGGACTGCTGTTATAAAAATCAGACTGTTGATTTTCAGCTGTCATAAATTTCAGTTTGCTGGTCCTAAAATCAGAATTAATATTATTGGGGTTTGTGTGATTTCCTTCTTTTTCAGTTGAAGTCCCAAAAAGGGACATTACAAGGAGACAATTATTCATT
Organism: Taxus wallichiana var. yunnanensis; assembly: GCA_018340775.1. Classification (NCBI taxonomy): domain Eukaryota; kingdom Viridiplantae; phylum Streptophyta; class Pinopsida; order Cupressales; family Taxaceae; genus Taxus; species Taxus wallichiana. The sequence goes on from CM031240.1 coordinate 561,894,012, forward strand.
TTAATCATAAGCCACTACACTTTCTATAAACGTAAAACAACTTGGAGAATGAGTGACGCACAAAGTGGATGACTTACCTTTAGTAGTTCCATCTCGTGATCAAACACAAGAAGGGAAATGATAACAAGGCAGCAAATTGCCTTAGCCGACTACTAGTACACATGCTCATCACAAAGGCTTGACACACTTCCACAACATTTTAGACTGGGTAGCCCTTTACTTGATTGAAAAGGACATTGCAGTTGCCTATTCTACTCTTTTTGCAAGGTGAACTTGTTCGAGAGTTCTACCTAGATGACAAGTTTCTTTACAATCCTGTCCATCTTTGTGCACTACATGGCACACCTTGCTAGAGACTCATTTGGGAGGTGCACTACGTTAAAACATTAGGGCACTTTGGCATTACGAAGACTCTAGCCACATTGCAGTTACACTTTTATTGACCACACATGTGCATAGACATGAAAACCACATCAAGTCTTGCATTCATTGTTGCATTGCCAAGCCCACAAACAAGAAGTTAGGATTCTACACACCTCTACTAGTTCTATCTAGGCCATGGAAATCTGTCAACATTGATATCATGATTGGATTGCCTTTGACAAAGCGCCAACACAATGCAATATTTATTATAGTGGATAGGTTCTCAAAGATGGCCATCATGGTTTCTTGTGAGAAAGGCATTGATGCAGCTGGCATTGGTCATGTTTTCTTCACCCATGTCCACTTTGGATTCCCAACATTTAGTGTATCTAACTGTGATGCTCATTTTGTTGGTCATTTTAACAAACACTATAGCAATTAATGGGTATGTAGGGTCGATGGCATTACATCCTTAGAAAGATGGACAAATAGAAGTTGTCAACCACATCTTTTATGCATGTATGATAGTGTGTATGCTTGCACTTGGGCTGATAACTTTCTTTACATGTAAAGCACGCCTATAACAGAGCTCTTTACATTTCTTCGGGCATAATTCATTCTAGATATGTTTTGGGTTCTAACCAACGACACCACTTGACATCTCCAACCACACACTAGCAAGCGCCAAGTTACATGCACAAGAAAAGGAAGCACACAAAGTAAAGAAGTATTTCGGGCTGCGGCACATTCAATTTGTTCATTAACAAGGTCAACAAATGCTCTCTTGCTCACACCCAAAATAAAAGAAGCACTATGACGAACATCTCACACCTCAAGCATTGTGAGTTAACGATAATTTTGGATGCTTCTTTGGAAGGAATGCTTTAGAGGTTTGTATCGAAAGATCAAGTTCCACTATGGTTCCTACACCATTCTCTCTCGCAGCGGTCAAATCGCCTTTGTTCTTGATTTGCCTCTGTACTTGGGCATGCACCCAATCTTCAATGTGGAGCTTCTCAAGCCTTACTTCCTTCACTTGTTGAGCCAATAGTAACACACCATCCTTCTGATTTGGACCCTGAACATTTGTGCCTAGTGAAAGACACACACACCCTCCATGACACTCATCAGTTGTTTCAATTAGTTAAGGTTGGGTAGTTTGTTTATCAAGCCAAGTGGTACAACCTTCAACAATTTCAAATTTAGTTTCCTCACTGATCTCCAGCATATCTGGAGGCCATTGTTTCTCAAGAAAGGGCTAATGATCTCGTATGCATCCTCGCACCCCCTCCCAAGTAGCTCACAAGTGCATAAGCCTCCTCGCTTCTCTTGCGAAACTTGGGCTCCACACCACGACATCACATGGAAAGGATACATCATTGCAGTTATACACGACGAAAACCCAATCATTCGCCTCATCCCTTTCGCCTCACTCCTTCGTGCAACTTACCTCACCTTTATGACATCTCGCGGCAAGTACACAACCTCACAACATCAAGCAATCCCTTTGCACCATCTTGTGCAACTTTCTACTCTTCCACAACTTGCTTAGCACGAAAATCATTTTGAGTCATGTGGCACTGACGCTTTGCCCCACGCGATTTCTCAAGTCTCGTATTTGCTTCACAACCCATGTAGCTCCATGAGTCTTGTGTTGGCATTGGATAACCTTTGTGGATTCCATAAAATTCAGCAATGCCGTTTGCGTTAAATTTGTAGATCCTACATATCCGCACAAGCTTTCGGTGTCTATAGTCGACCTCAAGCATTGCGGCGGCACACTGCAACTATCTTGCATGTCATCACACTTGTACCTTGTCTTATTTAGTCTTTAAATGTGCACATAGGTTAGTTACTCTTTATTATTTAATTAGAAAATAATAAAGTGCACATTAAGTGAGTCTTTTAATATTTTAATTAAGTTTTATTTGTTTTCCCTCCAAAAGGGAAAAGGTCGGCCATTTGAATGTTGCACCCCTTATGTTATAAAAGGAGGTTGCATGGCCATTTTTGGGGATGTTGATTTGATCATTTATGTCTCTCCATGCTTGGAGAAATGGGATGTATGCCCTAGCTCTCATTGTGCTCTCTCTCTCTCATTCGACTTGGAATTGAAGCAAATCTGATTTTGATAAGGATCCATTTGTGTGTGTGTTGCATCTAGTGTGTGGCGAATTGCTTGGAAAATAATTCCTTGCCCTAGCAAATTTATTTATGGTGCAAATCTGATTATTATTGCATGATTTGGAGCATATTTGTTGGTTTTTAGATCTGCTATGTTTTGCAATTAATTTCATAATTTTTGGAGATGATTTGATGCCCTAAATGTGTTAGGCGACCTACTTACTTTTTAGGAAAAATTAGGGTTTTGTGTCTATTGTGCAAAAACTAATTTTGGAATATTATTCTTCATATTTTTGTGGCCCAAAATCCAAAGTTTGAAGGTTTTTGCTTGATTGGTTAAGCGGGAAATAATTTTAGAAGTTGCAGCAGTTTGGGGTTGGATTATTAATTGTTTGTGACACATTTTGATGCTTAAAAATTGTGGTTTCAGTTCAGATCTGTTCTTGGCATTTTTGTGCATCAAAACAAGCTTTTGGAGGGTGAAAACAATTGAGGGAAGTGCTGGTTATTAATTTATTAATTTCTGCTAACCCTAGCACCCAGATCTGGAAGTTTAGATGCTATTTTGAAGGGGTTTAAGTGCTCAGAAAAATCTGATCTTTAGTTCATTGGAAAGCTCTAAAATTCTAGTTTATTATGCACTTGGTTTCATGCAAAAATATGGAGTAGTGATTGAGTTATGAATTTTTGAAGTTTTCAGTTGTTGGCAATTGTTTCAAATTAATTCACTGTTGTAATAAAAATCAGAATTGAGAAGAATAAAAATTGATTGTCTCCACCAATCTAGCTCACCACCTTGACCACTTCCAACCCCATTTGGGTTGTAATTGGTTGACATTGGGCTATTTTAGGTTGATTCAAAAGGATCTAATCCTTCTTGGTTCGATTTGGGTTGAAGTTGTAATTTTCTATTTGTCCAAAAAGGGGACATCACAGTGGTATCAAAGCATCTTTCCTCTACTCTTGTGGGGTTTGTGTTTGCAAGATCTGGATACATAGTGTATGAATCATGGGGTTAACAAGTGAAGGAAAAATGAAAATGCAGTTTTACAGATTGGGAGATGGCTTGATCCTCCACACCTTTCGAGAGATGTGTTGCTTAGCATTTTGGAGGAAGCTGCAAATTGTTTGTCTATGATAGAACAATCGGATTATGGCTCCATGTTTTCAGCGATGGGCTCTTTGGTGACTCATTTGGCTAGACCCAAACTGTTGAGGCATGATGAGGTGGATGTGAGGCTCATGGTCATCACTTGCATTAGTGAAGTTACAAGGATCACAGCCCCGAGTTTGCCATACAGTGACACCACCATGGAAGAAGTCTTGAGCTCATGATAGGGAGTTTTCAAAGGCTTTGGGACATCACAAACCCTTACTTTGGTAAGAGGGTTAAGATCTTGGAGAATATGGCAAAGGTGAGATCTTGTATACCAATGTTAGATCTTGATTGTGATGATCTTATTCTTCATATGTTCGAAGTATTCTTTGTTGTCCTACATGATAATCATTCAAAAAATATAAGGGTTGCAATGCAAACTATCATGTCTTTGGTGTTGAATGAATATGAGGGTCCCCCACAACCATTGTTATCCATGCTTGAGGAAGGTTTGAGACAAGAGGAGTCATGTATTGCTCATACTTTAGCCAAAGGTGTTTTGGATCAATGTTCAAGCAAGGTGAAGGCATATATGTTGGCAAGGTCTCCTATGAAGCAAGAAGGATCAGCTCTCCAAGGTATGAGTCCTTTGGTGTTTGATGATAAATTTTTGATATCTAATGCTTGCATGGGACTTGGTGATTGCACAGAAAAATCAAATTTGATTCAAGAGGAAGTGAAGGAAGAAGAGCCACCGGATGAAAATAAGCAAGGGAAAGATTCATTGTTGATTGAAGAGGTTTCTTTGCCCTTTGATGATTGCATGCATGATGATAAAGTGATCATGGGAGATGAGTCAAAGAGGAAAGAGAAGCTTGATTTACAAGTTTGCATGGACAAACAAAACGAGGGCAGCCAAGAGGTAATCAATGATCATTTTTGGTTGTTACTAATGCTACTTGGGTTGGTAATGAATGCAAGGATGTGGGGTGTGTGCCATGCAAGAAGAGGCATTTCCGGGTACTTTAGACCATTCTCATCTCGCTGGTCTGCGCATAACAACAGTCATTAGAGGGCAAATAAATGACTTCATTCACTCAAAAATGAAGTTTAAGGAAGCCCCACACCCATCACAAATAAGGTTGCATGATTCCAAGGTAGAAGGTGATGTTTGGGTTGAAAAATCTAAGGAGTGTGAAGGTGTTCCATGGCACAAAGGTATGATGGGCAGCCCCAATCATGTTGTTTCAGATGTATTGCTTCCTTTCATAAGGGAAATCCATTGGCACAATGAATGGTATGAGATTCCTTGCATGAGTTATATTTCTGATTTTCCTTTTTCTTATGTGAATGATGGAGTAAAAACAATGGGGTATCATCATGCACATGCTACCTCATGGTATGAAGAAGTGAGCAACCACTTCGAATTATTTGTATTGACACTTCCATGTACTTGTGAGATGATCAAGTTGAATAATCTATTGTTCTTATATCATGGTGAATTTCAGTTTTGGGTCATAAGGAAGGTTGTTGGGATCATAAAAGGAAAGTATAAACATTGTCTATTCATGTGTGAATTTGCAACCAAGAAGAGTATGTGTATGCCTAATATTTCCATTGATATTCACATTGCTGTCATGCACATTTTCAGTTTGTTTGGAGACATGTTAGCATGCCCACAAAAGGATTCAGTCACACGGTATGCTAATTTTCAGTTTGGAGCATCATTGGTACATGTTACAGGACCATTTCTAGGCCACTTAGCACTGTTGTTGCGTTGGGAGCAACAAAGAGGAAGGTATGGTGTTAAATTTTCATGCTATGTTTTGGAAAATAAAGGCAAATATGATGAATATTCAGCTATGGAAGGAAGAGGTGCAAAGCTTGTCATAAAATTCACTTTGGATCAACTCTACATCATGTGTGTGAATGTGTTTCAGAACTTGTTTTCATGGGAACAATGCATTGTGGGTTGTGAGAGTGTAGTGTTGGCCTTACCTAAGGTGAGTTGGGATACCTTGAGGTCAAATATTTTTATTTACACTGCTGTAATTTATTTCAGCAGTCTTCTTGTGGCTTTTAGAGCCATAAGGCATGAGGATAAGGGATATTTTTCCATTGGTACACTCACACATGGATCGAAGGATGAAGTAGGGCTCACATGGGGACAAATTTGGAGTTGTCAAGCTGCTGATTATTTATCAGATTTTTATTTTATGACAGCAGTTGGTTTTTGGGAGTTCAAGGAAGTATGGGGCAACATTGTGACATTTGGGGGCAGCCCATACATGAAGGAGACTTGTGAGCCATTCACACCATGGAGACACATTGGAAAAGTGTTTTTCAACACTTATTTTTCTAATAAGTTTGCTTCATGTGCAAGATTGAAGACATGTGAAGAAAGACCGCTGTCCTACTCACTTCATGAGGGCATTATTGAGTGGGCAGCCTTGGAGCTTAGCAAAGCTCATCCCTTTGATGACTCCCCATGCCATGTTGAGGACACCATTACTTGGAGCACCAATTACCGAGCTGAGGACCCACTTTTTTGGGTTGACATGGGGGAAGGAAACATGTTCTTCCAAGTGCTTCATCACTTGACTGGCACCGGAGCAAGACTTTGGATGCATCACTTCATCTCTTCTCTTGGGTGCATGATACGTGGATCTATGAGCTTGCTATTGCTTGAGGGCAAACAATCTCCGAGAGGGGAGGACTGTAATGTCCCTTTTTCGGGGCATTACTAATATATCGGTTCATCTCTTTCATTTGCATTATAACCCCTTGGCATGCCTAGCGCTACAAGTGGGAGTCTTATTTAGTCTTTAAATGTGCACATAGGTTAGTTACTCTTTATTATTTAATTAGAAAATAATAAAGTGCACATTAAGTGAGTCTTTTAATATTTTAATTAAGTTTTATTTGTTTTCCCTCCAAAAGGGAAAAGGTTGGCCATTTGAATGTTGCACCCCTTATGTTATAAAAGGAGGTTGCATGGCCATTTTTGGGGATGTTGATTTGATCATTTATGTCTCTCCATGCTTGGAGAAATGGGATGTATGCCCAAGGGATGTATGCCCTAGCTCTCATTGTGTCTCTCTCTCTCTCATTCGACTTGGAATTGAAGCAAATCTGATTTTGATAAGGATCCATTTGTGTGTGTGTTGCATCTAGTGTGTGGCAAATTGCTTGGAAAATAATTCCTTGCCCTAGCGAATTTATTTATGGTGCAAATTTGATTATTATTGCATGATTTGGAGCATATTTGTTGGTTTTCAGATCTGCTATGTTTTGCAATTAATTTCATAATTTTTGGAGATGATTTGATGCCCTAAATGTGTTGGGCGACCTACTTTTTAGGGAAAAATTAGGGTTTTGTGTCTGTTGTGTGAAAACTAATTTTGGAATATTATTCTTCATATTTTTGTGGCCCAAAATCCAAAGTTTGAAGGTTTTTGCTTGATTGGTTAAGCGGGAAATAATTTTAGAAGTTGCAGCAGTTTGGGGTTGGATTATTAATTGTTTGTGACACATTTTGATGCTTAAAAATTGTGGTTTCAGTTCAAATCTGTTCTTGGCATTTTTGTGCATCAAAACAAACTTTTGGAGGGTGAAAACAGTTGAGGGAAGTGTTGATTATTAATTTATTAATTTCTGCTAACCCTAGCTCCCAGATCTGGAAGTTTAGATGATATTTTGAAGGGGTTTAAGTGCTGAGAAAAATCTGATTTTAGTTCATTGGAAAGCTCTAAAATTCTAGTTTATTATGCACTTGGTTTCATGCAAAAATATGGAGTAGTGATTGAGTTATGAATTTTTGAAGTTTTTAGTTGTTGGCAACTGTTTCAAATTAATTCACTGCTGTAATAAAAATTAGAATTGAGAAGAATAAAAATATGATTGTCTCCACCAATCTAGCTCACCACCTTGACCACTTCCAACCCCATTTGGGGTTGTAATTGGTTAAAAGGACATTGGGCTATTTTATACGATACGGGAAGATGGAATGGTCATGTAACCATCTTTTCAACAACCATTTTTAGTTGTAATTTCCCTTTGTCATGTATATATATGTATTGTAATATACGATCCATGATCAACAAAGAAAGATCACCATCGTCTTAAATGTTTTGACTTGCACTTGCTCAACACACAAGAGAGTTGCTTGGTTTTGCTCGGCACTCATTTGTTTGTAATACCTTCACAATAGTCAAGTCAATCAGTAAGGATGCATTCCCTTTCTAATACATGAGTATGCTCTTTTTGTCTTACTATCGGTTCAGTACACCTATATTTCCCAATTCACCCTCACAATCTAAAGTTTGTCATTGTGAAAGTGTAGAATATGTAGAAGGCTAGTCAAAGTGATTCGAAAGTAGGATGTGTTGCATTGATAACTACATGTTGGATAGTCTTGTGTATTTTATGATTGAGCTCATCTACAATACAAAGATTAGGCATATGTTATTGGAGAGCTTTGTACTCTTTAGTAGAGTACATATTAGATAAGTGATAGTTGTAAAAGGGACCACGTGCGGTGGGAGTCATGCATGTTGGCCCTTTCTACCTTGAAAGTGCGTCCAAGTGTAGCATGCCATGAATCATATAAGTTATGATTGTAGGATGTCTTACTCTTGCGTGGTAAAGTTGTTGCGTAGGAAGACTTCTAAGAAGGAATATGCCCAAGTGGTAAAATACTAATGCTAGGATCACATTGGGGCATTTTAGGACTGGTTATCATGAGAATATTGTAAGAGAGTGAATTATCGTCACGATCATTGTAGTATGGAGTAGGATTAACCATGTTAATTTCTTGTTTTAGCATTGCTTTTTGATATTGTTTTTCAAGCATATATCAATATAGTAGAATTTCTATATGTTTTTCTTCGTCATACCCAAGAAAGGGTTATCTTAGGTGTATTCATTGTCATAATCTAACATGCTAAGGTTAATGTGGCAAGATTGTACAGCAATATCACTAGGATGTGTGGGCATATACTCTTTGGTAGGCTTGTTTTTAAGTTTCATATTGGCAGTGACTTCTTCAGTGTTGTTTTCATGCTGGAGGCTTTGAGAGAGATCCAGACACCTTGGAGTCTGTTTGGACACATTGCGCTGATCTCTTGTTGTCGCTGAATTCGTCCTCTTGGATCGATTTTTTTCTCTTTGCCTGATTTAGTTCTTCCTTTGTCTAATTCAACACTTTGCATGGATGTATTTTCTTCTTGGACAAGTTGATTGTGAGCTTGGATAGTTTGGTGAAGCATGTGGACTAATTGATCATCTCAAATGGGTCTGATTCGGTCTTCAATGGATCAGGGTTTTTCTTGAATAGGCATTGGAATAGGGATGGCCCAATTTTGTTTGAGGACAATCCTCTTTGTGAGGATGTATTGTCCTTTTCTTTGGACGCACCATCCTCTCTTGTTGGCATTTCCCACTTTTTGGATAGGGTTTTCTAGCTTGGATGTGGTCATTCAAGCCTTAGATGGCTCCTTTTATTATTTTTGAGTCCCCAAACGAACTCTCCCACTTCGACTAATGTCTTCCATTCTTCGACAATCATTTCCCTCCTTGGACATCACACATCTCTTCCTTAAGGGCTTTGATGGACCTTTGAAATATCCCTTTTAGGATATACTTTAGACTCATAAATTTATCAAAAACATGCAAAGTGTAATTCTGATTTTTCTAGGACAGCAAGGTACATAATTTTTTTTTTTATATCTTTCAAAATAATCACTTCCAACAATACCCAGAAGCTTCAAAAGATGTGGAAAAATATAGAGAATAATAAACAACTGAGAAATAGTTTTTATGGCCAAATCTGAATTTTTATTTTTATTTTATGACAGCAAATGAGGAGAAAGTACAGCTGACCATAAACTCTAGAATATCAAGGGAAAATGATTGGAATAATTTTCTTTGGCATCAATATGACAAGAACAATCTTTAGATATGAAATCTCCAGAAATGGGCCACGAAACCCTTCCAAAATGCTTGCCAAATTTCCTGGTAGGTCGCTCCACTTGTGGGAGACACCCAACAACCCCAAATCTGAAAATAATTGAAACCCTTGTTGAAGAATGGCTGTCCTCTTTCTTTGAATCTGAATTTCTGATTACTCTCCAAATCTGATCCAAAAATCTGAATAACAAGCTAGGGATATGGGTGGAAAACCCTCACCGAAGAATGCTCTACCAACTAGGGATGGATCTCTCACCACCGAAGCTAGGGATCCTACAGAATCTAACCTCCACAAGCAAAAAGATTGAAAATAGCAATAGCTGAAAATAGTTGGATGTATGAATGATCTCCAAAAGACCCCAAAGGTATATTTATAATTTTTTTCCTCCAAAAACCCAAGTCGCACCCCTTTGGGAATTTTCTCATAAACATAAATATAACTTAAGTGACTTTATTGTGCACATGCTAAAAATTACACTTAAGTTGTCCCAATGAAGAAATAAAACATAAAGTACCACCTAGTCGCCCAACACTTAAGTCAATGACGAAATATAACATAAAGTGAAGGTGGTATCAAAATAATGTGATATCGCCTTTTTGGAACAAATTGGAAAATTAGCCAAATCTGAAAATAAAAATCTGAATCATACATTTTCAACCATAAACCCTCAACAAAAGCACTGAAATCTGGAACTTACTATTTTTAGTAAGTTCGTCAAAACCTTAGGCTGAAATATTCAAAATTCCGTAACTTTTGATTTACAACTCCAAATTGCATGAAACGAAAGGGAAATGATAGATATTAATTAGGAGCAAATTTCCGTACAAGAAAACCACGAAAATACGGAAACCCTGATTTTTAAATCCCGAAATACAGCTGCAGCATCAAACCTCATAACTTGCAAAATACTTATCCGAAAATTATGAACCATAGCTCAAAACGAAGCATAAATTATAAGGAAAATTATGAGATCAATTTTAGGATTTTGCGTCCACGAATGCCATGCTAAAAAGTCACTTGAAATTCCAAAACAAGTCGCTGCCCAAATTTTTGGAAATTAGGTAAATAACATAAATCTTCATAAATTCATATCTTGAGCAATACTTGGAATTTTGACACGAAATTACCCTTGTTGGAAAGCTTGGACAAAGAGCTTTTCAATGAACATAAACTCATCAAATTCCAACAAACAAAATTTTCCAGAAACGCAACAGAAATTTCCAACAAAGTCGCCACTTTCCAAAATGGCAAAAATAAATATCAAGTCTTCAAATCTTCAATGACAAAGTCTTCAAAATCAGATCTACTTCAATTCCAAATTGAATGAGAGAGAGGCACAATGAAAATCTAGGGCATACATCCCATTTCTCCAAGCATGGAGAGACATAAATGATCAAATCAACAGGGGTCTAACAATGATCCCAACACTCCTTTTATATGAGAGGAGGCACAAAATTCGAAATCCCTAGAGAGGGAAATTATTAAATAAAAACAATTTATTTCCCCTAGGTGTGGCGTCCCCTTTTCAAAGGGTGATTTTATCAATAAAAACCACTTAAATATTTATTTAATTAATTCCCCATTTAATTTTTATGTTTTGGGAATTAAATTAAATAATCTTCACAATTAAATAATTAAATAATTATTGCTTCATGCAATAATATTTAATTATTTAATAAAATTGTTCCCCTTGCAACATCCCAAAGCCCACGGGGAAAGATAGGCTAAGGGTCTTCAAAAATGGGGACATTACAAATAAATCTATACCCAATAGCCTCTAATGCCTCTAGCCCCTTGGGTATGACCAAAGCTAAAACGGAAATAAGCCTCTAGGCCTCAGGCGTAGGAATGGGGACAGATGACAGCCCCTGCCTTCCCAAAATTTTCTTGCCCACAAGAAAATGCAAGGATGCTGTAAAATTTGCTCACCCTCCCAAGTAGCATCCTCAAGTGGCAAATCCTTCCACCGCACTAGATACTTGGTAATAACCCTGTTTCGAGCTTCCTTTGCCTCACCTCAATGATAGTCTCTGGTTCTAAGACTAGCTTCCCCTCATCATCCAAAGGTGGCAAATCTGTAGAAGGCACAATATGTTGTCCAAGTGCCCTTTTGAGGCACGAAACATGAAAGACGTTGTGGATCCTGCTTTGTTTTGGAAGCTCCAACTCATATGCAACTGCCCCAACCCTTCGTACTATCCTGTATGGCCCATAGAACCACGGTTTCAACTTCTTAGCACCACTCTTCTTAAGTGAGGATTGCCTGTAGGGCTGAAATCGTAGAAAGACCAAATCCCCTATCTCAAAAGATCTCTCAACCCTGTGTCTATCTGCATAAATCTTCTGCTGATTCTGTGCTCTTTGCAGATTCTCCTTGAGGGCCTTCATAATATCTTGGTTCTCCTGTAACCAATCACGAGCTTTGGGAGCTTGGCTATTTGATAATACTAGGTCCACGAATGATGAGGCATCATATCCGTACAATGCCCGAAAGGGAGCCATGCCAATACTCATCTAGTAGGTGGTATTGTAACAATACTCACCCATGTGTAGCCATCTAACCCATGCACGTTGATGTCTTGCAACATAGCTACACAAATAGCCCTCTATCCACTTATTAACTATCTCTGTCTTCCCATCTGTCTGTGGATGATAGCTAGTACTAGGAGCTAACTCCATACCTGCAAGTCTAAAAATCTCCTACCAAAACGTGCTCATGAAAATCTTATCCCGGTCATTGACAATGTTCTTAGGCAAGCCATGAAGCCTAAAAACACCTGTGAAGAATGTCTGAGCTACTTGTGGTGCCTTATGCCCAGAAGGCATGAAAACTAAATGGGTATACTTGGTCAACCGATCCACCACCACACAAGTGCGATCGTGCCCATGCACTGAGGGAAGGCCTGTAATAAAATCCATAAATATGCTCTCCCATTTCTACTCAGGGATAGGAAGAGGCTGTAGAAGTCCTACTGGAAAAGAATGCTCGACCTTGGTTTGCTGACAAACCAAACACTCCCTAATATGGTTAAGGACGTCGTCCTTTAACCCTTTCCATGTAAATATCTCTCTGATGTACCTCTAGGTCTTAAAATACCTAGGATGTCCTAGTTAGAGGTGTATCATGCACTTCTCGAAGGATGTTCTCCTTCATCTTGGACTCGGGTACAAGGAAAATCTTATCCTTGTCGTATATGAGGTCATTCGAAATTCTGTATCTGTCATCCTGGATAATGCCATCCATGATCTCACATGTAAATTGTTTTTGGATTACGTAACAAGTATGTGAGCCTTCTAATCAGTTGAAATATCTGACACATAACTAATCATAGAATCAATGTAAGGTCTCCTAGATAAAGCATCAGGTAACACATTATTCTTACCTTTTGTGTATTCTATTTCAAATTCATAAGCTTGTACCTTGTTCACCCATCTCAGTGCAGTCATTGAGATGCTTCGCCCAAGAAAAACCTCAAGTGTAGTGATCCGTATAACCATGAATTTACCGCCCACAAGCCTGAATCCACCAATGCATGCATGCATGCATTGGCCAACATCTCCTTGTCGTAAATTAAGTATCCCCTCTCCACATTACTCAACTTTCGACTCTCATAGGCAATGGGATGCCTATCTTGCATGAGTACCGATCCAATGCCCTCACTTGATGCATCACACTCGAGTACAAATGGCCGAGTGAAATTTGGTAATGCAAGAACTGGACATGAGCTCATCACCTCCTTAAGGTGATCAAAACCCGTTGTGCTGATTCTGACTTAGCAAAAGCCCTCTCTTTGGTCAAATTTGTCAAAGGTGTCAAAGGTGCCGTCAATCAAGAAAAGTTCTTCACAAACTTCCTATAGTAAGTGCATAGACCTAAGAACCCTCTCAAATTGTCCTAGGCGGTGGCCATTATGATATGCTGAATCTTTTCTCTCACAACCTTGACTTCACCTCCCGATCACATGGCCCAAGTATAACAACTTTGTCATGCCAAACTCGCACTTAGAAATCTTTGCATATAGTGAATTAGTCTCTAGAATACCCAATACCTCATCAAGATGTCTCATGTGATCCTCTCATGTCCTGCTATAGACCAAAATGTCATCGAAGAATACCAACATGAACTTCCACAGGTGGCGGTTGAACACATGGTTCATATAGGACTGAAATGTAGCGGGTGCATTAGACAATCCAAACGACATCACAAGAAACTCAAAGTGACCATAGTGGCATCTAAAAGCTGTCTTCTGCACATCCCCCTCTCTGACCTTAATCTGATGGTATCCAGATTACAAATCTATTTTAGAAAAATAGATTGCACCATGTAGCTCATCCATCAACTCATCAATGTGAGGCACAAGATACTTATTCTTAATGGTCTTCTTATTCAAGGCACGATAATCTATGCACATCCGCATGGTTCCATCCTTCTTCACCAAAACTACCGAAGAAGCAAAGGGACTGGAATTGGGCTTGATATGTCCCATGTCTAGAAGATCACGTATGGTCCTCTCAATCTCATCCTTAAACCGTTTGGGGTGATGGTAAGGATTTGTGACTATGGGCTTGTTGTCCTCAAGCTCGATCACATGCTCAAATCCTCTATCTGGAGGTACACCTAGAGGTATATCACTAAGAAGCTGTGTTGTGCTTGTCCAAAGTAGGGCTTGGACATCAACATGATATTCTGGTGGTCATTTGCTGGACATTAATATACTTATCTTATCTTATCTCTGGTATATCCTCGTCTGACTTCTTGGTCAAAACCAAGCACTGAACTGCCCAATCCACATCATTGTGCTTAAATATGCTCTCCATCCATTTGGCCGTGACAACTTTGGGTGCATCTAAAGATAATCCTCTCAAGACCACATTCCTGCCATCAGACTTAAACTTCAGCTCCATCGTTTGAAAGTTAGTTCGAAACTCAGTGAGTGAAGCCACTGTACTCCAAGCACTATGTTGGTCTCACCAATACCAACAATATAGAAATCATCGATAATTGTATAGTTACCCATAGTGATGCTCAACTGTGGGATCCTCTATGTACATCTCATGGACTCCCCATTGGCAACAACAACATTGAAGCCCTCGAAGTCTTATGCTGTAGACCCCTGTCTCTCCACCAAAGTGGCATCAATAAAATTGTGGGTGGCCCCACTATCAATAAGCACTACCACATGTTGTCCTTGCATGACTCCTCGAACCCTAAATGCCTTGTACCTGGGGGTACTAGACAATGTAGCTATGGTCTTAGTGGGAAAAGTCTCCTCTATAGTCTCAACACCCGCTCTATCAAAAGTATCACTATCATCAAGCTCATGAGGGTCTACTACCTCCTCTCCAGCGGTGTCTTGCCCTCTACATCCGCAAGTCTTTGTTGCTCCGAGACCAGATTCTTCATCCCCCTCCGAGAGTCATCCTCACGAGACAAATTACAGCCTTCTTTCCGGTTCTACCCACTGGTGGAGGAACTAAGCGACGGAGCTTTTCTGACCTAGATACAGTGCATAGATCAGTTCATCCCCGGTTGGACCTTCACACTTCCCTCGATCACCGCCAGCAGAATCGGATGCACACACGTACTGCAGGGCGTCCTGGCTCCATTCCGTCCCCCTAGCCGTCACGTTAGTCTCGGATCTCAACGGGGAAGGAGGTCTTCCGCCCTCTCTTCAGTCCTTGCAGTCCATCAGAGCTTCTTTTAGTCACCTCTAATGTTAGGAGGGGTGTAGCTACCGTTCTTGATTAGACCTTGGTCCTCATTTGCTTGCCCCATTGCCCCCGCTTGTGGGGGTATTGGCTTCGGGTTTCATTTCTGTTGTCTTCTCTTCTTTTCTATTTTTGGGAACTCGTTTTGAGTTGTCCCCGCTCGCACTTTGTATACTGTTTGGGCTGCAGTCCCATTGACCTACTTTTTGTGGTCATTCGTTGGAAATTAATATATTTATCTTATCTTATCTTATCTCCTCGTCATCACTATCCTCGTAGACCTCAATGTAGTGGGCCTTGCCCTTCCTAGAGCAATTATGTCCACGTGCCCATGGTTGACGACACTCAAAGCATAGCTTCTTCCGCCTCAATTCCTCCCTAAGCTTTGGTGCAATTGGCTTCCTAGCCGAGTCTTGTCTCTGTCATCCTGTCTAGGTGGAGGCATTTTTTGCTGAACTCTGGGTGGAAATCTAGACTTTGGAGTAGACAACTCCAAATCTCGAGCTCTCCTAATGGCCTCATGTAATGAAGGAGGCTCAAATGCCTTCACAAATCCAGCCAAAGCATCTGTCAACCCTGCTATGAATAATGAAGTCAACCTCATCTCAGAAATATCAAGAACCATCACTGAGAGTCTCTGAAAATCTGCAATGTACACATCCAAGGAACCTGTTTGTCTCAAGTGAGTCAACTCCCTGAAGAATCTATCAGGATCTCTCCTATCAAATCTGTCCTCTAACCTCCGTGTGAACTTTGCATATGTAGCAATGTGCATGTGCCCTTGTGTCACTAGTCCATGATGCCACCAATCATGTGCATCTCCCTCAAGATGTAGGATCGCAAATTTAATTGCATCCTCACGCATGGGGTTCAAATCAAAATATGTCTTCAATTTTTGGACCCATGATCATGTAGTACACTTCTTAGAGCCATCAAAGTGTGGAATAGAAATTTGCCCCAAATGCCTTTGTAATTTAGGTACTGGCATATGATGATCTCTCTTGGGCTTGCTACCAATCTTCATCCTGCAATAATTTGGAAATGGCATATTATCTCTGAAACCCTCGCTCAAAGATTGGTATTTTTCCCAACAAGACTCCTCATCAATCACCTTTGTTGGCTGCCCTACATGTGATGCTTCAAAATCTTTCAAGAAAGAGGGCTCATGAAGACTCAAAGGCTTGTTAGAAGAATGGGGGATTGCTGCCCTGAATTACTGCTCTCACCTTTTTCCTTATTATTCCCAGATCTGATCTGATTCATGTTTTGTGTGAGCTGACTCAAGTAGAGGTTGGTTGTCTCTTGTTGTTTCACCATGTTGATGAACATTTTCTTCATAAAATCCTCATTGAGCTCTTCCACATTCTCTTCTTGATCTGCCATATTTTGACCTTTTTTCGGTGTATTCCTCTTGGAATATACCTTCATTCACTACCCAACAGGCTGGAAGAAAGGTGGCTTTGATACCACTGAAATATCCCTTTTAGGATATCACTTTAAAACTCAGAAATTTATCAAAAATCTACAAACTGTAATTCTGATTTTTCTAGGACAGAGGTACAAAATCTAATTTTTTTATATCTTTCAAAATAATCACTTCCAACAATACCCAGAAGCTTCAAAAGATGTGGAAAATATAGAGAATAATAAACAACTGAGAAATAATTTTTAATAGCCAAATTTGAATTTATTTTATGACAACAAATGAGGAGAAAGTACAGCTGACCGTAAACTCTAGAATATTAAGGGAAAATGATTGGAATAATTTTCTTTGGCATCAATATGACAAGAACAATCTTTAGATTTGAAATCTCCGGGCCCAAAATGCTTGCTGAATTTCCCAGGTAGGTCACTCCACTTGTGGGAGACACCCAACAACCCCAAATCTGAAAATAACTAAAACCCTTGTTGAAGAATGGCTGTCCTCTTTCTCTGAATTTGAAATTCTGATTACTCTCCAAATTTGATCCAAAAATCTGAATAACATGCTAGGGATATGGGTGGAAAACCCTCACCGAAGAATGCTCTACTAGCTAGGGATGGATCTCTCACCACCAAAGCTAGGGATCCTGCAAAATTTGACCTCCACAAGCAAAAAAGACTGAAAATAGCAATAATTGAAAATAGTTGGATGTATGAATGATCTCCAAAAGACCCCAAAGGTATATTTATAACCTTTTTCTCCAAAAACCCAAGTCGCACCCCTTTGGGAATTTTCTCATAAACATAAATATAACTTAAGTGACTTTATTGTGCACATGCTAAAAATTATACTTAAGTTGTCCCAATGAAGAAACATAACAGAACGTACCACTTAGTCGCCCAACACTTAAGTCAATGGCGAAATAAAACATAAAGTGAAGGTGTTATCAACATAAATCCATACCCAATAGCCTCCAATGTCTCTAGCCTCTTGGGTATGACCAAAGCTAAGACGGAAATAAGCTTCTAGGCCTCTGGCGTAGGAACGGGGACATTACAACCTGCTTTGGCTTTGAGTGGATTCTTTTTGGACTTGGATGTGTGGGGAGTGAGGGAAAGGTACTTAGGCAGGTTGGGTGGGTTGGTAGATAGGAGGGTTAGAGAACGTGGTAAGGTATTAAGATGGTTATTCGGGGTGTATAACTGGTTGATGGGTTAAATGGGTAATTTAAAATGTTATCATTGGGATTATGTGTAAAAATTGGGTACAAGGATTGGGGCTAGCAAGTTAGGACTGGTGTTTGGTAATTCTCTTACTTAAAACACATTTGGTTAAGTACTATGTTAAACAATGTGTACTTACACCTTTGTCGACACATTTTTGTAATGGTTCAATAAAGTCCAAGTCCCATCTCCCAAATAGTTCTTGCAACTGCATAGGGTGTAGAGGCATGAATTTTCTCTTCCATGGTTTTCTAGTTGTCTCGAAAGTATCACATATGACTAGCCATTCCTTTTTGTCTCTTAATATGGTTGACATCAAGTCCCATGTCTCCTTTGGCCAATTCTTCACACGCTTCCCTTAATATTTGTTCAACTTATTCTTGGAGCACCCACTTCTGTAGTACTTAATTGAGACCCATCTTATACTTAAGTTTGTATATTAACTATAATGACTTGTATTCAGTCCAAATTTTCTTCCACCCCATCTTACTTATGTCCTTTTGGAAGCAATACATTGAGAGGAAATTTCATATATTCTCATACCATGAAAGGAATACCACAATGTGTAACAATTGGCAATAGAAATTCATTTAGTGGCTCTCCTAACTTTATTCTCGACAACTTGTTTGCCATGACATGGTAGGTCCTTGTCTCACAAATTTGTTTTTTCCATATCATAGTTTATATCTTGTCCTTCAAGAAGTTGTTAGAGATTGTTTAGTTCCAATGTATCTCAGCGAATTATACATTTTGTTAAATCTGAAAATTTGAGTTCAAAACATAATAATAGTTTTCCATCAGAGTTTTTAGAGCCCTAACGAACCTATGTGCATCACCAGTTATCTCAAGGTCAAACATTGTCGATTTTGATGGTCCTTGTGTTGAATTCATCCTTGATATTCTTCTCTACTCTCTCTTTGCTATTCTTGCAAACCTCAAGAAGATTATTGGTCTAGGATTCCTCTTTATGGTAGGTAGTAACTTGCTTGTACGCATGAAACTCATAATTCATGAATCTTGGTGAGGACATCACTCGTTTTCCCTTTCCTTTTCTTTATCTCTTTACACTATCCTCATATCACTTGAGAATGCATTCCCTCTCTTTTGCCCCCTGCAACTCCTCTTTAGTTCAAGGTATCGAAAGTTGGAATGCTGATAAACATTTTCTCAGCTTAATTATTCCACACAAGATTGTCGACCATGTCCACAAGGGGAGTTTGTGTGTCCACAAACTCCCTTCCTGCGAAGTCTGCTGTGGCTGCATCTTGGATCCTGCCCATTTCCTTGGATAACTCTTTCTCTTCCTTGTTGGGTTTGAATGAATCAAACTGTCTTTCCATTAGTATTTCGAGTTTTTCATTTTTGTATTTTATTTTACAATCATGGAACACAAGATACTCAAGCTCGAACGTGCAATTTTTGCTAAAAATCTACGAGAGAAACTTCGCATGAATACTATCTACAATGAATGCATTATGGTACAGGAATACATCACATAGAAATAGGGAACGAGTTCATCACATTGATAAATAAAACACAGGAATTACTTGAACAACATATATTCATATCGATTGCTTTCATTACATATCTCAAATGATCAGATGAATACACATTGATATCAATGATTAGAGAAATCACAATGAGCTGTTTAGTGTCTAGAAGTGATGTACATATATAGGAGTCTAGGAGGAATGGGTGCAATGGTTAGAGCTAAAACCCATTCGAACCATCCCTACTACTCTTAATACTATTCATCACATAGCACTCCTTATTCTTTATTTAGCCGTTCATTCCATATACATTACACATCTACAATGTCTCTGCAGTTTAATTTAGTTACTGAAACCATGTTTAAGTTTAAAAAGTGATTGCATAAATAGATAACAATATATTTCTCACACCTTTATTGAATTTCATATAATTTATAAATTGATTAGTTCCTTCCATTTGAAGCTTAGAGTAGGTAGTTTGCATAATAGACATTTTTGTAAGCCGTCCCCCAAAATTCTACCATTATATATATTTTTTCATTGGTGTATGTTTTTATCGCAATATATTTATCATCTAACTCCTGATTTTCTTTTTACCTGAAATAAAATCTCTGTTGTGTTGCTGAGTTGTCAAGATCTGGAAAGTCATTAGAAAGTTCATTTTCAAATGAAGATGAAGCTACCTTTTATTGCTTATTGTAACACAATATTTGGATGGTTTTAGGGTCAGTGTCTGGCGACTATTTGGAGTACATGTTTTGGCAGTTCCCAACAAATGTAACTGCCTGGATATGCAAAACATTAGTCACTTCTAGTCTCTTAAAGGTATATACATTCATGAATATTTTGTTCTCATCATGCCTAAGTTTATCTTTTTATTCATATTCCTGTATTTTTGATCTACATCACCGACTCAATGATGGATCCATACAGAGCACAATGTAATGAAGATACAATGCATTTACAGATACCATAAGATAAGATAATGTGAAAGTAATGAAGAGAGGAATCTGGACAATAAGTAAAAGATAGCATAAGAATCAGATAGAAATGCCAATTCGAACAATCTCCCAATTCAATGTCTCAATAATAATTCCAAAATAATGATCTCAAATGATCTTCCACTCTTATATGACCACAATTAGGTTAGGGCAACCCACAAGCTCCTAATTAGTTTGAGCTAATGACTAGTCTAGGGATATACACAATACATGTCGGTCACTCCATAACTCAAACATAAATTGTGATGATAATAATATGGATAAGGGTTGGGGGCATAACATACCGATGATGGGAAAAGGGGATGAGAAACTATAGTTTTGTAAAGAATTTCAGAAATGACATACAGATAAAATAATAATAAATGAACTTCAATCTTTAAAACAAGGGCCAAAAAAATCCTTCAAGGATTATAATAGCAGGACGTTGGATTTAGCAAAATAATTATCTAAACCATTGGTGGATGATTATAAAAATGTCTTGTAAGACAATTAAGAAAGGGTTTCCCATGAAGTATATGGATTGCACCAACATTTGGATACAAGGAGACCCTAAACCTTATGCTAGATGTGGAACAACTACGTGATGGTGGAGAATTTATAGGTGATGACGAGGAAGGATCAGGACTACAAATGGTTACATGTTCAAGAAAATACTGTAAGAAGGAAAATCTAGAGGGGAGAAAATATTGAAAATTGTGCCTAAAGTATCACACAGAATGATTTCCAGAAGATGAATATGCTGTAAAACTTTGTTCAATTTGCAACTTTCAAACACATGATATCTTGGATGTCCATTCAATTTAAGAACATAACCAAAAGAAGATGAACAGTGCATGTTGGCACAATAAGTTCCTATTATAGGAGGATATAGAGCCACCTGAAATGAAAAATCATCACATAACTATAGCAGTAATGGGTCAAGAGCTTCTATAGGATGAGATCAGAAGGGACCACATTATTCAATGTCTAAAATGTGGAAAGTGGAGATATTTTGCAAGAGAATGTCCCTATAGCACACAAGCCACACAAAAATGTGTACGGAATGTGGTCTAGACTGCACATATGATTCAAGAATGTCCAAAATAAAATCTACCAACATGGTAGAAATAGACGATTGGGACCATGAGGAATATATTATGGTTGTTACTAGAAAAGCTAAAAAAGAAATGGATATGAATATAGAAAAATAAAGAATGCAGGAAGCGGTGAAAACTTTAAAATAAATAAATTTAGAACTCAGTTGGGCATGGGAACAGCCGCTAAATGAACAAGAACCTATAAGGGAAAAACAAGTAGCAATAAAACAAGTAAAGTCATATGAGGAATTAGAGTTAAGTAAACAACTCATGTCATTTTTATATGAAACAATGGCTAGTATTCTGACCAAATTATCAATAGGCTTTACTTTACAATTAGGATAAAAATGAAGTCAGTCAGTAAGAACTAAAACCACTCGAAAAGAAAGAACAAGATATTCTACTTTGTGGAAAAGAAAGGTACACCAAATATTCCCTTGGAAATTATTTTAATATTTTAAAGTTGAATAGCATGTTAAGAGATAAGGGTTCAGGACTAAATAATATTTCTAAAACGAGTATCATGGAAGCTAGTGTTGCCAAGATTATTATTGCCATATTTTTGGTTAAGAATTGCAAATCAAGCATCGATTATGTTAGAAGGTGTCCTACTTGACAATAGCTATGATGGTATGAAGAATAATAGAAATATAGTTTGTATTTCTCAAAATGAAGGATGTATTTAAAGCATAGCTACCAAATCCAGATGGATCTGGACAAACTCAGGTGGATCCAGATTTTTCAGACAACCAGGGTAAGTTTGGTTGGGGTCAGCCCTATTATTTGCCAAAAAATTGAATTTTTTCAATTAGTTTTTTTGAAAAAAAGACACCCAGCAATCGTATGTATTATTTAATTTTAAATATATTAACATTTTTTTATTATGTTATTAACTTTTGTCATTGTATTTGACAATTTCTGCGTATTTTATGAAATTATGCTCATACATGTTACGTACATATTTCGCACTGGATTTTTCCAATCTTTTTCAAGGATTCTGGATTTTGGACTTTTTGCCCTTCTGAATGGATCCAGATTTCTGGATCTGGTCATTATGATTGAAATGATAGGATGCCATCCTCAGTTGTCGATGGTTAAGGTAAGTAAAGGCCTTGCATTATTGGCATTAGTTTACAATTTGGATCAAAATTGGGGGTAATAAATTGCAAGTAGACACTGTTACATTGGAACTATTTGAGGAAAATACTTCAAGTATGTGCAGATTGTGATTAGAATTTACATTTTTAGCCTCACAATTTAGTCCTCCATTTTAGACAACTGTTCTGAAGACCATTGGTATTCAGATAGAGGATTATTTCAATTCCAAATGAGTGATTATGAAATGGTACATTCAGCATATGTTATTGAAATGGAGTGACAGTTCAAAATAGTTGGTGTATGAAGTAGACGAAAATGCTAATGCAAATCAACAAGATTACGCTCCATAATTTTCAGAATATGTAACAGGGTAAAGGGAAGTTGATATCTGTCCTGCGTACCAATTTTAGACCAACAAGCAATCAGTTATGCCAGACCAGCCACTTGAGAAGTCAATATAGAACAAAATAAAAGAAAGCATTGACATGATAAGAAGATAAAAAAATGAAGCTACATCAAAGCGTGTTAGTAGTAAAATTCATAGGAAATTTGGTAAGGATGAAAATTAAATATCATATGGGGAGATCCTTCTATAATATAAAAACAATAAAATATTTGATAATAGAGCAGTACAATTACAGATTCTGGATGGAACTTTGCATCCAAATTTGACCAATATTTCCAAATTGAGAAAATATCACAGTAGAGAGGATGAACTTTGTGCACTTCATTGAAATTGAGAAAAAGGTTAGAAAAGATACATTGATAATGACCAACTTTCAATGAGGACAAAGAAGGTTGACACCATCGAGCTCATAGCAATCCTTGTTCTCAATTTAGGGCAATCAAAGCTGCACACTATTAACATGTTAGTAGAAAACATGTAGTAAGCGAAATTTGTTTTATTTACTGCAAAATGATTCAGAAGGACAAGAGTAATTAAGACGAACCACCTAAGAATACCTCTAATTCTAAATTAAACCAAAAAGAATTATTGGAAATAATAGATAAACACCACTCCCGAGGCATTCAAGCAGATCCATTATATATAACAGTCAAAGGAAGTGCTGGCCCAGGAGAATCATATCTAACTTAGCCATTTCATATCCCATCATCTTTTTCTCATAACCCCTAATTTTCTTCCACCCACAGGGGTTGAAAGCATTCAATATTTACGCAATATGACACTGCGTGTTACACATTCCAATTAGAGATTTGACAGAATCACAAGGAACAACTTTGAATTCTTTGTAAGAGAACATAACATATAAAGTACACATTGAATCATAAAATGGGTTTTATTGGGGAAAGGTTGATGAAAAGTAGAGGCTTGGGCCAGGAGGTTATATGCAAACCTTCATCTTCATGCAGAGAAGCTCTAGGATTTATGCAATACTTGGCATTACATTGGATATTGTATTCAGGAAAAAGATGATTGTTTCGAACAAGAGCTATTCTGATGTAAGAGCACTGCAGGAGAATTGAAATTGCATGATTTCAATTTTGGCTAAGTGTTGGAGTGTGCACAAGGTTTATAAGGGCTAGCAAGGTAAAGGAGTCACAACAGAATGTGTGGGGGACAGCATGAGCGTGTGTGGATGCTTTTGCGCAAAGTTATGGACTGCGAAGTGTGCGGTAGAAATGGTGTGCGACAGGATTGTGAGAAGGGCGCATGCAGCAATGTGCAGTGTTTTGTCGGAAGTATGGGTGTGTAGGAGTTCTGGTAAGGCGTGAAGGTGGCACGCAAAGATTGCACCGTGAGTAAATAGAGTGCGCTGATCTTTCAAAGATCAGTGCGTGAAACTATGTAAAGGCATGATTGCATGGAAGATTGTAGGAACTAGAGGATAAAGCCAGAAAACGACAAAGAAGGTAGGTGGAAGTTGGTAGGCAGCGTGCATGGCAAACAAGGGGACAAAACCGCCGGACAATCAACTGACATGGATGCTTCAAAAGTTTTTCTCAACTACTAGATCATGGTAGTTCAATGCAATTAATGATAGTCTGAGCGGAACAGGAAGGAGAAGGTTCTGGAGGAGATTTCAAATGCCTGAAAAGGCAAGGACCATGCCACATTTTAGGGGCTGCTGAGAGCTGCTGAGGGCTGAGAAAGAGAGCTGCTAAGAGCAGAGAAAGAGAGTGACGAGTGTTGAGGTTTTAGCAATTCTTAATGACAATAAGATTTGTCTAAAATATCTTTATTGACCAATTGCATGTAGCTTTTATCAAAGTTTGAGAAACTATAGTACTATCAAAGGAGATAAAGATTAGCTAGAAATGCAATTATTCATTGTTGTCTGTGCTAGAATGATGCTTACCTCTATCGTATGTATAAAGGACAAACTTGTAAATGGAGCCCCTAAAGTAGTTCAATGAAATGTGTATGGCCTTGAAACATCACTTCCATATCCTCCGATGTATGCTCAAAATACTTTCAATAATCACGTTTGTGTGCCTTGGGACATACATGCTCGTAATACTGTTCCTATGGCACTCCTTTATAGAGGAAATCTGCAACAGTTGCCACTATAACTTGCTTGGGCGCCGTCCATCTACAGGTCTCAAGGGCTTACACGTAATAAGAATACAATCACTATATGAGATGTGGAAAGACAAAATCTAACTTTCAATGCAATATCTTGGGCGAAATGTTTAAGTGGAATATCACATGCATTTACATAAGCGTGGTTTGAGAAGTTGATAATTTGCACCTTTATTATTGTGAGAAAAGAGGAAGAGAATTGATTGAAATACATTGGGGAAACATTGAGATCCATTTCAAGGTAATTTACCATCTTGTAGTCATAACATGTAATTTGTTGAGCCTATTTTTTTTTTTCTCCAATATATACCTGTATCTTTGCACCCATTTTTTTATATTGCTCATTTTCCCAGTTTACAAAAATTAAATACCTTTATTTGCAAACTTACATATAAAAGCATTTACTTAGCAAAGTCTAAATCATGTTTATATTCTTTCCTTATGATTTTTATTCAATGCAATAATTTACATCCTCTGAAATATTCTGTAAATGAAATAAATTACACTCAATAATCAACTCCACTATGGAAGGAACACCACATGCAAAGACCACCAGTTTGGACCCATCTAAATATAGGCATGGAATGTGCCAATAGGTGCACCAATGTTCTTGTGTCCACCAATGACATGTTTTAGCATAGGTGTGTGGACAGTACAACATAGGGAGTGCGCCTAGGGGCACATTTCAGATCTGTCTTTATATGGGTCCTAGCTAGTCTGTGTTGTTTGAAATACATGACAGAAGGACAGGCATGAGAAGAGTATTCAGTCAAGTAAAACTTGTAATATGATGCTAAACACTCGAAGCTCGATTAGTTGCTTGTCCTATGTTATATATTTTTTTGGTATGTAGTATGACACAATTTTTGTATGAATCTGTCATGTATGATATTACGATGTACTATTGTATTTCATTTTTGATTTCATAATGAGAACTAAAAGGATTCGATTCTTTCTATTTTATAGTGTAATTGCCAATTATATGTTGCATTGTATTATGATGTCAAAACACATCAAACTGGAGTAATTGCTTGTTCTATATGTTAGTTTTTCTTTAAAATTGTAGCTTGACAATTTTTTTATAGTATATCAAAAGTTTATGTTAATCTGTCACGTATGATGTTATGGTGTACTCTTGTATTTCATATTTGATCTCGTAATGAGAAATAAAATGATTCGTCTCTGTGATTTTTACCACGTAATTGTCAATTATATGTTGCATTGTATTATTAAATAATTTGCAAATCTGCATTTTATATTAAATTTAAGAACTTTATCTTTTATATATTCTGTATATCTATCATATAGTTTTGTCTAGATGTCCGCAAAGTTCATCGACCAACTTAAACACTCCTTTTCTCTTTATCTTTGTAGAAATTTGCTTAAACATTTTATTTGTAGACCTTTAGATCTGGAAATCTTAGTGTTTAGATCTCGCTGTGTTATTTGCCATGATTGATCGGAAGTTATATATTAATATACATAATGTGTCTTGACGGAATTCTTACCTAGAGCAGCTCTTGAGTAGTGATATGTGCGCTTAGTTTGAGTAATATATTGTCCAAGTCAGTAGTTAGTGTTATATACGTAAAAGTATTTGTTGTCAGTAAACAATTAAAGGTCATAGTCTAACAGTGGCAAAAACCAATAATTTTAAATAGTAGAATAGTCTATGTTTAGTGGTCCGAAGAAGCATTTTCATAGAAAACCCCAAACAGTAATGCTACAGAAATATAGGTAAATGTATTTCAAGAAGAACAATCATAAAGGTGATAAAGATGACATTGTAATCTTTCTGGCACAAAGAGCATTTTAATATACTTTACTTTTTAACTTAAAAGGAAAAGGAATTGGTAAAAGGTTTACATATAGACCCGCCTTGTTACCTGGAATTAAAACCTCTTGTTACCTAGAAATATATTCACGTTTGATTTTATGATTTTTGATCCTTGGAAGGTGAGGCTTCGGCCACTAAAACCTCCTTTTGGAGTTTAGCATGAAGGCCTTTTTTAGAAAACTCAATTTGTTATCACTTTAAACTGTTGGTCTAGAATAATTCTAGGAAAATCTGATTGAATGCTGGCTTGAATGTATGTGGAATGACATTTGGATGTTGTATATATTTTTGATTGTTACATTGCGGGTTTCTATTGGGGTCCTCATACTTGGAAAAATACAAGTTGTTACCTTTTCCTGATTTAGAGAAGAGGGAGGGGGAGAGAGAAGAAAGAGAGAGAAGAAAGAGAAAATGGTGAGAACAATGTCTGCTGAGAGAAAAATACAACACCAGGGAGAAGGGAGCTAGAAGAAGAGAAGAAGAATGAAAAGAAATAGCTCAAACCCTTTCCTGATCTTAGAATCATCTTGTTGTGAAGAACCGACTTTTCTGAAGCTTCTTTTCTTGACCTCTATCCAACTAATATCTGAGGATTCCTCTGCATGTTCCTCAAGAAAGCAAGGTTACGGGATTTAGATAAGATAAGATAAATATATTAATGTCCAACGAATGACCACACAAGTAGGTAAAAGGGACTGCAGAGAAAATTGACTGTTGGATTGCTGTGGAGCCATCTCTAATTGAAATCAAATAACAATTTTTATTTGACAGTTGGATGTCGTTTTAGTTCTATAAACAGAGCATATATACTGTCATAACTAAGAGAAGTTACAAATGCACAATTTCTTTGCAACTGTTTTGCTACTGTGTCAGTATAAGATAAGAATCAAGAATTCTCATTTTGTGGCTATGACACAAAACATCTAGCTGTCACTATGCTTCTTCATGTGATTATATTCCGATATTCGGAAATTCGACTTCCTGGGAAGGAATCTAGAAACATAAGCTTTAAGGTTGTTTAGTTTTTCCTGAATACATCTGAATTTTTGGTGAACAAGAAGTGAGGGATTGCTTAAACATTATTTAACATTCTGTTGCACTTGTCCTTATGCTAGGCTGTAGGAATAGGCTCATGGACAGGATCAACAGCTGCTGCATCAGCAACTGCTGCACTAACAGCTACTATCAAGTAAGCTTACTAACCTTTATTTGGAAGATTATCATCACAATCGCTTTTTTAAAATTGTTCGTCATTATGCATGTAATGTTTCTTGGTATGTATTTACTTTTCAAGGTATATCAAGCATTCTGCAGTGTTAGCGGCCTGACTGCATGGAAAAAATCACGTTGGCTGCTTTAAAAATTCAATTGTCAGGAATCCTAATGTTTAGCGGTATCACCATTTTCTAATAATCAATTTTCCAAACAAATGTATGTCTGTGTCATTCTATTTTGCAAAATGGTTTTCAAGTCATACATGATCCAAAATGAATTTCGCTGATGTAGAAATCATACATTTGTGGTTTTGATATTATTTGGATTGAATGCAAACACTGAAATGTGATTATCATAAATGATTCAAAGATCATCAACTCCACGACATTTAACTATAGGGCCCATGCTAATGTCCAAATGAACTTGCAAAGGTACCCACTAGACAAACATAGTATGCCCATGAGATGAGAAGGATCTAGAGTTTAATTAGAAGCTCTTGAGACAAGATAAGGTGAAAAAGGATGTGTTTCTCCCTTTTCAATGAGTCCTTGAACAATCTCTTGGTTAATGTGATTTTATTTTTAACAAGATAAGCAAACAAAAAGACCAACTTAATTAGGATAGCTCAATAAAACTGCTAGACGCAAACGATACACCCCTATGAGTGTATGAGGATCTATAGTTGTTTCAAAACATTTAAATAGTTGTTCAAGATAGAAGGTTAAGTAGACTTCAACAAATCTGATTCTCCATATATTGTACTAGAAAAGATGCACACCAAAATATATTGCTTTACATAAATCTGCAAAATGATGATATTATCTTATACTTATTCTAAATTTCCAAATTGTTATGGTCCAATATATCTTTTGCTGAAATTATAGGTTTCGACTTTGTTTTGGAAAAGTCTCACTTCAAAGATGTAGCATATAGTATCTCCCAAGTGTTTTATTACCTAACCTGGGTAGACTTTTTGCTTCTCTTCACTTTACTAAACGAAAGTATCATCAAGGAATACTCCCTTAAAAGTTTGCATTAAAAGTTTATGTGATTTCTTTTGAATAAAAGAAGGTTATATTCTATGTTCCACCAAAGCCTTTGTATGGGGCATGGGTAATTGTGGGAATGCAAAAGGGGATGCTAGAAGTACCCCAACATAATAGAAACAATATTTGAATAATTGAATAGCATGGGGACTAGGGGACGAGAATAGGTACCGAGGGGTGGGGATGCATGCTTGTGGAACATATCTTATATTATACCTAAGGACAAGAATTGTTGAACGATGAATGATACTTCATCGAGGATTTCATAGAAGAGCCGTGGTGTCAAATCCCAATGAGACATGTTATTTGTTGTAACTATTTAAAATAATACATCTAACACAAGGTGGGGCGTACTTTGGCAATCAAGGTTGGGTGTGTGTCTATGGTGACATTGACTGAAGACATATCACTCAATCGTGGCATCTAAGCCAAAGGTTATCTCGCATGGGAATTTGCTATTCAAAAAAAGGGTCTAAAAAATTACATTTGTTGAGAATTGGAGTCACTAAGAATCCCAATGCCTAGTCCTTGAAAATCTATAAATGCTTAACATTTGAGCCATTCCCAAGAGACAGATTTAACATCTTTCCACAAACAACAGTTTTTGTTTTTAACATGCATAGCCAAATCCCTCATAGAAACATTAAAACTGTCCTAAAAAAGTGTAGATGTAAAGTGGAATGAACACTATGAACAATTGACATACGGTTAAAGAAACACTTGCTCAGAGAAACATCACATCACTTGAATACATAATATCGACACTAAATTGTGCAAAAAGTTTCAATAGTGTGCAAACATGTTCTAGAGGCTAAAATTGACACTAAATTGTGTAGAAATGTTTCAACGGTGTGCAAAAACATTCAGTATGCAAAAACACAAGTTCTAAAACATAAACACGAAGAAGTAAACAAAAGCACAAAAACTTGCAAAACACACGAGTTAAAAGCAAAAATGTTCTTATTGTGAGCGGATGATGTGCATCAAAACTCTTGTTACATAGAGTGGATGTGTAGATCTATAGAGGCACAAAATCCGAGAAAAGATAAAAACCTGCAAGTTTGAAGGCTAAGATGGAATTTTGGCGAGAATACATGTAATGTCCCCTTTTTTGAAATAATATAAATTAAAGGCTTCTTGCTCATCTCCCTTACTAAGGGGCAAGAAGTTGAACAAGGGAAGAACTTGAGTTATATTTCAGTTTCTTTATTTCATATTTATATTTTTATTTTGTGTTTTTCCTTTCAAGGCAGGTCGGTTGGGTTCTAGTGCTCCCAACATGAAATTAAAAGATAAAGTAAGCTCCTTAAGAGGTTGGCAAGGTTGGAGAGTTTCCAACATGGAAATAGAAGATAAAGCAAGCTTAAGAGGTTGGTCTACACTCTTATGACTCTTGGTGCCAACCAAAGGGTATAAGAGGAGTCTCATAGGCTCATTTGCACATCATCTTTTGGCATATACACTTTATACTTGGTCTCTAGGGCTGATTGCTCTTAGTCCATTCCACTATTGGGCGACAATCCATTAGTGTGGCATCCAAGGAGGATGAAACCCTTCCTTGTGGGAGATTGGAGGATGAAAACCCTTCAATTTGGTGGTGTTGAAGACTCTCATTGAAGACCATCTTGCTGGTTTGCATCTAGGGCATAAAGGAGTCATACAAAGGCTTTTGACATTGTTTGGAGCCCCTCTCCTAGGGAGCAACTAGGGTAGAAGAGGATTTGGGTGCCTTCTAGGGCACAAAACTTCATTATTCTTTGATATTCAAATTTATCATATTTTATAAGGCTGGAATCTACATTTTGGTCATTTTTGGAGGAGTTTATCTATCATTTTAGCCCTTGTTTGTGGCTGCCCTGCTGCTGTCATAAAATTAATTACAGCTGGGTATAATCTCTTGTTTTCTCCATTTCTTTGATGTAATTTGGATGGATAAATGTTGTCGTACTTGAAATAATTATTTAGAAGCATTTTCAGCTGTTGTTGCATGGTTGTATGGTGAGTTGAAGTCCCTATATAGTTCGCTGCTAGGGTTTTAAGGAATATTAGATCTGCTGTTATAAAAATCAGAATTTACTTCACTTGGGGTTTGTGTTATTTCCTTGATTTTCAATTTCAGCCCCAAAAAGGGTTATTATGTAACAATACTTCTAGACCTGCAAGAACTCAACCATACTACTACCTACAAAATCTCAAGGAAAAATACATAAAAAGTAAAGGGGACAAAGGGCTATTCCATCAGGCATGCCAAATGTATGCATGCGTTAGTTTATAGAAATTAAGCTAAGAACTTACACCAAGAAGATCCTAATCTACAACCATTAATCAAGATAAATCATGTAAAAGAGAAACCATTAAATGCATAAACAAAATATGAAATGCAAACCTCCCTTGTTGTGTAGACTTTCTTTTATGTGTGGATGCTCAAGGAAATTTGTGCGTGATTAGGGCAGCATGCTTGTAGGGAGGATGATGATGTAAGGAGATTTCCCAATTGGAAGCAATATTCAGTTTTGGTAGGCTCTTACATCAAGAGGGTTTCTCAATTTAGCTAGGTTTCTAAAAATAGAAAGCTTGCATGAGATTGGGTGTGTCATTGTACTTTAATTGGGGTTTACATAGATGTTTGATTGGGGATGTGTTGTCATGCTAAATGTCTAAAGCATGCAAAATTTAAAATTTTGGTCATGACAACCAAACCCACACTTGAAATTCCCTTTCCCGGTCAATGTAAACCTTTCCTCTGGCCAACATTTCAACTATGTCATCCTCATTTTGGCCAAGAGGAATGTGCTAACATGATTTTCAAGTGTGTTTCATGTGCAAAGAAGTTTACCTAGCTTGGTTCTTGAAGCTACTGAGATCTATGAAAGAACAATGCTCTCGAAGGCTTCAAAAGGGCTATTTTTGGTCTTTTTGTCACTGGTGAACATCCTCCGAAAGCTTACAGGGAAAATTCAAATCATTTAGGAGTTGTATGGGAGAGCAATGAAGTTGTCCAAGGCAGTTTAGGAAATTTTTGTTGAGATAATTGAGGTCAGGAACAAGCTAAGAAAAACTGGGTCTTTTTGGGTAAGGCATTGGGGAAAACATGTTTCAAAAGAGCTAGTCACCTTGTTCGAAGGGTTTTAGGAGCCTCGTGAAGTGTTGGGAGCTCATATCCTAGGAATTGGAAAGCTGATAGAGCCTACTTCATGGTGCAATAATCAAAATAGAATTAGGGAGTAGGAAAATGCAGAAAATTGTCCATCAGTGCAACATAAGAGTCTTTCTACAAGGTGGAACTTGTTCAAAGGGTTTTAGACACCTTGGGAAGAGTTAGGAGCCTAACCAAAGGTAAAAATGGAGTACATTGGACCCTCCTCATGGTACATGTGTTGGATTTGTTCATACTTAATTTGGATTTCGGGGGCAACCCAACTTATTGGCGCACACACATGGGAAAAAGTAGAAAGTGGACTGAAAAGAAAAATTGCAAGATAAATTAGGTCTTGAAAATTGTGGGAATGGATTTAGTTGGACATTTGGAGTCAAAATCATATTAGGTTGGCCCTTCAAACTCCATGTCTTGCTCCCGGGCCCGAAAATTTACTCCTTAGTATATTTTCATGTTGAAGATTGATGACATCAACATTCCAAGAAGCTTGAGCAGGGTTTTGAGGCATGATGTCACTTTATTCCTTTTTCCCAACGTGCAAGGGGACATGGGGGGCACCAAAGTGCTCCCCCATTGAGTGTTATGTTGTGTCACTTAAAGTGCAACTTAAGTGGTTAGAAAGGTGTTATAAACTCACGGTAACTCATTTTTGACCACTTTTTCATGGCAAATGGATCCATGGCGGCCTTTTGAATGGGTGATGTCCCTTTGTCCCTTTGCCCCTTTAACTAAGGGGACACAAAATTGCACTCCCCTTACGGAGGCAACTTTTCATCACTTAAAAGTGACAACTGGGGTGTTAGAAACATGTTAACAACTCACATTTTTCACCAAATTTGGCCCCATCCTCATGAAGCAAGCACCCATGGTGCACTTGGGAGGGGGTGATGTCCCTTTGTCCCTTTTCCCCTATTTTTAGGGTGCAACTACACCTCTAACCTCCACTGATCTAACCTCCACCTGACCCGGGTTGAGCTAGTTTGAGTCTAAGTTGAGTTAAGGTGTGCAAATGGGAGGGAAAACAATTTTGAAAGGGGAAAACCATTTTAATACAACATTTAACCATTTTGAGCTCATTTGTGTTATTTCCTCTTCTCTATGTAGCTGGTACGTTGTTATGATTTCTTGATTTAATATCCCTTCCCAATTGAAGACCTTTGGCCTATTTTGTCAACCCGACGGCCAAAGGGTGAGCACAAGGGTGACTTAAGTCACAATAAATTATTATAAAGTGCCTATAGAAAATAAAATAAAATTATTAAGCACTTATAATTAATTTATTTGGCTTAATAGAAATAAATTAATCCCTATAGAAAATATGACTTGCCTTGAGGGGCAAATATCATTGTAAAAGGGGTTAATTATATTTTTATTCTTCCTAGGAGGAAATGGCGACTTGCTTTGGGAAAAAAAGAAGACAAAAGCTCATTTGTCAAAAGTTTATCCTTCCTAGAAAATGTGACTTGCTCTAGAAGTGAAAAATGGAGGAGAAAAACAGTAAATGTTGAAAAGAATTGATTGGATGGAAAGAGGGTCACTTTGGGTCTCTTCTCTCCTTAAAAGGAAAAGTCGACATGAGGAGAGGTATTCTATGCCATGATCATTTTGATAATTTCTGATTTGTGTCTTAAGCTTGTAGCTTTTGCATAAAAATTCTAAGGACAAAAACCCTTAGTATTTTCTCTCTTGTGGATGAAAATGCCTAGAGTTTGAGAGGAATTTCTACATAGGATTTTCCATTGAGCTTGCAAAGTTATTTCAGCTATTTTCAGCAGTGATTAATAAAGAGAAATTGCAGATTTTTGTTGAATGGTTTGCTGTGAAGTTGCAGCAGTTGGTTTGCTTACCTAACCAAGATGGAGCGACCCACTCCATAGCTGATCTGTGTTGCATGGGAAGTGTTCCAGATCTGATCTATGCTGCCATTTGTTAATCTAAATTTGGTGAACCCAAGCAAACTGTTTCAGCAATTTTTGGATAAGTAAAATTCCCATTTTCAGGCATTTTCATAACAACATATCTGCAGATTTTATTTAATTATTACAGGCTGGGTTTTTAACAGAAATTTGCATTTTCTTGCATACCTTGCTTATTTAAATCAGGAAAACAAATTTCAGTAAAAAGATATAATTATAATTGTTGATTTTCATGAGTTTTCCAAGCTGGCCTATTCGCATTTTCAGGGTAAATAACAGGTCTACAGTTTGAAAATCTGATTTGCATGTGTTAGCCTTGTGTAGGGTTGTGGAATTTGTCTAAAATCTATTGAGGGAAAAATATGTCCATTTGGGGACATTACAGTGTTATCGAGAGCTTGAAATCCTCCCAGCCTATGGAAAAGAAAGGAAAATCATATCTGTATGCAAGGATGAAGTGGTACGAAGTCCCTTTCTTTGATGGAATTGAGGAAATATTTGCTAGATGTTGGTTGAATGAATTTAAGAAATTTTTGTGGTATAATCTTGTGTGTCAAAATGATGCCCTTGAGCTCATCTGTATGTACATGGTTGGAGAAGCATATAAATGGTGGTGTTATTTGTTGAAGACTCAAGGGGTCGAATCCGTTGATTCACTTGCGAGATTCTCTCAAAAATTTCTAGAGAGATTTGATGTGCAGGTTGAGCAAGAAATTGAAACCATGAAGTCTACATCCACCAAGGAGGACAAAATAGATCTGTAGCAATAGGAAGAAGAAACTTCTAGAGAGAAAGGTATGGTTTCCATTGGAAAAATTAATTGCATTAGTGAGGAAAGAACTTTGCTTGCTAAAGAAATTGATAATAGACATGAGAAGAAATTCATATATGCAAGCAAGGAAGATGTAATGGAAATTCTAAAAAGGTGCGAGGAATGAAATAGCAGAGCTAGAGTTGCTAAGGCGATAGCCGCTTAAGAGAGACAACACCTACAAGAGTTCAAGGAAAAAACTTATTCTATGAGAGGGCAGCAAGGTATGAGGAATGATATTCCTCAAGATATGGCAGCCAAGAGCATGGAAATATCTTGCCAAGGAGGGTAGATTGCTCGCATTGAAGAGTGCGTGGAAGAAGGTATGCCGTCTCATTTATCGCAGCAGCAGATTTATGAAGGATTTCAGCCCATTGTAGACACGAATACTCAAGTTCTGTTGCAGCAAAGTCAAGATATTTTGAAGACCAAGATTGGCAAGGATGTGGATGTTGGTGATATTCCAAGGTATAAAGAGCATACTAATGTGTCTTATTTGTTGTTGCCTATTTACTTTCATCATGAGATGCATGACAAATTAGAGGATGAAGTTTACATTATGGAGTTTGCTGAACCATTGTTCCTAGTCTATGTATATGAGCATCTTGTGGATGATATATGGTGGCAAGTTTTAGCCCACTTGACAGGTACAAGTGCCAGGCTTGCAGATCACTTCAGCATGTTTTGTCTCTTGTGCATGGCACTTGGACAAAACAAATTTGGAATTGCTTGAGGGCAAACAATTTTGGGAAGGGAGGACTGTAATTTTCTCTTCCCAATTGAATACCTTTGGCCTATTTTGTCAATCCGACAACCGAAGGGTGAAGACAAGGGCGACTTAAGTCACAATAAATTATTATAAAATACCTATAGAAAATAAAATAAAGTTATTAAGCACTTATAATTAATTTATTTTACTTAATAGAATTAAATTAATCCCTAAAGAAAATACGACTTGCCTTGAGGGGAAAATATCATTGTAAAAGGGGTTAATTATATTTTTATTCTTCCTAGAAGGAAATGACGATTTGTTTTGGGAGAAAAAGAAGACAAAAGCTCATGTGTCAAAATTTTATCCTCCCTAGAAAATGCGACTTGCTCTGGAAGGGAAAAATAGAGGGAGAATAACATTAAATGTTGAAAATAGCTGATTGGATGGAAATAGGGTCACTTTGGGTCTCTTCTCTCCTTAAAAGGAGAAGTTGACTTGAGGAGAGGTATTATATGCTATGATTATTTTGATAATTTCTGATTTGTGTCTTAAGCTTGTAGCTTTTGCATAAAAATATTAAGGACGATAACCCTTAGTTAAAATAATGGCTTAGTTAACTGTTTTCCTAATGTTCATAATCCAATTCAGGTCAACAAGCTGCAAACCATGGGTATGAGATCCCAAAATCAGCATGATCTAATGATATTATCTGTGGTTACCTAAAGTCCCCGGCACAATTAAACAAAATCACTTCTTTGGATCTTTTACGAGGCCCCAATATCATCTCTTTTTGAGTTTCCTTTGGTTTCCCTAACTTTCCATGATTCTATTAGATTATATTTAGATTATTTAGGATAACTTTTTGTGTTAGCATTACTCTTTCGCTGCAATTGAAATTGGAGTTCATGATGTCATTTGTTCTGAAGGCATCCCTCAGCATTGGCATTTTATTATTTTAAATGTGAAATGACACCAATATCTATGTTATCTATCAATAATTTAATGTTTCATTCAGAAACTGAAAGCATGTGTAATTTTTATCAACAAAGCTTTTCAGTGATATTTAAAATCATCCACCAAGGTTCATCATTGCTGTATAGTGAATTGTAGTTTTGTTCGTGATTAGCTGCAAATTCCTATCTTGGGTGTTGTTGCTTTGCTCATAAAAATTATACATTGACTTCTTATTGACCAAACTAGAGGTAAAACTCCATGGATATGTTTTTAAAATTATGTTTCAAATCTAAAAAAATGGTCCTGACTCCTAACTTCTACTGTTAATGATCTGCTTGACTTATAGTAATTCTAGAGTAATTAACAATGTTGCACTTAACTGTAATTTGATGATCTGCGACCAAATTTTTTTCTTTCATAGCTGTCAGAATACAAATCATGTAATTTAAAAATAAGAAAATGAAACCAGTTTATTGTCTGTTAGAAGATAATGTTTATTGTGGTAGGAAAATTTTCTGTACTCCGTGTTGTGTAAACATTAAACAATGATAAAGGGTCAAAGACCCACTTGAAACTTGGGGCCATTTATAAAAGGTACAAGGCCCAGAGTTTGAAGAAAAATATGATAGGTGAGAAACCATAAAAGCAAATCATAAATTATGTTCTCGCTATCTACACGTGTTATTCACGAGAGCCTTAGTTCAAAGGCTTGTGCAGTTACAGATAGTGAGAGTACATTCAAGAGCATCTTAGAGCTTTCTTGTGTTGAGGCACCCTAGTATGAACATAGTACTTGAATTTATGAAGAAATTCAGGGAAATATCATCTGTCCTTTTGGGAAGGGAAATTTTTAGTATTTACCTATGATTTAGAGGATTTTAACTGTTTACATCTCATGCAGACTCCATTTTTGTTTTTTTATTTCATATTGTTTATTTTCTGCAAACTGGTGAATAGCTAATATTTATTTGTTTTTTCGTTAAATATATTATCTATTTGAATGTGCATATTCTAACCTTAGCTTGCTTCTATTTGCATATGCAGTTAATAGCCTTTAGTCTATTGTCTATTTTACTTGAATTCTGTGTGGTGGTAGATGAGCTGGATACTATTCATCTTTACATTTTTCATTAAAATGATAACCAGCGAACTGCCAGTACATCAACATACAAAGAACAATATGTGCCTGATCGAGATTGATCTTAACCAAATTTAGGTCTATCGAAAAACTTGTAAATAGGTCTCTGGAGTATTAATTGCTTATCTAACAATCAAACTAATTGCGCTAACCAATCGTTTGTTTTAATAAGCATAATATTGTAACCTGATAATTTGTAGTCAACACTTGTGAATCAACATGGAAGATAGTAATTGGATTATCGATTTGAATCCAAGTAACAAGATGATTTTGTCTTTCCGTATCATCATGAGTTAGTTCTTAAAGAGTTTGTTTTCCATGATGGATTGCAAACTTTCTTGTTAGCTATCATGGGATGGTCCCAAAAAGTATGTCTCTTTCTCATAAATTGAATTGCGTTGGTTTCTCCATTTCAAATTGTGTTTTTTCAGCTTGTCTTTTGATGCATATAATGTTTCAAAGTTAAAACATTATTGGAATTGATATATAGGTGGGTATCCAAGGATGGGCTTGGAGCTATCGGTCGCTTGGTTATTGGTTTGTAATTGACTATTCTTCAATGACCTGAAAATGCTATATTGACCTTTTATGTTTGAAAATTATCAATTATGTTTATCATGCTTTAGGTGGACGCTTTGGAGGCCGTTTTGATGATGATCCAAAGCAATGGAGAATGTATGCAGATTTTGTTGGAAGTGCAGGCAGGTCAATTGCATGCGATCCCTACTTTTTCCACCATTATGCTCTTGCTTTGTTGACTTAAATCTATGTTAAATGCTATTTTTGTTCTTTATGATGGTAAAGAAGCTAGATTATTTTGAGGTTTTTTTTGCAGTATATTCGAGCTTGCAACACCATTAGTTCCAGGATACTTCCTTCCCCTTGCCTCTCTTGGAAACCTGGCAAAGGTAATGGAGTAGTGGGATAGAAAATAACATCTTCTCAAAGCTAGTTTTTAGTATAATTATGTTGAAAGGCATAATCAAGCTGTTGCTTAAAATACATTTTCATATAATGACTAAAGCAATTTACTCCATTTTAACAAGGAATATACATGGCATTATGTTTGTGGAAAGTTAGATTGTAATAGGTTGTAGAATATGCACAATAATATTGTATGTTGTGGTTTGTCTTGTCGAACAAGCTATGTCCTATGCACCACACAATAGTAATGCTGAAAGAATTCATAGTCTGAAGTAGAAACTTAAGAAAACCTCTAATGGGACTGATGGAGGATTGTTGGATTATTTTCTTGGTATTCAAGCTTTTTTTTTTGCTTATTACATATGGAGTTTAACAAACTCTAGAGCTTCAAAAACGGAAATCCAAATGGGCTCACATGGAACAGTGTCCTTTTTCATGGAAGGAATGAAGAATTGGGAAAACCGGCCTTGAAATCCTATGGAAGTTAAAATGTCATAGGTTGTGGAGTATGCACAATAATATTGCAGCTTGTGGTCTGTCTTGTCCAACAAACAGTCCGATGATATACATGGTACTAATTTTGAAACATAGTCGTGAAAAAAACTTTAGAAAACCTTTGATATGACTAACCTAGGATTTGTATACACTTTATTTTCACTTACCAATGTTTTGTTTGACAGGACTTGGAAGCGCATTAATCTCCACGAGTGTACGTCCTAAGGAGTACATTGTGATTGGGATTTTGGTGGCTTGTAGCACTTTGTGAGAGATTAGTCATACATCTATTCATACTACCACCTTGAGATCATCATGACATCAACTTCATTCATCCTCCTAGGTTCTTGTTCTCCCCTTCGACCCCTTTTGACATTTTCCATAGCATATAGTAGGCGTCATCGACATGATCGATGACATTTTACATACCCCTTGTTTTGGCCATTTTCATCGACCCGACATTGATAATGTTGTTAAAAAATGAGTTTTTGGATTTTAGGGTTTGTCCGTATTTCTAGGATTCCTTTTTTGTCATTTCTCTAACGTAGAACATTGAATCCGCACTTCTCACACTCATAAATCCACCTTAGGAAGAAGAAGATGACCTAGGGCTTAGAAGAGCTTACATCTAGGAAGATAAGTGTAGACACCCAAAGTTGGCAATTTATCATTTGGCAATGACAACTTTGGCTTTACATCTAAAGCATGACTTGTGCGCACATTCCAAGCCTAGGTGACCTATCCTTATCTCTCTTGCATGACTTGCTTCTCTATTCACATTGCCTAGTCATTCACGTAATGAATTGGATCAGTCCATAGCAGTATATTCTGCCATGCATCATTCATAGAATTTTGTAGAATCTCACAGATTACTGTATGGGACCGTTCATCTAGGGTGAACCGTTCGATGGTTTGGTCGAAAGTGGACGGTTTCGTCTCTAGTCATGCAATCTTATTTCTCTAGTTTGATATCTTTTCATGGTTTGGTTCATATCCCATAGGTCGGCCTTAATGCAAAATTAAACCTACAAACGCCTATAAAAGCAAGTCTAACCCACTTATTGACCTCACTTGGCATTTTCAAGAGCTTAATTGCAAAACACATTTTAAAAGCACTCCAAGCTCTCCTAAATCCTTTCAAAGAAACAACACATTCTAGGAGTAGCCCCTACACAGTCTAAAGCACTCCCAAATAGGTTCAAGAGTCAAGCTTCCCAATCTAGAGACCTTCAAAGCCAAGTCAAGCTTAAGCATGCCAAGCCATTGTTTCTCATTGTCAAGTGATCAAGTTGCCAAAGTAGTTGCATCCATATAGATATCACATGCTACATTTAGAACTATGTGTGGTTTGAGGCCTCTTTGGAGTAGTGCGATGGAGGTGGTGCAAAGATTGCATTTCAACCCAAACACTAACCTTTTTGAAGGGGTTCCTACCCATGATTAGAGTTTGAAGGTGTTTAACATCATATAAAGGGTTTCACAAATGTGCGACACCTAGGGTTTTAGTGCAAAGGTCATCATAGAGTGTGTATTTGCACATAAAGTTACAAAATGCCAATGCATAGCCAGTTGTATGAAATCATCTACAAGGTAACAGCCGTCTAATGCTTCCATACTTGGACAGTTCCACACCTACTCGGTTTTGCACTCGAGCTCCATAAACAAAACACTTCTAGGTCATTTTCATTCTCGCAAAGTCACTTTGCACTACCATTTCAACGTTCGCTCTGATCAGCTAAATGCATCAATTTCTTTTTATTTTCGCAATCATTTCCATGTTTGATCTTGCTGATTTGCTAATGATTGTAGACTCTTATTTATGTATTAATGTTTATTAATTAATTTGAGTGTACTAAGATGTTCTTAACCCTTTAACCATTGGATAAATAAGAATAATGTTTAACCACATCCCATATATATTCATTTTAGGGTTAAATCAATAAGTTATATATATATATATATATATATATATATATATATATATATATAATCCTTTAAAGATATCAAGAATAGGAGCTATACCAACAAGGTTTACCAAGTCTTTGAATTCCAAAACTTTGGTCTACTTAGTGATACAAGCCATGGGGGAGATTAATATGCTAAAAAGTCAAGCCCAAGCAAGTATCTCTAATCCAATCCTTTTATTTTATACTTTGGAAGGTGATTAATCTACGAGCTTCATGTATTAGATGTAATGACGTAACACATGCTTGGTATCTTATTGCTATTTTTACATTCTTCTTATACATAACTCTTGCTTTTGTATAGTGGTGTAGACACACGAGTTTGGTCTTTGACACTTGGCAAAATCAATATTGACACTCTTGGAAATACTTGGGCTATCGTCATACATCGACTCTTTATTACATCTTTCCTCTTTTCAATTACTCATGCATCATTTTGTTCACCTCTATTTACCAATCATACTTACTCAAGATCACCCTCAATCTATATTCCACAAAGTTTTCTAGACAGGGGACAATAGGGGATAGGGGGACGTGTTTCTAGGACGGATTTTTTGGAGGCCATTTTTTAGGGGATGGTAGGGGACGACTATTAAAAAATAAGAGAAAATATAGAAAATTTCAAATATTCATATGATAACATTGATAAAGCATTTGTCACACACATTATAGAACCTTAATACATAAACTTGGAGCTGAATTGAGATTTCACATAACATTGAGTCAAAAACAGACTTTTTTGGAAAGCATATTACTCTATGCTCTGTTCGTACACCCTGTTTCCAAGTTTCTGAAACGTCCTCGGTGCGGGGACGAGCCTAAAAGGGCAGGGGGACGCGTCCTGTGGAACATAGCCCTCAATCTATACAAGAACACCATAAAAGATTATACAAATATTCTCCATTTTGTAGGTTCTTGATTCCTATCCCTAGGACACTACCGACCACCGCAAACAATACCGTCCATTGGTATTGTCCATCCACATGGCACTATCCTTGTGCGGGAATGACTTTTTTAAATATGAGGAAGTTCGTGGCTACTTCGGAAGAGTCTAGTCTCTAGATGGGAATATGGATGGGAATGTTGGAGATGCCAATGGACCCGCTAACAACATTTCATTAGTCGGCCTAGGCTTGATTCATGGGTTGGCTTGCACAAGAAATTAACGAAGAGTCGCCTATATATACAAATGACCTCTAAGGTTATTAACAACCATGCACCTCTATGCTACCTTGGGGATAACTTTACAAAAGGATTATATATGCATTTCAAATATTCCAAGAGCAGTCCTAGAGCAGTCCACAAAGCTAAATTTGAACTAGAAGGGTTCCAAGCTGATTGGTGCCAAGTGTCAAAGATATAAAGAAGGATCATTTTAAGTTAAGTGCATGTCAATTTCATAGGTGTATTTTCATATAGGACTGGGAGAACTACCTGCGGCTTGATTCATCTTCAATGTATTGATGCGTAGTGCAATGTTCACATGCATTGGGGCATGCTGAGATCTGTCCAACCCAATAGTTGTTTAGGAATTTTATTTTGGGTTGTTGTTTGGGTGCATTGATAAGGTTCGGAAAAAGGAGAGATCAAAACGAGTTTTTTTGTTTTAGATTGTAGTGTTCCAATACCCTAATTCTTAAGTGCAGACATAGGCGGAAAACCTTAGAAAGTGACAAAGCTATTAGACATTCCTATACACTACCAACCATCCCGACACTCGCCATTTGTTGGTAATGTATGACTCTGTTCAAACTTCAAACTATCTAGACATAGTTTAAGATAGTCAAATTCACCAAAGAGTTTTGTAACACTTTTCTGATTTATATCCAGTTCCCTAAGTCCACTATGCAGCCACCTTTTAGGCAGAATCAGATTGGGTCTTTCCATTATGTACTTTCTAGTATTATCTTTTCTTGTCTCTATATATATCAAATAAACCTAGGTTAAGGTTTTGATTACTATACTGACTGTCTTTATTTCTATAATTTGAATTAAGTCTAGTTTGTAATTATTTTATACCGTTGACTGTAAAATAGCATAAACATTTTGTCAAAGCCCCATGATTGACTAAACACAAAACCTAGGGATTCCTTCTCTTTTAGGGTTTCAAAAGTGTAATGTCCCCAAAAGGACACTTTTGACCCCCAATGGGATTTTAGGCAAATCCAAACCCCAAAGTGCAAATTATAAAATATATTCCAAATTAATTTCTGCAGATCTGAATTTTATGCTAGAAAATGTGACTAGGGTAGGAGAAGAAACTCATAAAAATCAGCAATTAATTTATGATATTTCCACCTTAAATTGATCCACTGAATTTATAAAGCCAATATATGAAGAAAAATTCCAGATTTGAGACACAAAGAGGCTGAAATAATTTTATTATAAATTGAGCAGAACTTGCCTTTAGACAGCTGTAAAAATGACAATTTGGAGTCAAAATCCCTCCACAAAAGCTGATTCAGATCTCTGAAAATCTGCAATGAGAATAATGACCAAATCTGTTTTTAACAGCTCCACATACAAGAAAATCAGTTGTTAAGCAAGTCGTACCACCATGGAAGAGGCTGAAAATAAAAGAAGAAAATAGCTCCAATCTTCCTCTTCAAACCCTTATGAAATTCTACAGAATTCCAGCCCTCAAAATGATTGGAAAACCACTGGAAATCAGATAACTCTTTTATGCACTATGGAAACCCCAAGGTGGAGAATCCTCTCAACTAGAGGAAGGGTTTTCGTCCTTCTCTAGAACTCTTGGAGGATTTTTGTCATCAAGAGATAAGATGCAAGCAAAATTGCGCAACATAATAAAGAATTAGAGAATAATCAAGTGATGTCTCTCCAAGCAAGTTCACTTGCTTAAATAGAAGAATAGGGCCCAAATGACCACTCTCACATCCAATTAGAATTTTCCTCTCATTTAATACTTTTCCCCACTTGCTTTTCTCCCGTAGACAATTCACATTTTTCCCTTGAATAAATTACACTTGCTAATGCCTTTTGCCTTT
The DNA here is from genome assembly GCA_018340775.1 of Taxus wallichiana var. yunnanensis. Taxonomy (NCBI): domain Eukaryota; kingdom Viridiplantae; phylum Streptophyta; class Pinopsida; order Cupressales; family Taxaceae; genus Taxus; species Taxus wallichiana. The sequence goes on from CM031240.1 coordinate 561,938,302, forward strand.
TTTAAAAATAAAATAAAATTTATTATTAAGTTTATAATAATTTATTATAAGTGCTTTATCATATTGTCTTATTTTTTGTGCTTTATAATAAACTATCATAACTTAAGACTCCTTAAGTTTATTCCTTAGCAAATCGAGAGGACAAAATGGGCTAAGGGTTTTCATCATGATTATCTTAGGAAATGGGACATTTCAGTCCTCCCTTTCCAAAATTGCTTGCCCTCAAGCAATTCCTAAGTTTTTGTCTAAGTGTCATGCACAATAAACAAAACATGTTGAAGTGATCCAAAAACCTGGCCCCTGTACTGTCAAGTGGGCTAAAACTTGCCACCATTTATCACTCACAAGATGCTCATATAAATAAGGTTGCATCCAAGTTATTACATAATTCAGATTGCAAATTTCATCTTCTAACTCAGTATTTTTCTCAAAACAAATCTGAATATGCAATCACTTACCTCATGACCTCCCATGGTGAATTGGAGTTGTGGAATCTTCTTGGTGCATGTGATTGAATGTCCATCTGCCACAATCACATTGAATCCTTGGAAGTCTTCTTCTTGCAATCCCAATTTGGCAACCAAATCTTCATCAATGAAGTTATGTGTTGCTCCACTATCAATCAATATGGTGATCTTTTGCCCATGAAGATCACCTCTCACATGGAAAACATAAAAACTAGGCAACATTGTTAATGTAGCTAATGTAGCACTGTGACAACCACCTCACCTTCCTTTGCTTGGTCTTTTGGATCAACATTATCTTCATCCTCATCATTATCTGAAACAACTTCAATGTAATGGATAGATCCCTTACCTTTGCAACGATGGTTGGGTGTCCATGGGTCCTTACAATCAAAGCATAATTTCTTCCTCCTTAACTCATTCCTTGCTTCAATTTTAGACTTGTTTCTTTCCCATTCTTGTGCCTTTCCTTGTTGCCCATTAACTGCTGCCCCTTGCTTATCAATTTGAGTTGTTATTGGCTGCTCAAATGTGCTCTTTTGCTGCCCAGCTGCTGCCCAAACTGCATATTTTTACTCTTTCCCGCTGTAAATTCTAGATTTAGTGACCTTTTGATGGCATCCTGAAGAGATGGAGGCTCAAAAGCCTTCACCAAACCTCTAAGGGGTTCAGTCAAGCCCTCCATGAACAAAACAACTAATCTTCTTTCACTAATATCGAAACCATGACTGCAAGTTTTGAAAATCAGCAACATACCTTTCCACGGATGCCTCTTGTTTGAGTTGTGCCAACTCCCTGAAATGTACTTCTGGATCCTTCTGTCAAACCTTTCTGTTAGCCTTTTGCCAAACTCTTCAAGAGTGGCAATGGAACCATGTCCTTGTGTTACTAGACCATGATACCACCATTCGTGAGCCACACCTTCTAAATGCAAGGTGACAAATTTAAGAGCCTCTTCCTCATACATAGGATTTAGTGACAAGTAAGTATCTAACTTTTGCAACCAGGCTCTAGCAGAACATTTATCCGTACCATCAAATGTAGGAAGAGTAATCTTACCCAATCTATGTTGAATATCTTTCCTTGGCTCTTGAGGATGACTCACCTTCTTCCTTGGTCCCTCGCTTCTTTTAAGCTGGCAAAAGTCTTTGAATGAAAGCAAATCCATTGTGTTGGGATTCAATGATGCATACTCTTCTCCATATAGGTTCATTTCTTCAACAAACCCATGTGTTTGTGGTTGTTCCCTCTCCTCTTGTGGCTTGATTATGTAATATCCACTTTTTGGGATATTAGTTAAATTCTACTAAACTACTTGCAATGCAAGTAAACTTAGAAGAGAAACCCGTCTAGGTTCATTTCAACTAACCCAGTGTCAGCTTCAATACAACCCAAATGGGGTTGGAGTGAGCCAAGGTAAGCATTTAGATGGACTAACTAGTTGGAATAAACATTTCTTTGACCGATTAAATTGCCGTAGTAGTAAAATAAATTAAAATATGTTAAAAATGACTACAAACTTCAAAAATTAATATCTCCTTCAATATTTGCTCTTTTTGCATGAAATAAATTGCACAATAGAAAGGAAATTAAGATCTTTCAATTAATATATCAAACTGAATTTTTAATCCATTGAAATCCACTCAAATCTGCCCACCAAATTGCAAAACCAGTCGTTAGGGTCAAGGGAAAAATATTAAATAATTTTCAAGCCTTTCCTTGACTCCCCAACACTCAAAATTACCACTTTCAAATCTGCAATAATTATTCTATAACCACAGATTATGAATCCTTGAAAAACCCTTCCAAAACACTGTTATCAAATACTCGGTAAGCTGACTTGTATTAAATAAATTCCAGTTGTGATAGTAAGCCAATATATCATTAAAATGAACACAATATGCCCCAAATTAGATGCAGAAATAGATCAGATTGTAATCCTCATTGTATCTTCATTAAATCATACCAAAATACTTCATATCAAGGCGATTTATGCTCACTAAAAATCTGGAATGAACATCAAGTATTTGAGCACTTGAGACACCTCCAAACAAGCTTAAAATCACCCCAGGCAAGTTGATTTTATCAAGGAAAAAACCAACAGTTTATAATAAATTGCATTCACCATAGATTACTCTAAAAAACCCTCTTAAAGCAAGCTTGGATTCTCCCAAAAATGATGACTCACATATATGGAATACAAATGCACATAACTCATCAATCCATAGCTCAAGAAGGAATACACACTTCACAATGGGTGGTGTTGATGAACACCTTTTGTTTTTTGATCACTAGTGGGCATTCATCCCTTTTCAAACATGAAGATAAGTTATAATAACCGTTAACATGTGAAAATGGGTGCCCTTCATTTTTTTATAGATATTCCTTGCTCATTCTTCAAAGCTTTATTTTGTTTTGGCACCACCTTTTAGGAGAGAATCTTTATTTTAAAAATTGCTTGGAAGTCACACTCAAAAGCAAATATTAAATGCATGGGAAATTTAAATATATCAAATGATGCCCACATGAATCGACCCATGCCAAAATAAGTCGATTTATTCCAAATAATAATAATTAAATAATCCCAAGGAATTCGACTTGCCTCTATTTAATTAATTTACCTCTAAAGATCATTAATTGGCCCAAGGTAAATCGATTTCTTCCTTTTATTTTAATTTTTGACTTGCACAATAAAAGAAATATATTTTAATTTTTAAATCCACATGTGCAAATCAAATTTCCCCTATTTTAATTTCCTTTAATCCAAGGGGAATGGATTAAAGGATACCAACCATTATCAATTAATTTTTGTTTGAAAAAGGGGACATTACAGTCCTCCCTTCCCAAAATTGTTTGCCCTCAAGCAATTGAGCACATGGCTGGTCCACTTTCTTTTCCATCTCATAAGGCCTTCTAGATAGTGCATCTGCAACTATATTATTTTTCCCTTTCACATATTCAATGTCAAAGTCAAAAGCTTGCACTTTACTTACCCATTTCTGTTGCCTGTCATTCAATTCTCTTTGGTTAAGGAAAAACCACAAGCTATTATGATCAGATTTAATAACAAACTTCCCACATACCAAATATTGTCTAAACTTACTCAAAGCATGCATGATTGCCAACATTTCCTTATCATACACACTATATCCCCTTTCATGATCTTTCAATTTTCTACTTTCAAAAACAATGGGGTGTTTATCTTGCATTAGGACAACCCCTATTCCCTCACCGAAGCATCACATTCTACCACAAAAGGTTTAGAAAAATATGGAATTGCAAGAACCGGGCAAGAACACATTACCTCCTTCAATTTTTCAAATGCTTCTTGGGCTGGTTTGGACCATTTGAAGGCCCCTTTCTTAGTCAAATCTGTCAAAGGAGCTGCAAATCGTGAGAATCCCTTAACAAACCTTCTATAGTAGCTACAAAGACCACAAAATCCCCTTAATTGTGTGAGAGAAGTGGGAGTAGGCCACTCCATAATCGCTGCAATTTTCTGTTTATCAACTTGCACACCATTAGCACTAATAACATGCCCCAAATATCCAATTTCCTTCAACCCAAATTCACACTTAGATTTTTTTGCAAAGAAAGAATGCTGCCCCAAAGTAGATAAAACCAAATCCAAATGTGTTAGATGCTCTTCTCAAGATTTGCTATACACAAGAATATCATCAAAGAACACTAGTACAAACTTCTTTAGATATTGGCTAAACACATGATTCATGCAGGATTGAAAAGTAGCCGGTGCATTAGTTAATCCAAAAGGCATGACTATAAACTCAAAATGCCCAAAATGGCATCTAAAAACTGTTTTGTGCACATCCTCTTCCCTTACCCTTATTTGATGGTACCCGGATTTGAGATCTATTTTTGAAAAGAAAGAAGCACCATGTAACTCATCAATTCTAGGAATGGGATACCTATTTTTGATGGTCCTCTTATTCAACATTCTATAATCAATGCACATCCTCATAGTGCCATCTTTTTCTTGACCAAAACTACGGAAGATGCAAATGGGCTAGAACTAGGCCTTATGTGTCCCATATCAAGAAGCTCCTTAATGGTTTTTTCAATCTCTTCCTTATAAACCCTTGGGTGGCGGTAAGGAGTGATCATAATAGGCTTAGTATCCTTTTCTAACTCTATAATATGCTCAAACCCTCTATGGGGAGGTAACCCATGTGGCAAATCATAAAAAACATGAACATGTTTATCTAAAAGAGCTTGTAACTCACCTTCTAATGACTGTTCTGATTTTTCTGATTTTTTGTGATATAACAGCTGGTTGCCCACTCAATTTGACCCCTTCTAAAAGCTCTTTCCATCCTCTTCATGGACACCTCTTGTGGTGCACCATTTGCCATGCCTTTTAGGATGATTTCCTTGTCATCTTTAGTGAATTTCAGCTCCATGGTCTTGTAGTTTTGTGTGAAATCACCTAAAGAATGCAACCATTGAACACCCAACACAAGATCAATATCACCAATATCAATAACATAGAAATCATCAATTACCTTGTGCTTTCCAAGCATGAGAGGTAGTTGTGCAATCTTTGTAGAACATGGAAGAGAAGTCCCATCCGCTATAGTCACTTTGAAGGCTTTGCAATTCGTGGTTTCAAACCCATCTTCCTCACCAAAGTAATGACTCTTTTTCCTTGAATGGTGCCCTTCACCCTAAATGCATGATACTTGGGCACACCAGAAAGAGAAGCAAGAGTACTTTCCATTTCCTCATTCTCTTGCACATGCTCAACCAATTCTTCATTAGTATCATGGTTAGCATCATCCAAATCAAAATTAAGCTCAAAATTTGAATCAATAATCTCAATGTAATGGATTTGACCTTTACCTTTGCAATTGTGACCTCTTACCTATGGAGTCTTGCAATCAAAACACAATCCCTTTTTTCTTACTTCATTCCTTTCATCTTTTTGTGAACTCTTTTGTGGCTGATTTCTATGTGGTGGCATACAAGGCTGATTGGGCCTCTTTTGATGACCCAAGGGGCTGCCCTCCTTGCACTTTAAGGAGCTGTTGTAAATCAGACCTTGGCTGCCCTCTAAATCCACTTTTGGACAGTGATTGCGAGACATTAGAATGCTGCCCTTTAGGCCCATAATTCCCTCTATAAGCTGCACATTCTAAATCTAGAGCTTTAGTAATACAATCTTGCAAAGTCATAGGGTTAAAAGCTCTTACCAATCCTTTTAGAGGTTTCATGAAACCTTCGGTGAAGAGGACAACCAACCTCTTTTCACTAACATCGGAAACCATGACTACAATTCTTTGAAAGTTTGCTACATACTCATCAACATTACCCACTTGCTTAATTTGAGCCAATTCTCTAAAATCAAGTTCTGGATCCTTCCTATCAAACCTCTCCATGATCCTTTGGCTAAATTCTTCCATTGTGTGGATCAAGTCATGACCTTGGGCGTGCATACCATGAAACCACCATTCATATGCCATGCCTTCCAAGTGAAGAGTAGCAAATTTGAGGGCCTCTTCTTCTTGCATAGGATTGAGGGAGAAGTAGATCTCCATCTTTTGCAACCACGTTCTTCTTGTAATAACATTGGAACCATCAAAGTTAGGGAGTGAAACCTTACCCAACCTTTGTTGAAGGTTCTTATGTGGTTTCTTATTAAATCTTCTTGAATTCTTGCCCATCTTGAGGGCACAAAATTCATCAAACCCCAACATGTCTCTTGTGTTTTGGCTCAAAGAACCATATTCCAATCTTTAGGCATCAATTAGTTTTGCCAAAGTGGCCTCTTCTTCTTTTCTCCATTAATCTCCTTAGGCAGGAAGACATCTTTGAAAAACTTAGGGGTAGCTTGTGTAGGGCCACTTCCTCACTTATGTGAGCGCTCTCCATTGGAGCACTGTGGATTTATCTTTTCCCAAAACATCCACCGATGAGCTTGGACATTTGCTCACTCATGGATTTTTGAAGTTCTTGTCCACACCCCTTGCAACAACTAATGCAAGAACTTCACTTGATTTGGCGTGAATGCCCCTTCATCCATGTTTCCCTTATTCCTCCTTTTGTAAAACTGAAATTCCTTCTTTCCCTGCATCCACAAATTACCCACATGAAAAGAGGAAGGAAAACTCTGATACCACTGTAATATCCACTTTTGGGATATTAATTAAATTCTACTAAACTACTTGCAATGGAAGTAAACTTAGAAGAGAAACCCTTCTAGGTTCACCTCAACTAACCTAGTGTCGGCTTCAATACAACCCAAATGGGGTTGGAGTGAGCCAAGGTAAGGGTTTAGATGGACTAACTAGTCGGAATAAACACTTCTTTAACCAATTAAATTGCAACAATAGTAAAATAAATTAAAATATGCTGAAAATGGCTGCAAACTTCAAAAATTAATATCTCCTTCAATATTTGCTCTTTTTGCATGAAATAAATTGCACAATGGAGAGGAAATTAAGAGCTTTCAATTAATATATCAAACTGAATTTTTAACCCACTGAAACCCACTCAAATCTGCCCACCAAATTGCAAAACCAGTCGCTAGGGTTAAGGGAAAAATATTAAATAATTTTCAGCCTTATCCTTGACTCCCCAACACTCAAAATTACCACTTTCAGATCTGCAATAATTATTCTATAACAACAAATTATAAATCCTTCAAAAACCCTTCCAAAACACTGTTATCAAATACCCAGGTAAGTCGACTTGCATTAAATAAATTCCAGCAGTGATAGTAAGCCAAAATATCATTAAAATGAACACAATATGCCCCAAATTAGATGCAGAAATAGATCAGATTGTAATCCTCATTGTATCTTCATAAAATCATACCAAAATACTTCATATCAAGTCGATTTGAGCTTACTAAAAATCTGGAATGAACAACAAGTATTTGAGCACTTGAGACACCTCCAAACAAGCTTAAAATCACCCTAGGCAAGTCGATTTCATCAAGGAAAAACCAACAGCTTATAATAAATTGCATTCACCATAGATCACTCTCAAAACCCTCTTAAAGCAAGCTTGAACTCTCCCAAAATGGCGACTCACATATATGGAATATAAATGCACATAACTCATCAATTCATAGCTCAAGAAGGAACACACACTTCACAATGGGTGGTGTTGATGAACACCTTTTGTTTTTGATCACTAGTGGGCATTCATCCCTCTTCAAACATGAAGATAAGTTATTAACATGCAAAAAAGGGTGCCCTTCATCTTTTTTTATAAATATTCCTTGCTCATTCTCCAAAGCTTTATTTTCCTTTTGGCGTCACCTTCTAGGAGAGAATTTTTATTTTAAAAATTGCTTGGAAGTCACACTCAAAAGCAAATATTAAATGCATGAGAAATTTAAATATATATCAAATGATGCCCACATGAATCAACCCATGCCAAAATAAGTCGATTTATTCCAAATAATAATAATTAAATAATCCCAAGGAATTCGACTTGCCTCTATTTAATTAATTTACCTCCAAAGATCATTAATTGGCCCAAGGTAAATCGATTTCTTCCTTTTATTTTAATTTTTGACTTGCACAATAAAAGAAATATATTTTAATTTTTAAATCCACGCGTAAATCGAATTTCCTCTATTTTAATTTCCTTTAATCCAAGGAGAATGGATTAAAGAATACCAACCATTATCAATTAATTTTTATTTGAAAAAGGGGACATTCAGATTCTTTGAAGGGAGTTAACACGAATAAACCTGGAAGGGGTCTTGTTTGAAACTCTTTTTGTATGATGAGTAGAAGAGCTTCCTTCACCTTGATATCCTTGATTCCCTTGAGAGTTCTGTCTATTAGTACTTATCCCTTGTAGGGATCTACCCAAATCAGCAATGGCTCCTATAAAGGAGTCTCTTAGATCTTTGTGTGCCATCAAATGGTTTTGCAGCTCTCTATTACCTCTAGAGAATATCTCATTCATATAACTCAACTCATCATTGGGAGGAGGTCTTTGATCATACTCGTCCATTGTCACCTTCTTTGGGGTGTTTCTTCTTTGATAGACTATATGACTTTTCGTTGATTGCATTCACATCTGATTTTTGCTTCTTTTCCTCATAGGTTGGGAGGATTAATTGCTCTGATACCACTGTAATGTCCCCAAAAGGACAATTTTGACCCCAATTGGATTTTAGGCAAATCCAAACCCCAAAGTGCAAATTATAAAATATATTCCAAATTAATTTCTGCAGATCTGAATTTTATTGTAGAAAATGTGACTAGGGTAGCAGAAGAAACTCATAAAAATCAACAATTAATTTATGATATTTCCATCCTAAATTGATCTACTGAATTTATAAAGCCAATTCAGAAGATAAAACTCTAGGTTTGGGACACAAAGAGACTGAAATAATTTTATTATAAATTGTGCAGAACTTGCCTTCAGACACAACTGTAAAAATGACAATTTGGAGTCAAAATCCCCTCCACAAAAGTTGATTCAGATCTCTGAAAATCTGCAATGAGAATAGTGACCAAATCTGGTTTTTAGCAGCTCTACACACATGCAAATCAGTCCCTAAGCAAGTCGTACCACCATGGAAGAGGCTGAAAATAAAGGAAGAAAATAGCTCCAACCTTCCTCTTCAAACCCTAAAATTGAATCCTGGAACCCTAAAATCTTGCTCAAATATGGTTGCAGAGACATTAAATGTGATGTTTACTAGCCCAAATCTTCATCAAATAGTGAAAAGATCTGATGAAGTTAAAAATGGGTGGTAACTTGATTGCCAGTGGGTCAAACATGGTGTTGGGCCCAAGAAAAGAACTCCAATCAATTTTGAATCCGCCTCAAATCTATCTCATGTGAACAATTTCTGCAGAATCTTGAATGCAAACTGCTCGAAAAAGACGAAGGTGCAAGACCCAAGAAGTGTCCCAATCAATAGCATTTATTAGGAACTTTCCAACAAGACCGATTTTGTCTAATTTGGTGTCGTGGAGCAAAAGTTGTGGCTTCTTGAATTAGCCCATGTCATTTCACACAATTAACATCCATTGGGCTGTCAATTTTAACTTCAAAGTTTTACCGCCATGTTTCCCCTTCTCATTGGTTACGGGTTATCTCAAGATGAAAATGCAAATGGAAACCACATGGGCATCAAATTTAACCTAGCAGCTACCCCCGCCACTTGTCTCCTTATGGGCTATAGGCTCTTAACTTTGTTCTTTGTTGGTGCCATGTGGCTAATCCTCATTGCTACAAGTTCTTGTATCAATGGCTACTTCTTTGCTTAAACTCTCGTTTTCTAGGAATCCACAACCTATGATTGGTGCCATGTGGAAAAGCGTTGAATGGTGCCACGTGCTGACATTTTTTGTCAACAAGCTTGTAATGTCCTCTTTTCGAACTAATTCATTTTGAAGACTTCTAGCCCTTTCTACTTTGTGTCAAGTAGGTGAACAAGGGAAGTATTTGTTTAGGTTGTTTTCCTTTTTTGTGAGAATTTACCTTTTTCTTTCATGGTTTCTCTCAAAAGCTAGGTCGGTTGGGTTGGAGGAGTAAAAATCCTCAAAATTAAAAGAAAAGCCACATCATTATGAGGTCAGTCATGAGGGAAACTCTCTCATGAGGTTTGACACCACTAAAAGGATATAAAATGGGTTGCTTGGACTCATTCGTGGATTATCTTTTGGCATATAATTTATACGTTACTTGGTTTTGGGTTGTTTGCTCAATTTCCTGTAATGTCCCTTTTAGGACAAATATAAATCTGAAAATTAATTAACTCGATCGATCCTAGGAAGATTAGATCTTCTTAGTTCGACCTCAAATAACCCAATGTCGGCAATAATACAACCCAAAATGGGGTTGGAGTATGCCAAAGTGGTGGGTTAGATGGGAGAACTAATTAGAAAGCTAACAACTTCTAGATCTGATTTTTGACAGCAGTTAATTAATTAATATAGCACCCAGAACAACTGAAACTTCAAAAATTAATAACTCCTTCAATACTTGGTATTTTTGCATGAAATAAATTGCACAATAAACTAGAAACCAAGGCCTTTCCAATGCACTATGGATCTGAATTTTCTAAGCAACTAAACCACTTCAAATCTGCCCCAGAAATCTGATTTCAAGTCGCTAGGGTTAGAATAAAATCAATAAAAATATTTCAACCTTTCTCCAAGCTTCCAAACACTCCAAATCAACTCCCCTTGCTTAGAAATAATTAATAGAAAAATCATATTTTTAATCTGATTATACACAGCTGAAAACAATTGCTAATCAAACCCCAGTTTGCTGCAATTTTTAAAAATTCATATCTTCCTCAAAACTACTCCGATTTGGGCAAATAAGATATGCCCGGACTCGAAAAAATACAAGGAACAAGATGAACCAAACCAAATTAGAACAACAGTTGCTAAACCCCAAAATGGCCAAAATAGCAAGTCGCCTAGGGAAAAATAAATTGCTGCTTGCACATAAATTAATTCCAGCACTTGTATTACTCTCAAAACCCTCAAATCTAGTCACACATACTCACAAAATTATACTAAATCAGATTTGCAACATAAATATATTTTGAGACAAAAATATGCTTAAACAATCCCCAATCCAAGTCGCCAACACTTAGAAAAGATAAACCATGCAAAAACACATTCAATCCGAGAACATAATGAAGATAACAATGGAATCTTCAATATCTTCAACAATGGATCCAAATGAAGCTTACAATGAGAGAGCACAATGCAAGAACTAGGGCATACATCCCATTACTCTAAGCATGGAGTGAAATCAAATTATCAATCAACATAACCCCATTAGAGGAAATGTGACCTCCTTTTATAGAGTTAAGGGGTGCAATATTTAATAAAGACCGGCCTTTCCCTTTTGGAGGGAAGACATAAACTCTCTTTATAATAAAGTCTCTAATAAACTAAGACTATGTGCACTTTATTATTTTTAATTAAATAATAAAGATATTAGCATATGTGAATATTAACTAACTAAAGAGCCCTTAAGGGGTTACAAAATAGATAACAGACATCCGAGGACAAATTTGAGCTCAATCTTTGAACCTAAGGTTGAAGGTCTTCAAATCTTCAATGTGAAAAATGTCCCGAGAAGGGGACATTACAGTCCCTTCCCAAGATTGCTTGCTCTCAAGCAATATCTTACTGTCCCTTCCCAAGATTGCTTGCTCTCAAGCAATATCAAGTTCGTGCATTCAAATGCAATGATGTAGCACTCCAAAGTCGTGCTCCCATGCCAATCAAGTGATGAAGCATTTGCAACAACTTGTGTTGCTTCTTTCTCTTGTAAGTTGGGAGTGTCTTCAATTGCAACTTCTTCTCCAAACTTGCACATGAAGCAAATTCATTAGAAAAATAAATGTTAAGAAACATTTTTGGCTCCCAATTCTTTCCCATGCATGGGTTGTCCCCAAAATCTGCTATGTGGCCCCAAACACTGCTGTAATGATGCATTCCTTCTTCAAAAATCAGAATTTGAATAGCTGGTTTCCATCCCCAAGTATTCACCCATGAGCTAAAATCAATCCCCAACAACCATATCATCAAATGCATGGCAAAAATCTGAATTATAGAAGGGATAGAGGGGCTGGTCATGATGAGATCAATCATAGAAATGACGGGACAACAACTAGCATACTTCAAAGAATTTTCCTCAACATGAATGAACATCAAACTCGTGAAGGAAAGTGGCTCCCATATTTCATCCTCAACAATAGCAAATTGAAAACTACCCATAGCTGAAAATGAAATGCCTTGAGAAGAATTCATACCATGTTCCTTCATCCTCTCCAATCCTTTCATTGAAGCCCAACAACCAAACATTCCCAATACATCAATCAAACATAACTGCTGTTCAAAATCTGGAAATGAACCTCTTACCATGCAATGTGTAGTCCATGTGATCCATTCTTCCTTCAAGGCTTCCAAGGAGATAGGGGTTAGCACTATTTGAAAAAAGAAAGGAAATGATATCCATGTATCCAAATAGAACTTGTGAAACTCAAATCCTTTTATCTCCTTAATTTCAAACATCGACTTCTACTTTCTTTACCATTATGGGCATAAATGAAGTATTCCTGCAAATAATTCAGACACACATGAAGCTCATAGCATGAATATCTAATTTCTTCACTGAGATCTTATTATAAAGCCTGTTGCCCTCTATTTTTAGACTTCGCTTGCATGCCAAACAAACTAAAAATATTCTTTTATTCATTTGTGCACTCAAATCAACATGCAGATAGCCAAAATAATAAAAAGGAAGCCTTTCCAACTCTAGGCCGCAAATCTGGATGCTTCCCGACAATTAATTAAAAAGTCAGCTTTTAGGCATTTAGCTATGCTAGAATGGGTCGCACTTTTTGGCTAGAAGTCATGTTAAAAATAAGAAGGCAAAGCAATGGGAATTTTTACCCTTCCAGGCAGCTCCAAAAATCCCATCTTTCACTTAAGTGATTTGTCTTTAATGATGGGAAAAAACAACCTTCTAGGAAGGCATAAAATTCCCACCTTCCTTCCACCACCAAAATTCTCATTGGCAGCTTAAGTGATTTGACTTTAATGATGGGAAAAAACAACCTTCTAGGCAGGCATAAAATTCCCACCTTCCTTCCACCACCAAAATTCCCATTGGCAGCTTAAGTGATTTGACTTTAATGATGGGAAAAAACCTTCCAGGAAGGCATAAAATTCTCACCTTCCTTCCACCACCAAAATTCCCATTGGCAACTTAAGTGACTTGACTTCCATCATGGGAATTTTTCACCTTCCCAAAATTCCCACTGGCACTTAAAAACCATCCTTCCAAAAAATGCGACTTGCATGGAAGAAAGCTTTTTCAAAAATGCGACTTGCATGGAAGAAAGCTTCTTTCCAAAAAGTGCGACTTGCATGACTTCTGCTTTTAAAGTCGTGTGAAAACTCATCAAAGCAACATTTTATTTCCATTTTTGGATTTTCAGTGAAGAAAACACAAGCATAGAATAAAATTTTCCATTTTTGGAAAGGGTCCGGGAAGATGTAGCAACAAAAACTTGCAAGTGCCATAACTTTCACTCCGTGGCTCCATTTTAGGTGTCGTTTTCTCTAAAAGTGCATATTTTCTCGAGCTCTACGCATTAATGGCAATATTTTTTTATTTTCATAAAATCCATTTTTGCACCTTTTTGGACCAAGCGACTTCTTGCAATCTCTGAAAGAATCTTGAGCTCTGATCACCTTTAGACAGTTAGTAATTAAAAATACTAGATAGCTTTTCAAAACCCTAGGCTTGGGGAAAGATCTGGTAGGAAGAATGAATAGGCTACGGGAATTGTTGGAGAAAACAAACCAAAACACAGACAAAAAGAAATAAAACAAAACAAAAACAGTTGCAGGCAATTGCTAGAAAAATTTCTCCACTTAGCTGATCTGCAAAAATTCTTCCCCTGGGTGAATGTTCTATGGTAATAATGATGGGGTGAAGTGCTTTATATAACCTAAATCCTCCAATTTTAGCTCAATCTATTTTTAAATTTTTTTAATTATTTAATAAATAAATAAAAAAATGCTTGCAGACAAGGTTTGCAAAGGAATTGAGTGAGCTTTGGCATGTGGGTATTTGACGAATTTGGCTTTTATGACTTTCTGGGGATACCTTGGAGCAATGCAAGCAACTGCAGGCAAAACAAACAAAAGGACCCGTTACTTTGAATAGAACGAATTTTTTTAAAAGGGGTAGTCCCAGATTTCAGGGTGAAATCTTGGGGACACCAAGAAGTAATTTGAAGGAAAACAACATGAAGTAACTTACCACATCTTGGGATCATGATTATGTTGTCCTTACTTTTGCTTGGACTGAAATCTAGAAGGTGTTGGCCCTCTAGCTTAGAATCCGGATCTCCCAAATGCAATCCAACACTCATGCCCTCCAAAAATAGCTCTAAACTTGCATGTATGCTCAGAAAATCAGTCACAGTGATTAGAAAATCAGAATTGACACTTGGATCCCATACCTTAGAGTGCCCATTAATGGGACTTCGATCCATGGAATCTTCTTGCCCACTTTTGCTGCCCTCAATCTTTGTGTCATGAAAACAAATCTGAATTGGCAAGACATACAACAACAAACTTACCACACTTGTATGCTTCTTATGGGTGGCTGATCCAGAATGTACAACAAGCGGAAAACCACTATCCTCCTTTGGTGTTTCACCCACCAAACTTGTCTTTTCAATGTGCAAATCTGAATTTTTTTTTTGTTCTTCTTTATCATGCATGTGCTTGACACCAATATTCCCTTCATGTTCATCAAACAAATCCTTGCAACCACTTAATTTCATACAATCATTAGATGCCAAAATTTTATCATCAAAAACAAGGGAACCCATACCTTGGATGCATGACTTTATTTTGCTTGAACATTGCTCCACCACTCTTCTTGCTAAGGTGTGAGCTATACATGGCTTCTTTTGTCCCAATTCTTCCACAAGTATCACTAGCAATGAGTGCGGAGGTTCCTCATACTCATTCAACATTAGAGTCATTATGGTTTGCATGGCATCCATTATCTCATGTGAATGGTCCTCATGTAGAACACCAAAGAAGACTTCAAACATATGGGAAATGAGATCTTCACAATTGAGATCTAACATGGGAATGCAAGACCTTACCTTAGCCATGTTCTTCAGAATTTTGACCCTCTTGCCAAAGTGAGGGTTGGTGGTGTCCCAAAGCTTTTGGAAACTTCCCACCATGAGCTCATAGATCTCCTCCATAGTGATGTCATCATAAGGCAAGCTTGGGGCTGCTATCCGTGTGATCTCACTAATGCATGTGACGACCAAGAGTCTCACATCCACCTCCTCATGTCCCAATAAATCTGATCTAGCCAAATGTGCCACCAAGGGATCTAAAACTAAAAACATAGTGCCAAAATCTGATTGCTCTAACAAACATAGACAACTTGCCACCTCTTCAAGAGTGATGAACAATACACTCTTCTCAAGTGAAGGCCTCTTGAGCCGTCTCCCAAGCTTATAGAGCTTGGCCCTCAAATCTCCGTCACTAGCAAGCTCCATGATTCAATCTCTGCAAACAACACCCACAAGGAGTAGAGGAAAGTAACTTTGATACCACTGTAATGTCCCCTTTTAGGACAAATATAAATCTCAAAATTAATTAACTCAATCGATCCTAGGAGGATTAGATCTTCTTGGTTCGACCTCAATTAACCCAATGTCGGCAATAATACGACCCAAAGTGGGGTTGGAGTATGCCAAAGTGGTGGGTTATATGGGATAATTAATTAGAAAGTTAACAACTTCCAGATCGATATTTGACAATGGTTAATTAATTAATATAGCACTCGGAAGCGGTGAAACTTCAAAAATTAATAACTCCTTCGATACTTGGTATTTTTGCATGAACTAAATTGCACAATAAACTAGAAACCAAAGCATTTCCAATGCACTATGGATCTGAATTTTTGAGCAACTAAACCGCCTCAAATCTGCCCCAGAAATTTGATTACAAGGCACTAGGGTTAGAATAAAACCAATAAAAATATTTCAGCCTTTCTCCAAGTTTCCAAACACTCCAAATAACCTCCCCTTGCTTAGAAATAATTAATAGACAAATCATATTTTTAATCGACTATAGACAATGAAAACAATTGCTAATCAAACCCGATCTCATTTGCAATTTTTAAAAATTCATATCTTCCTCAAAACTACTCCGATTTGGGCAAATAAGATATGCCCGGACTCGGAAAAATACAAGGAACAAGATGAACCAAACCAAATTAGAACAACAATTGCTAAACCCCCAAAATGGCCAAAATTGCAAGTCGCCTAGGGAAAAATAAATTGTTGTTTGCACATAAATTAATTCCAGCACTTGTATTACTCCCCAAACCCTCAAATCTGGTCACACATACTCACAAAATTATACTAAATCAGATCTGCAACATAAATATATTTTGAGACATCAAAAATATCCTTAAACAATCCCCAATCCAAGTCGCCAACAGATTAGAAAGAATAAATGATCCAAAATCCAGGTTAATTTTTTTAATATATATATATATATATATTTTCGACCTTGAACCCTATAGGCTTATTAAAAATTACTGATTAAAATTACTCCGTTTTAAGTAAAACAATCCAAAATAATGTAAGAACGTAAATCACACTACACACGGATTGATTACGGAGTTCAGCAATAGCCTACGTCTCCGGGTTCTTATCAAACCGTTCCACTAGTCAAAATTTGTAAGTAGAATGTTATTTCTTACAATAAAACCTAATGGAACTTTACTTGCCAAGTACTCTAGACCTTCGAAGAACACCGATGCTTAATTCAGTCCTATCCTCCACCTTCCTGGCGCACAAGATTCCCACAGAACTTGATTGACCTTCAGGCGTTTGCAGAAGATGCCCTATGGTTCTCTGGTCAACAATTCTAGGTTTCGCAAATAAAATTGTGGCGTTATGGGCCAATTGGTGAGTTTCCAATAACTCCCAATTTTTACAATTTGCCTATTAAAATAATAGGACTTAGCTTCACAATATTTGCCTATTAAATATTAAATAGGACTTTATTACAAAATATTGCCTTTAAAAATTATATAAAATGATGAGTTATTTATGGCAAACATTGCCTTTGATGCATATATTGGAGAAGAACTACAAAAGCTTAAAGGATAAGAGGGAAGACATGTCAGCAGCAACACCCGTAAGCAAAATCACAGTCAGCTGTTTCCAGATCCAGTTTGGGGAGAATCAAAAGCAAAAGAATCAACTGCATGTAGAATATGGAAAAAGAACAAGATTCCAGCTTTCCTCTTTCTTTTTCTTTCTCTTATTTTCTTCGACAAAGTAATTAAGCAATCAATTAAATTATAAAACTTAAGTGATTGGTTTAAAAGCTATTACTTGAAGAAGTCAATTACTTGGAAATAGGTGGCATACATGCAAAATAGAAGGTTCTATTTTCAGTTATAAATCATGCATGTCATGTAAAAGAGGAATTCAGGAGGAGATTGCCGGTTGTCTCCTTTACAACTTCCACATGTGCCAGTTCACTCAAGGCTTCCTATTTGTAATTTCCCCTCTACATGCTATAAGAAGAGAAAGAACCTACGGGTTAAAGAATCAGAATTTGTAAGCATCATTCTTGTGTTCCAGACTTTGTGCGTTGAAACCCCGATAGTTATTTGAAGCTAGAGGAATAGAAAGGAGCATATTTTTAGAGAACTTTGTGTCAACGGTGCATTTTGTTTCTAACTTTCTGTCTTAGATCTATTCATAAACTTTGTGTTATTCTAGATCTAGATCTGAAAGTTCCCCTTGCTTATAATTTTGTATGTTAATATCTATCTGTTCTATCTATGTGCATGAAATCAACTCTTTAATCTATTGATTGGGTCGCACATCTTCCCTCTTTCTTTCCTATTTTCTACTATTTTCTTCTTCATCAGATATTTCCTTTCTTTAATGATTTGCTTACTTCTGCTACAAAACTATCTGACTATGGTTCATGAGTTGTATGGTTAAAGTAATACTCACAAATAGATACTAGCATATTTAATTGACAAATCTTACACGAGAGCCTCACCGGTAAGTGAGGGAGATTTATCTCATATACGCCTAGGTTTTCAGCTATGCAGAAAATCTAGCCAACATAAACTGCATCAATTTTATATTGGAGCTTAGGATTTGGATGTCTGTTAGTGAGAGCTTAGGATTTAGAAGTTTGGTTAATTGGAGCTTCAAATTTGAGTGTTATAGAAGAGGTTAGTTAGTAGGATTTGTGAGTCCTACTATATAGATTGGTGTATATATGAATATGGGTCTTGTGAGTAACCTTAGGATTTGCTGCTTTCCATATTAGGGGTGTAGGTAGAAAGTAGTTATAGACATCCCCAACATTGTGGTGTTGGGTAGAGGGTGCGAGGTCCCATAATCTTGCTAACTAAGAAATTGTGAGGAGAGATGACACACAAAGTGAATAGAGCGTTGAGACTAACATACTTGGATGATGTGATCAGGGAAATATAAGTCCGTTTGGAGGCCTTGGAGATCAAACAATGTAGAGGAGTTGTGGATGAGGATGAGAGTGATGATGATTGCAAAGTGAGAGCACCTACAGATCAAGAGGCTGCAACAAAACCATTGGATGAGCAAGTGGATTGGTTTTTATGAGCTACACGAGAATTAGATGCAAACTGCACATATAAGCATCGTCTTTACTCTTGGAAATTGGATCAAAAGACTTGATAGATTAAATTGCAGAAATGGAGTACTTGAGTACTAAGGTGTGGAAGATAACAAGAAGGTTAGATTTGCAAGCACCAAGTTGAAAGGCCATGCATCCTTGTGGGATAATGTGCAAAACAAGAGAGTTGAAAGAGGCAAAGACAAGTTGAAGAAATGCGATCAAATGGTGATAAAGTTGAAGGCTAAGTTTATGCTGTAAGTTACCAGTCTCATTTGTTCAAGCACTTATAGAATACGTGTCAGAAGGAACTGAGTGTAAAGAAGTACATTAAGGAGTTCTATCAGCTCAACATTAGATCTGGCCATGTGGAGGATGATGCTGAAAAAATCTCAAGGCATGTCAATGAATTGCTCATCTCTACTCAAGATGAACTTAATATAATTAGACTGAGATCTGCGCAGGAAGCCATTTGTTGCTTGAAGGAGGAAGGGAACTGCCACATATAACAAAACAACCCGTGAGGCAAAGGAAAATTCCCATACATAGGTGGAAGTTTGTGCAACGATGCACAAAGTCATTCATAGAGAGGTGGAGAATTATCAAGATGGTGAGGTAGGGGACGTGGATGAGGAAGAGGATTCGAAGGAACCTGTTTTTGTTTTGCAAAGATTGGGCATCACACATTTGAATGTCCACAAGCTGCACAAAGCAGTGGAATCCATAGAAATGATGAAGCAATCATGTTGCTCAATATGCGGATGGGGAGAACCATGCATCAGTAAATAGCACGAGAAGAACCTAAATGTGGTGAAGCGCCGATGATGAAGAGGGTGTTATTTAAGCTTTCAAAAGAAGAGAACGTGCCTGAATTGTAACGCCCATAATTTACGAATCAAAATCACAACTAAAAACTGGGGTAAGGTCTTTTGTCCAACACTTAAGATCACTTATTGCAACACACCAATACTTGAACACTTAACATTCACAAACCTACTCATGCAACGATTTAACTTTTACTTGAAACAAAAGAGAAGAGGAAGACATTACACTAAATGCAAAAATAACACATACTACCAAGCTTACCAATAAGGCTTGCAAAGGGGAGAGACCATCATATGTACTGCCCCTTTTCTTTCCACGAAAGAATCATGGCTAGCCTTTGGTTCCTCGATGATAAAACACACAAGCGACATATCCTTTTTCCTCCACTCAACCACCCCTTTTCACTCGACTAAGACTAGCCACAAATTCCTTTGGTTCCATTTAAGGTTAACATATTTCTCTCAAGGAAATACCTCGCTTTTCTTTTATTTAAGTAAGCCAAAGGTTTAGCAATACTATTAAAGATGGAGCATTTTCAATTACAATTTACAAATGGCTTCTAAATCATATGTTACATGTTTTCTCACAAGGTTCAAAAGGAGGTCTTCCCACTCCGAGTTCAAGGTACAATTTGCAAAACATGTTGAATTCAAACTTAATTGCTAAGGTTCAAAAGATGATGCCCAAGATTGTGGCTTGGTGGGCCTAATTGCTAATAGAGGATTGCCTAGATATGACCCCTTCCATGTGGTCACACAAGATAAGAAGTGGTATCATCTTTTGTTATTTAAGTGAAGCTAGGATGGAGGGTTCATTATGTAGAATTCAAGTCGCATATACCACATATAAAATGATATACTAGTGTGACAAATATTAGTTTTTCATGTTATTTGGGGTCTTTACCAACCTATTACAGTTCAACCCTTATAAGTAGCATGGTGATACAATTTAGGAAATTATTCTAGCTCAACAAGTTTGATATTGCATTCATTATACTACATGCGTGTTTCCCATACTAGAGTCATGTTATAACAATGATCACCAAGTTCTGAATGTAATAGATTTGTTTGGCTTGATTGGTAAGGTTTTTCATTCACATTGAGTTGAAGTAAGCTTAAAAAGAAGTTCAAGAGGGATGATGCCCAAAAGAAGGCTCGTCAAGTTAATACTATAGGAGGGTCACCTATGCATTGCCCACTTCATGAGAGCTCACACATATTTTGACATGTGATCAACTCATTAGTTACTCAAACTAAGTAGATTACAAGTTCATTAGAGTCTGGGTTTCACCTTAGTATCTTGTTGCGCAAAAATTGAATTATCCTTTACACCAGTCATGAGTGATTTACTTCACATAGGACTTAGATTATAACCATTATTAGCCAAAGAGAACACTTGAGGCTGAGTTCTGAATGAACAAATTCAATTACATATAGACTCATTGTTTTAGTATCTATCTACGCATTTGAACATGTCACTTCACTTTTTAATAATTAAAATTACAAAATACTCTTAAAATAAGGTTTAACTAGAAGAGACACTCATGCAAATATATGATATCAAACATTTCATTTTCTTGTAAAGGATGCTAAGGTACCACTACTCAAACTTATAACAATAACATTACAATTTCTCAATCAAAATGAACTTATACAATTTAAAGAAAAGTAATTGTAAATACAATCTTTAAGTTACAACAAACATTTGCGTTTTCGCTGCAACACCTGCCACTTGCAATAACAAGTGTCGGCATGAATGCTAGCAAAGATCTCACTTCCCTATCTAGCAATGATATTACACGATTTTCATTTACCGTTGAGAGCGAGAGAGAGAGAGAGTTATTTTCACACATCCATTTCTCATTTCTTTTACATTTCTGAGTTCTAGAGAGAGGAGAGAGAAAAAGTGCTTGTACAGGTACTGGGGAAATTTGGGGATGAGGGGTGAAGGAGAGAAATTAGGAAAGGAAGGTTATTGTTGTGAGTCGGAAATTGCAAAGAAAGAGAGAGAGAAAGTTTATTATTTTCACACATCCATTTCTCATTTCTTTTACATTTTTGAGTTCTAGAGAGAGGAGAGAGAAAGAGGGAGAATTCATTATCTTCACACAATTCAAATTTCTTATAGAGTTCAAAGGGATAACTTAGTGTTAACAACACTTTCCAACACAACATATCATCATACCAAACAAGATTTGTTTAGTAGAGTCAAACATTAGATCAAATGACTTAACAACATTATAGTTCAAATTAGCAAAATTGGCCTTTGACAAGAGCCAAAAAATACATGATTAAGGAAACACTCACTTCTAACCTCTCGTCCTACGGTGTGAGAACACAAAGTAGTTGACAAAAGAAAAATTTGATAAGCGGCACTCGTTTTAGAGGCATTGTTCGGAGCGAGTTGGTAAGTTGACTTCAGTAATGCTGTCCCAAACACAGCTGTAACCTTGCATTTTCTCTCACAAATCAGGATGTTAGTGGCTGGAAACCACCTTAAAACAGTTACAAATATGCCAATGTTAGTAGTAGTTTGGAATTTCTTCAACCATATGACTGGAAGCTCTTTTTCAGGTGTCTTATAAGTAGAAAAGTAGCTGGAAAAGTTGTGAACAACAGATGAAAGGAAAGTACAACAGCTGTAAGCATGACATCTCTCAAAAATTTCCACACTATCAATGACATGGGGATGGAAACAACCCAACATTGATGGAATATGCCCCAACAATGTCCAAGAACAACCATTTACTAACTCCAATGATTGAAACTACTTGTATGACAACAAATATAAAAAGACCATATGGCTTACCCACTTTCCATATCAAACATCTCGCTGCCCTGGTAATGGTGACTATCCTTATAGCTCTGTTTTCAAGTGTGAAGCTTGGTTCCAAAAAGTGATCTGTCTTGCATCTCCAAAGACCATTCGGATTCCAAATCTTCATATACAAACAATTTGGACTTTGTATGAGAAGATCTATGTGCTCTTTGCCCTTCAACATGTTCTTCATTCTACCCTTATTTACATTTTGGTGTTCATGTTGACCATACATTTGTTGTGATATACTATGAAGCATTGAACTTGACATATGATCATTCTTTTCAACAAGCTGCCCATGATAACACCTTTGAAATGACATAGTAAGATGAATCAATTCCACAATACTTTCATACCTTTGGTTGTCCTCAACTTGTTCACCTTTCTTTAGATTATTGACATCATGATTACCTTGGTCTCCAAGTGATCTCTCCATGCTGGCCCGAGCTTTCCTCTTCAACATTTGATTTGAAACAAGCCCTAAAAATGCTGATAGGTGAGTGCAACAGCTGTATGCAGCCCCAGAATGTTCCAAATCCGTCAATGTGAGGCTGTAAGTGGCTGTTTGCAGCAGTCCCAACTCAATTCCCTTGAGCATTAAAAAGATATAACAGCTGTAATACTGAAGTTTCTCTTTGAAAACTATCCCTATCAACAATTTGGAGGTTGGAAATGATCCAAGAATGACTGAAACTTCTTCAACAATCAAAAGCTTACTCAAAAATCTCTTACTAATCAGCAACTCTATGACTGAACTCACTTGTACAGCTACAATTTGGGAATTGTAATGGCTGGACATGGTCTTGTATACACCTGATGAAGTCCCTTTTTCCTTGACTACACCCATAACTTGTTGATACATGCATGAGACACCTTCATGGGCCTTAACAAGGTTGTAAAAACCATCAACTTGCCCTTTATTGCTTGCTGTTCTGAAAAGTACAACAGACTAAACATTAGCATTGTTACCCGGTAATGTTCATTTCTTATGTGCAAACTCTCCAATAAGGTTGTCCTGAAACTTAGTCTCATATGCTCCTTGTTTGACACTCTTTTGTGTGCCTTGAATACTAGCAATTTGGCCCAAATGCTTGGCACCAAACTCCTTGTTAGAAATCTTGTCTTGTCTATCTATTATGGGTTGAATACCCACATTACTCAACAGATAAAGGGCTGCACATTGGCTATCATCAAATCGGTCCACTTGAATGCCTTTTGTATTCAAACCAAAATTTCTCTGAGTACTACTTTCTAAAACTTGTACCAAGCTTTTCTTACATTTATCCAAAATCAATTCTGATTTTTTCCTTTTCCCAATGACATTAACAACATCAAAGATATTGAAATCAGAATTGTTACCCTTTGTAGAACTCATATTACCGGGATCCCATACCCTTTGGTGCCCATAATTATGAACTTGGATCAAGGAGTCCACATGCCCCATATTGCAAACTGTATCCTTTATTTTATCACTCCTTTTAACATGCTTCTCATGAGAACAAGAATTTTGTAGTGATATAGGATGAAGCAACAAATCTGAATTATGATCATCATTTCCATACCTTAGACTGCCAACAAGGAGCTCACCTTTTGGAAATTCGAAGGATGGTGCATGTTCCTCCATGGTTTGCTTCCTTTCAATTTCTTGCAACTCAGATTTCTCTTCTTTCTCTTGGTCTCCATCTTCATGAGACTCTTCTTTCTTCTTCTACTTCTTCCCCCCCATCTGAAATTACCTCTAAGTAGTGCACTTGTCCCTTTCCCAAGCAACAATGGTTAGGAGTCCGAGGATCTTTGCATGATTTTTTTTTCTTCTTAATTCATTCCTTGTATCAACTTCTTTGTTGTTCCTTGGAGGCTCTCTTTGTGGTGTCATCCCCTGCTGAAATGGCTTCCTTGCTTGGCTAATAGGGGTTGTTCTTGGCTGCCCTTGAAATGGGGTTCTAGGCTGCCCCAATGAAGTCGCTATTGGCTGTCCAAAGGGCAGATTTTTACTCTTAACGGATTAAGATTCCAAATTCAGCGATCTCTTGATGGCATCTTGAAGAGGAGGCTCAAAAACCTTCATTAAGCCCCTAG
Organism: Taxus wallichiana var. yunnanensis; assembly: GCA_018340775.1. Taxonomy (NCBI): domain Eukaryota; kingdom Viridiplantae; phylum Streptophyta; class Pinopsida; order Cupressales; family Taxaceae; genus Taxus; species Taxus wallichiana. Next base: position 561,962,675 of record CM031240.1, read on the forward strand.
CTGAACATTTATGAAATGTCCCACTTCCTAGAATTAATCAGTCAAAGACCTTTAGCCCAATTGTTTCCCGACGGCTAAAGGGTGTTAGAAAGGGAAACTTATCATAATAAATTAATTATAAAAGTGCAAAATAAAATAATATTATAAGCACTTTATATTAATTTATTAATGATAAAGTCAATTTAAAAATAGAAAAGACAAATATAAAGTGATAAAGTAAAATAAGAAAAAAAAATCACTTTATATTTATTATTCTCCCCTAGGAGAAAATGCGACCCCTTTGGAGGAAGAAAAAGGGTGGAAAAAACATTAAATGCGTGGGAGGTGCAATCTGATTGGAAGATGAGGGTGGCTATTTGGCCAAGTTCATCTATAAAAGCAAGTCTACTTGCTTGTAGAAGGCATGCTTTTCTATTTTATACAAATATGATTTTGTCTAAGCCTAGAGCTTTACAAAAATTATTTCTAAGGATGAAAACCTTTAGAAATAATCTCTTGAGGATGAAAACCCTCTAAGAGATCTAGTAGAAGGACGAAAACCCTTCTCCTAGTTGAGAGGATTCTCCACACAGGGGTTTCCATTGCATATCAAGGAGTTAGTTGATTTTCCAGTGGTTTTCCAATTATATTGAGGGCTGAAATTGCATATCTATACAAGGGTTTTGAAGAAGAAGAATTGTTATTAAGTCTTCCCTTCATTTCCAGCCATTTCTATATGGGGTGACCTATCTAAGGAGCTAGGTTGTGGGTTTCTGGAGCTGTTTATGATCATATTGTGATTGTTTGTAATGTCCCTATTTTTGAAGACCCTTAGCCTATCATTTCTGTGGGCTTTAGGGATGTCAGAGGGAAATTTATATTAAATAATTGTATAATATTGCACGGAGAGTGATTTTAATCATTTGACATTATAAAACAATATTTATTTAATTATTTAATATTTTATGGAAAGCAAGTAATAATTTAATTATTTAATTAAATTCCCAAAATGCAAATTAAAAAGGAGAATTAATTAAATAATAATTCGGTGGCTTTTAAATATTAAAATCACCCTTTGAAAAGGGGATCTTTACCTAGGGAAAATAAACTACTTTTATTTAATAACTTCCCTCTCTAGGGATTTCAAATTTTGTGCCTCCTTGCTTATAAAAGGAGTGCTAGGATCATTGTTAGACTCATGTTATGATGAGATTTATTTGATACTCCATGCTTGGAGTTGGGATGCATGCCCATTAATGCTTTCTCTCTCTCTTGTGTGGGAAGTTAGTGAGCTGGTTTTGATCAATTGAAGTATTCTCTCTTGTTCCATTTGTTGAGTTCTCTTGTGTTGAAGTATGTTCTATGCATGATTCATACTTGCTAACATTGGTGACTTGCTTTGGGATGTGGCACATTGTTTGATGAGGATATTTGAATGATTAGTGGTGATTTTTGATGTCTTTATGGTTTGACTTTAATGCTGTAATTATTCCAACCATGGCGACTTGATATGGGTCTTATTTTGGCATGTTTTAAGGGTAAATCATCTATATTCAAGATCTGATCTGTGTTGGCTTATTTTTGCTAAGTTTGGGCAGCTATTTTGAGTGTATTGAAGGGTTATTAAGTGCCAGAAATTATTTATGCAATTTATTCTAACCCTAGCGACTGGTTTGGGGATTTTGGGGGCTGTTTTGGAGGGGTTTCAGTTATCATAAAATTCAAATCTTTAGTTCTTTGGAAAGATCTTAATTTATAGAATTATCTGCATTTTATTTGAAGGGAAAATATGGAATATTGAAGGAGTTATGAATTTTAGAAGATTTCAGTTGTCTGCCAGCTATTTGGTTGCTAACAATTAAATATTAATTTCAGATCTGCAGTTTGGGATCAATTTAATATTGAATGTGATTGTAGCAATTAGGAGAAATAAGGAGAAGGTGATTCTATAATTTTTGGAGTAGATTTGGTGCCCTAAATGTGCTGGGCGACCTAATTTTAGGGAAAAATTAGGGTTTCATGTTGGCTGTGCGAAATCTAATTTTTGCATATTATTCTTCATATTTTTGTGGTCCAATATCCAAAATTTCAGCTCATTTGGACTTCTCTAGCCAAAGATATGAATTTTTGAAAATTGCAGCAGTTGGGGTTTGAAAATTAATTATTTTCCAGCAGTGTGTGATCAGATTTATATTATTTCCTAACTTGTCCTAGACAAGGACATTACATTGTTTGTATACATGAGTTTTAGAGATCATATCAGCTGTTTTACATAATTTTTGGAGTGGAAGAAATATACTTTTCAGCTGTGTTTGAGGGCAACTATCTGCAGATTTTAATAAAATAAATTCAGCCTGTTTGAAGCTCAAATATGGTATTTTCTTCATGATTCCATCTTTGCAAAAATTGCTGATTTGTTTCCATTAAATATTCAGTGGTTTTGCATCAGTTTTGAGTGATTTTCCTCTCTTATGCAAGTTGCCATTTTCATATAAAATTCAGATCTGCATTGAAATATTTTATAAATTATATAGAATTTGCTCTTTGGATTGGGGTTTTGCCTAAAATCCATTTGGGGTTGAAAAGTGTCCATTTGGGGACATTAAATTTATCAGTACCATCATATGTAGGAAGAGTAATCTTACCCAATTTATGTCGGATATCTCTTCTTGGCTCTTGATGAATCACCTTATTTTTCTTTGGTCCCTCACTTCTCCTTAGATGGCAATATTCTATGAAAGAAAACAAATCTCGTGTTGTTTATCAAGGATGTATATTCAACTCCATAAAGATACCATTCTTCAACAACTCCAATGCTTGTGGTTGTTCTAACTCCACCTATGGCTCCTCTTTATAGGAATTTGACACAAAAGAATTGAGAGGGGTCTTGCTTGAGATGCTTTTTCCATGTTTGGCAAAAAGAGTTTCACCGCTATTACCTTGATTTCCTTGGAGATTTTGTATGGTAGTGCTTAGCCCTTGTATAAATCGACTCAAATCAGCAATAGCTCCTACAAAGGAGTCTCTTAGATCCCTCTGAGCATCCAACAAACGGGTTTGCAATTCTCTGTTACCTCTAGTGAACATTTCATTCAAATAGCTCATCTCATTTGTTGGTGGTCTTTCTTTATCACCCATACCTTCGTTTCCTGGAGTTGTTCTTGAGTAGTGATATCTAAAACTCTCTTCACCTACGTCCATGCAAAATTGATCTTCTCCTTCACATGATGGGAGAACCACATCTCTGATACCATTGTAATGTCCCCTTTCAACGTAAAATTAGTACCAAATGGTTTTTCGCCGAAACCCCAAACATAAAATTTGAAAGTATGTGAACTCAGCTAATAATAAATAATGGAAAAGAATGAATATTCAGTAATTTAATCCTCCAAACCCTAGTGCCTAGGGTAAAATCAGATTCTCACAAACCTTTTTGCAAATTATACCAAAAAACTGAAATTTATGACAACAATTAGTTGTTAATGCCAAGAATAAGATAATGTCCTGATACCAAAAAATGCAGACTTTTGAAATTTCTATTTATTGAGTAAATTATCTGCAATCTAGAATACCCAGAAGGCTTAAAACATCCAAGAAGCCTCTAGGAACATAATCATGAAAGAAAATCATTTTTCCAACAAGGTTATGAATTTGTCTTATTTATTTTTCACGCCCAAAAAACCAAGAAAATACTTGTGCATAATTACAACAATTTTCTTATAATTGACACCTTAGGTGGCATAAAGAGGCCAAATGATGATTATGTAACCTAGAATCAAAGAAATCTTTCCACAAGATGATGCCCTAAATGTCAGTTTGAAATCCCACGAGTGTAGATAGCCTTAGATATGCTTGCAAATCGTGCCCTAGCTATCCTCGCTTGAAGTTCGGCAAATGTCTCTCCCTTTGGCTGTATTTCTTCTCTTGAAATTCAGATTTGAGTGGAAAATGTAGAAAACGTGCCTGGAAAATGTGCCCTAGCTCTGAAAATCTGATCTTTGTGCCCAAATGTGACCTTTGAATGAAGTCACCCAATAGATGTTGAGGGTTTTCGTCCTCAAATCTGAATTCTATTGAGGGGTTTCGTCCCAATAAGATACCAAGGAGGGTTTTCATCCTCTATGGTTGAAAGTGAAAGCAAATGCATTCAACTCTCCAAAGTGAAATTAGATAAATGACCAAAGATGCCAAATGAACCCCTCTTCACCTCCTTTTATACTTTTTTGTCTTTATTTTTCAAGTGGGGCGTTCCATGTGGGATTAATAAAGTAACTTTATTTTCTATTTTAATATTACTTTATTTTTTTGATGTTTCATCCGGGGTGTGGAGCGATGGAGAGTCCCATTAGCAAAAATGCGAATAAAGCGAAAATCGCAAATTTAGCGAAAATCGCGAAAATTACGAAAAGGGCAAAAAGTTTGATTTTAAAAAAAAAGTGGTGGTGGGAGATGGGGTTTCCATGTCGGGCCTTTGGGGTCCTCCTTGGTGTGAAAAAGATCTTGGTGGGAAGTGGTAGGAGCAAAGGCACCCGAGGCCTAGCTTGCGAATTAGAGGCGGAAATGGCAATATCCGAATTGGTGGTCACCAATTCGGCACTTGCTTGGTTGTTAAATCTCTAGTTTCCTTGTTAGGGGAGTTGGTGTTGGATAACACCGGCGTGGAAAAAGCACAGTCTTTGGTTGTGCCCCTCGAGGGGGTGCCACAGGAGGTCCCTTTCAATCCAATTCCGGCTGAGCCTATTGGGCTGAAGAGCTCGGGGACTTCAAGGTCAAAGGAATCGATTTCAAAATTCTTTGTGGAGATCCTCTGACTTTCATTGCCTCCCCCATGATGACTTTTTGGATTCTTGGGTGAAAAGGGCGATTTGTTGCAAGTTTGTTGGAGTGCGTTTCTCTCGGAGAAGGATTTTAAGTTGGGTGGCACGGTTCAGGGTATCAAAGCTAAACCGAAAGTCAACTTCCTTGCCAATGGTTTTTTCCAGGTTAGTTTTCCTTCCCCTGATCTGCTGAATCTGGTGTATAAAGGACCTTGGTTCATGAATTCCTCCAGCCTGTACTTTCGCCCTTGGTCTCCAAATTTCGATCCCTGGAAGGAAAAAATCTCCAAGGCCCTGCTTTGGTTAAGCATTCATGGTTTGCCTTCGGACTTCCACAAATGGTGCATTACTTAAAGCCAATTGCGAACTCTCTGGGGGTCTTCGTGCCCATCCGAAATCCTTCCTTGAATTTTTGGAGGAAAGGCTCGGTGCGTCTCTGTGTGGATATGGATCTGACTACCCCTTTTCCGCCGTCTTTGTATCTCCAAACTAAATCTGGCCCTAAGTGCTTCGCCATTGAGTATGAGGGTCTGAATGCAAAGTGCTTTTATTGCGGGCAGTTGGGACATCTGAGTAAGGCTTGCTCTTTAGATTCCCAGAAGGCTGCTTCTAAGGTGGAGGGGCTGGTTGAGAGTGATTTGGATCCCCCTTGGGTGATTTATCCCCTCTTTCTTTGCTAAAAGAAACTGAAGAGGTGCATAAGAATTTCGGGAACTAATCTCCCTAATTAAAGAAGGGATCGATCAAGGGCAAGCGGTTTCTTTGAACTCGCTTCAATCTTGGCTTTCAGATAAAGTCGAGGCAAAAAAACTTCAGTCCCTTTTGGGTGGTGGTGTTTTGGAGGAAGGGGAACTTGAGCAGATTTTCTGGTACCGACTTTAGTTCCCTCAAAATTGGTGTATGTCTAGGAGGGTTGAAGGAGGCCAATTGTGGTTCAGCTGGTAAGAGAGGCAGAAAATCTAAGCAAGATTTGGCACTGAAGGAAGTGGATGCGGGGAAAACAAAGAGTGTCCTAAACTTTGCCAAAGTTGTGTCCGGGAAGGCGATTGCCCTTCCCTCTCCTAAATGAAAATTCTCTCTTGGAATATCAAGGGTCTTAATACCCCTGAAAAACAACGCTTGTTCAAGCGTTATCTTTTTTCTTCGGAGGCAAGCGTGGTGTTGCTTCAAGAAACCAAGATGGCTACGCCGAGGAGGCGATTGCGCTTTGGGGAATTCAGTTAAGGGCTAGAAGTATTTCTTTTCGGACATCCGGGGCCTCTGGGGGCTTGGGCTTCTGGTGGAAGGAGTGTCAGGTGTAGGTTGATCTTATCTTCCAGAATTTCAGTTGGTAGTTAGGACGGGTCTGCCCTAAGCGTTCTCAATCGGTCTTCTACCTCCTCAATGTGTATGGTCCGAATAACATAATTGGCAAAAGAGAGGTGTGGCTGGATATCTCCAGGTCTTTGCTCCCTCTCGAAGATCATCTGCTCCTTCTTGGAGGTGACTTCAATGTTATTACCTCGGAGAAAGATAAGAAAGGTGGTATTATAAGGAATCGGCAGTCCCAGGCTGATTTTTGTTCCTTCATCTCTGATAACTCTCTTCTTGATATTGAGCCCAAGCTAGGTTGGTTCACCTAGAGAAATCGCAGGAAGGGCTTCAGTAATATTGTTGAGAGGCTTGATAGGTTCTTAGCTGGACCCAAGTGGTCTCTGAATAATGTTGTTTTAGAATGCTCGGTTTTGCCTGGTCTGGCTCAGATCACTTTCCGGTTTCCCTCTCGGTTAATATCAACTTTGCCCCTCGTAAATCCCCTTTTAAGTTTGAGCTTATGTGGTTGAGGGATGCTTCTCTGGAAAATAACATAAAGCAATGGTGGAATTCCTATAAGATTGAAGGATCAAAGATGTTTGTGCTTGCTCAAAAACTTAAATTTCTCAAAGGGGACCTGAGGATTTGGAATAAGTTTTGTTTTAAAAATATTTTCTAGGAAAAGGCTAGAGTGGAAGCAGAGTTGAAAACTCTGAATGAGAAATTTTTGTTTCGGCATGGGGGAGGCAGAGTTTCTTCAGAGAAGTCTTTATTGGCCGAGCTTGGTGAGTTGCTTCTGAGAGGAAGAATACTGGAAACAAAAATCGAGGGAACAATGGCTCAAGGGAGGGGACATGAATACAAAGTTCTTTCATTCAACCGTTAAAGCTAGGCGGAGCTCGAATTTCATCTCGAGATAAAGAATAGTGATGGTATTGCCCTCTCTAATCAAAAACAAATTTCTGATGAAGGGGTTCGGTTCTTTACCTCCCTTCTTGGAGGTGATATCGCATCCTTTGAATCAGATCAATCCTCTTTCCTTGATAATATTCCGACTTTGATCATTGATGCTCAAAATGAGGCCCTTCTTAAGCCTTTTCTATGAGCGAAGTGGAGAAAGTGGTTTTTTCCATGGCCAAGAACAAAGCTCCGGGCCCGGATGGTTTTCAGGCTGATTTCTTTCAGAAATTTTGGAACATCGTTGGTTATGATGTTTGGGTCAGCTGTGGAAGAATCTCGCAGATCTCGATCTGTGCTTAAATCACTGAATTGTACCTTTATAAGTCTTTTTCCGAAGATGCCTCAACCCTCTTCATTCGCAGATTTCAGGCCGGTTTCCTTGTGCAATACTTCATACAAAATCATCTCGAAAGCCATTGCTTCCAGACTCAAAGGGTTGTTGGATCCTCTTGTTTCTCCAGAGCAAACTGGGTTTCGTCGGGAGGTCGATTTTTGATGGTATTTTTCTTTCTCATGAACTTATTCATTCTCTCTCCAGCAATAAGTCTCCGAGTATGTTGCTAAAACTAGATATCAGCAAGGCCTTTGACAAGATCAATTGGCATTTTCTAATTAGGGTGCTTAGGAAGTTTGGTTTTTCGGAACAATTTTGTAACTGGGTGTTTAGCTGCATTGCATTGGGCCTTCTTTCTCTGTGTTAATCAATGGTAATGTTGAAGGTTTCTTTGAAGGAAATCGGGGTCTAAGACAGGGGGACCCTCTTTCCTCCTTTCTATACATTTTAGTGGCTGATTCTCTGAGTAGGGCCATTTGCAATAGAGTTTGGGAAGGAAAACTACAGGGATTGAGAATTACGGAGGGGGTGAATCCTATCTCACATCAACAATTCGCGGATGACACTTTCTTGTTTGGTAAAGCCAGTATTCAGGAGGCCAGATAATTGAAGGGGTTGCTAGATGCTTACGCGATCGTAGCTTGGACAAGAGGTCAGCCTTGTTAAATCCTTCATCTTCTTTTTAATGTTCCCCCTCCTCTGGAAGCTAGAATTTTAAGAATTTTTGGTTTCAAAAAGGCTCCCTTCCGGTCAAATATCTTGGTGTGCCCTTGTTTGGTGGCTCGGGCAGGCCTTGATGTGGAATGATCTCCTTTCTTCGGTTAATTTGAAGCTAAATTCCGGAAAGGGAAATGGTTATCACTGGCTGGGAGACTGGTTCTCATCAAATATGTTCTTAGTGCCTCCCCTTTATACATGCTTTCCATTCTGAAAATCCCCAAAGGTGTTCTAGCAAAGCTTATTGGGATCATGAGAAGGTTCCTTTGGTAAGGACCCTCTGCGGAAAGGAAAATCCCTTTGATTAGTTGGGAAACTTTGTCCAAACCCAAAGAATTGGGCGGGGTTGGAATCCTCAATTTGGGTCTTCAAAATTTGGCCCTGGGTGCCAAGTTGGTCTGGAATCTCCTCACAAAACCACTGAGTCTTTGCAGTCAAGTGGTGGAAAAAAAATATCTGGGGCTCATCTTCCGGAATCTATTCTCCGTATAGCTAACCCTCCTCGTGGTTCTCATATATGGAATTTCTTGGTTGAATGTAGAGATTTTTTTGTATAATGCGGCCTGGAAAATTGAAAAAGGTGACATGGTGCTATTCTGGGATGATCCTTGGAATGGTTTTCTTGTGCTTGGGGATAACCCTGAGTTTGGGGAAATCAAGAGGCTTTTGGTGGAGGAATGGGGTCCATATGTTTCCAACTATGGGCTGATTCCGAAAATACCCCTGCATTAATGGAATGGAAAAGTATTGAACACCTAAATCTCTCTTTGGAAACTAAGGCTAGCTTCCATTCGGCCCTAATGAGAACTTATGCTTTCCAGGGGTAAAGATGAAATTGTTTGGACTGCGGCCTCTTCTAGGAAATATTCCCCAAATTGTGGTTACAAATTGTTGCATGTTGAGCAGGATGCAAAGAATCTGATCTAGAAGGCCTGCTGGTCCTCCTCTTGCCCTCCTAAAGCTGGCCTTTTTGCCTGGATGGATTTTAAAGGCAAAATACTTACTCAGGAAAGAAGGAAAAGATATGGGTTTCATGGGCCCTCAATGTGCTTTCTGTGTGCGAAGCATGAGGAGGATCGTGACCACCTATTGCTACATTGCCCCTTCACAGCGGAATGTTGGAGTTGGTTGTGTGCCAGGCTCAATCTTCCTTGGGTTCAACCCTCTACTCTTCCTGAAGCCATTTTGGCATGGCATGTTAATCTTCATATTGGCGCTCTCTCCTTGATTTGGTTGTGTGGTATCATGCTTTACTCCTTTGACACATCTGGTGGGAGCATAACAAAAGAATCTTTAGAGAGGAAAAGAACTCTGTGGAAAGGGTCATTCTCAGGTTGGAATGGGCTATTTCTGAGGCGTTTCTGCTAATTGGTCTCGCTTCCACCACTTCTCCAATTTTGACAAGGAAATCGAGCAGCGGTGGCCAAAAATCGTCAAACCCGGGCGGGTGCTCAACATCTTGCGATATCTTCCGCCTCGCTCCATAGGTTGGCTCGTTGGTACCCTCCCCTCCGGGTTTCCTTAAGCTAAATTTTGACGGAGCGACTAGAGGTAATCCGGGCGCCTCGGGTGCTGGTTGCATTGTAAGAAACGAAAGGGGACTATTGGTGGGAGCAACTTCCTTCAAACTCAGGGATGGCACATGTAATTCAGCTGAACTCTAGGCTCTGAGCAAGGGTCTAGAATTAGCGGCCTCCTTGAAGGTGGAAAAATTGGAAATTGAAGGGGATTCGCTAGTAATTGTGAATGCCATCATTAAAAAGAAAGCTCTGTCTTGGAAATTGGACCTAGGAATCAAAAAGGTCCTTTGGCAACTTGGGAAATTCAGTGCTTGGAACATTAAGCACATGTTTCGGGAAGGTAATCATTGCGCGGACAAGTTGGCAAACGGGGGATCGAGCAAACACAATGGGAGAAAGTGGCCTTCAATGCCAAAGCGTGGGAAGGACTGGAGATATTGGTTTCGCGTGAGGTGGAATTAAGTGTTTCGCTGCCTAAAGGTGCACTTGTGTGAAGCGTTCGGTCTATTTAAAGCTAATGTCAAGGGTCTCTCCTTGCATCTGTTTCCTTCTTCTTTTTCTGGCTATGGCTGCCCCGCGTTTGCCGCGTATTGCCTTGAGTTGTGAATTGCGTGAGATGGCGTTTTGGTCTAGGATAATAGATAACCAGCTGAAGAGGATTTTTCGTTTTTCTTGCGTGGAAGAGATGGAAGCCATCAAAGCTATCTTGGGTGGTGATTTCCTATCTGCGGAAGGATGGCCACGCATCAACAGTGGCGTTGCCTCTGTGTTCATGGAAAACTTGTTGATTATCTATCCTTCAAAGTTGGATGTGGTGAATTTGGCTTTCAGACCGCTTCGCGTTACGCTCGTGGAAACACGGCCTCTAAAGTGGAAGCTGCTGCTCGGCGTTCGGGCCGTGGAGGACTCACTACGAGGGTGTGTCGAGGGTGGATGTGGGTGTCTTCAAAGAACTTGAAAAGAGGTTTGGCATTTTGCTAGCTTTCTTTGAGTGATTAGTGGTGTATACTCGGGACCTTGCGCCAACCGTGTTCGCCTTGTACTCCCTAATGTGCGGGCCCTCGTGCTCTGCTTTGGAACCTATCTCGCTGGGTGGGCCAAGCAATGGTTGTCGCGCGGGGGTGTATGATTTTCTATGGCTGGGTTGGGCGAATGCTGAAGTTGATGGCGCGGTGAAGGTGGAACTGGAGGAAGAAGACTGCTTGGGTCGGGTGTCTCTGGCTTCTAGTGTTGTTGTCTCTTTGGAGACTGGGGAGTAATTCCTCTCTTACCTAGTACTATAGCTATAGTGTAATTTGGATAGTGTTGGTTTATGTTCGTGTATATCCAGCTGTTCTTTTGGGGATTTTGTTGTTTTGGCTTTGAACTCTCGAGGCTTGGCCTTTGTTAATGTAAATAGGGAACGGGTCCCTTCAACCCGCTTTAACTATAAAAAAATTATTACTTTACTTTTTCCACCCACCTCTAATAATTAATTAAAGCACTAGTAATAAGAGTTACTTTAGTACTAAAATTAGATTATTAATTCCTCCTATATTGTCCCTTTAGCGATGAATACAAGTGGGTGGCGCTTGAGAAAGACACCATATGAATAGGTAGAAGGAAGGTGCAACCCAAACAACCCCGGTGAAGGAGGCGTTGAGGAGCAGCCAAAACGCCATATGCAGAAGTTGAATGCATTTATTTGCAGCTGCACAAGTCTTTTCTCATTGGTCTGTAAAAGAATTCCAACTTTAAGTCAATGTTTGAGATTTATAAAAATTTAGGGCAAAAGTATTTCATGTTAATAGTTTATCAAAACTATAGCAAACATTTTAATACTTGCCTTAGAATTGGTTTAAGATCCGTTAATTTCACTCCAAGAATTCAGGAGAAGATAGAAATGTAAAACTTGGTCAATTTGCTCGGTTTAACGTCTAGAATTAAGCGCAAAAAGAATTTTTGAAAAGAGTATGTAAAACTCAAGATTTTAATTTTTCTGTAATTTTTGGCAATTTTATGGGAAATTGTAAAATTAAAATCTCTCAATCTGTCAAGAGTTTTGAGCTGAAAATTGGTCAATTTGTCCAGTTTTAGGGTAGAATTAGTGAGCAAAAGGAAATTTTGTAAAATCCTTTATAGTTTTTTTGATTTAATTGTTTTCGTGAAAAACTAGGTCAAATGGCTGGTTTACAACACTTGTTGCTGCCAGATTCTCAAAAATTGACAGGCAAAAACTTTAGTTTGTGGAGTCATAAGATACTTACAATCTGTGAGTATCAGAATCTTGATCAAATTGTTCTTGGCAAAGAAACACAATCAGAAGATGATGAAATTCATAATATTCATAAACATTATACGAAAGCATTGATGTTGCTAAAATTTTCAGTGGCTGACAATTTGATTCTTGAAGTTAGAAATGCAACTAGTGCTTTGGATTTGTGGAAAAGTCTAACATCCAAGTACCAGGCTTCAGAAGTCGGTAGGGTATTGTACTTGAAAAATTTGTTATTTTCCACTAAAATGCAAGAGGGTGGTTCGGTCTCTGAATTCTTGTTGCAGTTGAAGGACATTTGTGATCAATTGAAAGCAGTGGAAAAGCCTATAGATGAGCAAGATTTGATTGCTCTTGGTACTACAAAACCTACCAACATCATTTGACTCATTTGTTGAGTCATTACATATGATTGCGGAAACACAGGAGATTGATTTTGAGAAGTTGTCTACACTTCTCATGCAAAAGGAGAGAAGGAAAACTCATGCAACTTCCTTGACATCAATGGCTACAAAAAGTGCTTTTATGGTGAGGACAAAAGGCAAGGGAAAATGGTCAGCAAACAAAGATTCTTCAAAGAGCAATGTAAGTGATTCCAAGAAATCAAAATGGAAGTGTTTTTATTGCAAGCAACCAGGTCATTTTAAGAAAGATTGTAGAAAGAGAAAAGATGATATGGCTAATTCAAACAAGAAATCTAGACATGTTAATATTGTAGAAGAAGAAGAGACATCTATTGAATTTGCCTTTGCAACATCACATGACCAATCCAGTGAGTCTTGCACTTGGTACTTTGACTCAGGAGCTTCATGACACTACACGTGTCATCGAGATTGGTATGTAAACTTTATTGAGGATAATAGTAGTAATGAAACTATTTCCTTAGGTGATGGATGGACACATGACATTAAGGGATGTGGGGATGTACAAATCATTTTGAACAATGAGTACAAATATACATTTAATAATGTTAGATGTACCAGATATGAATAAAAACCTTTTGTCCATCAGTGAAATTACCAAAAACAAACAACTGGTAGTTAAGTTTGAAGGAAACAAATGTAATGTCACTACACTCAATGATAAGCTTGTTGCTGTTGGTATAAGGGAAAGGGGTCTGTATAAACTTGTAGATCCTAAATCAGTAGAACAAGTATGCTTTAGCAACAATTGAGCAGTTTAGTACTCTATGGCATGCAAGATATGGCCATTTGAGTTACCAATATTTAAACATGTTGAGTAAAAATAAAATGGTGCATGGACTTCCATCTATTCAAGAAAATCAAAATGTTTGTGAAGGGTGTCAATTGGGTAAACAAGTCAGAAACCATTTCCTACTGGTAAAGCATGGAGGGCAGAATGTGTGTTAGATTTGGTACATGTAGATCTTCATGGTCCTATGAAAACTAACACTATATCTGGTGCTCTTTATTTCTTGTTGATAGTTGATGATTTCTCTCGAAAAATGTGGGTGTATTTTCTTAAGAAGAAATCAGAGTGTTTTGCTAATTTTGTTGCATGGAAAACACTAGTTGAAAATCATATAGGTAAAAAGGTTAAGGCCTTTAGGTCAGACAATGGTGGAGAGTTTGTCTCCAAGCAATTCAATGACTACTGCACAAAGGAAGGTATACACCGGCAGTATACCACTCCTTACACTCCACTGTGAGAATGGAGCGGTGGAAAGGGGGAACAAGACTATTACTTAAATGGCATGGTGTATGGTGCAAAGCAAGAATGTACCTTTTCAAGTATTCAAAAAAGTTGTAAATACAATCTACATCTTGAATAGAAGTCCATGTAAAGTTGTGCAAGATATCACTCTTGAAGAAGCATGGTCAGGTAGAAAGCTTGATGTAAGTGATTTTTGTATTTTTGTTGTATTGCTTTAGCATTAATTCCTAAAGAAAAATGGAGTGGTTTAGATGCTAAAAGTAAAAGTATATGTCTGTGGGCTATAGTGAGAAATCCAAATCATATAGATTACTAGATATCTCTACAAATATGGTTGTTATAAGTAGAGATGTGACAATAGATGAGAAAATCCCGTATTTCTCAAAAGATGGTACACCTATTGATACTAGTAATCTTTGGATTCCTAATGATGATTGTGAATCAAGTTCTAGTACTAAAATGGAACATGACTTAAAAAGGCAAACACTAGAGAAGTCTAGCTCCATAGCAGGACCTAGTGAAACAAACAATGATCCAGCTAGTCAACATAAAAGGCCAAAGTGGTACTATAACACACTATAAGATGTTCGGTAAGATGAGCTTCCAAAAAAATTGGAATATAGATCCACCAGATCTGGGAAACAAGTAGTACAAAATCTTGATTAGTGATTTAACAAAATTAAATCTTAATAAGAGGACTGAAGTAAATCAGATTTATTAGAAACACGCAATATACCAGCATACAATGACGAGCAAGTACAACTAATGAGAGGATTAGAGTGACAGATTAATATTTGGACTGAATCTAGGCAAACTAAATTTGGGTTGGACTAATGGTGGAACAGGCTCAGTCTGAACTTTCTATGCTTCGTCTAGAAAACAAAAATTTGAGAGTTATGTTGGGATAGTAACGTGCTCGAGTCTAACAGTGTCTCCGGGCGGTGTCCGAATTGGGCACTATTATCACGGTGATTGGTGAAGATTTGGTTCTTTTAGTGTCGACAATGTCGTATTCAACTTGCTCGTGTTGCATCCACTTTGTTTTAGGGTTCTCTTGTCGCACTTTTACTTGTAAAACAAAACCCTAGCTACTTGCACAAGACTCAATCAAACATTAGACAAAATAAAGATTCATATGCTTGAATCGGACCGACCTTCATGATCACTCCAATGTGATTGTCCTTTGAGTGTTGCACTACATTTCAGACTCTATGTAGTTTCGGTGTGTGTGTGTGTGTGATAGAAATCGTGTCCCTTGAAACTAGGTTGCCCTTCTGCAAGTTGCACCAAGATAACATGAGCTAAAACTACTTTGCTCCCAAGGTAATGAGTGTCGTGGAATTCAGAATTTGCGCCTTCTATGCAGGTGAATAATGCGATGTCGCTTGCCCAAGAATAACTTCTTTAGTTCTTTAGATAAGTCCTTAATAGTAGCTTACTTAGTCCCTATTTGTTTGTCCTGTATGTATAAGTAGGCCATGTACATATATGATTCCTTTGCTTTGAATTTTGACATTAACAACCTTAAAAGCTCTCCCAAAGTAATCAATACAAGTTTAGAAAGGATAAACAAGTGTGTGCCATTTTAAAATATAAGAACACAAACAAAGGTAAAGAAGCACCCACAGGGGGATGACAACGTCGGCCACTATTGTCCCTTAATGAGTACTTATGTCCAGAAAACTCCAAAGATGAATCAAGAAATGCTTAACTGAGTAACACATTATGTGATGTCCAAAAGTAAAGGGATAATTCTAGAAAAGCAGAGGACAAAAGAATGAAAGATAAAACAATGTCAATATAAAGAAAAACAAGTGTTATCAATGTCTAGTTTTCTTGTTTAGGAATCATGCATATAATAGCATACTTTAGGACATAATTTAATAGAACTAAGTGCATATTTTTGTGTCCACATTTGCCCCACTTTATGCTAGTGAATGAATATTTGGTAGCATAAAGTAGATAGGAAGAGCGTACCTTGTGGAGAGCCGAAGAAGATTGTAGCCAATAACGTGCGTTGAATGGAAATTGTAGAATGTGCATCGTGGAGTCTAAAAGGGAGAAAACCCTAGGGGTGACTTGTGCGCATAATGAAAAGGATACCTACGTTTGTAACCAAATATTGCCTTTGCCTAAGTGTTTTGTGCTTGAGATTGCTCCTTGTTCCATTTGTGTTGCCTTTTGCACGAGATGAGGACAGGACATGTAAAAGAATGAAAGTGTAGTCAATGTTCATAGTATATGAAATTGAACTTTAACTTAGAGAAATCAAAATTCTATATATAAAAACATGTAAAATAAACAAGTGAATCAAGGATAGAGTACACTTGAATTCCAAGATAGAAAGGATAGAATGTGCACGTGTATTTTTCCTGGAGATGGTAGGAGGGGTCGGGAGTGATCAATTCTTGAACCGATGTGAATGCTCTTAGGACTTTGGTGTCTTGATCCTAGAGGAAGAGTGTTGAGCGATTGGTAAGCTTTTTGCCCTCTGTCCATGAAACTTTTACCCAAAACCCATGGATAAGTGCCACTACACATGGTCACTAACCCAATAGTAACTGGTCGCGGATGACACTTTGTTCCAGACATATTGTTGTCCCTGCATATGCCCTAGGTGCCACTCCTTATTAGATATTGGTATGAAAGTAGGAAAAATGTGAACTGAGAAAGAAAAGCGGTTAGTTCCCTTGCCCAAAGTATGAAACATGCTACTACTTTTGTTCCTTCATTCTGGATAGTAAATTGAAACTAATCATCAACTGCAGGATTTTGTGCAAAAATGTCATTGAGAAACTGTACCAAACCATCAAATGCATGTTTTTCCCAGGACAGACAAAAATGCCCAGTGGGACAATAGTACCTGTTGTTATTGTCTTCTTTGGGGATTGTGTCCTCTATTGTTTCTGGCCCATATCTGGTTTTGAACCATTTTTCGAGTCTCCGTTCTACCCAATTTTTCTTTGTACCATTTTGTCTATGATTTCTAAATTGATGAGAGGGTGAAATAATCACCCGATGGTTTCCCCCTTGTTTGAGGTGCATGAGATGGATCAATGTGAGCACGACCCAAATGAGAGGACCTAAATCTGATGTGCACATTTGAAGAAGGATTTACGTAGGGGGAATAGGGTATGTGTATGGTAACAACCATGACACATGCAAAACAATGGAAAGAAAGCTAAAGCAAGAAGTGTTAGTGATAAACAATCATGGCATAATGTAATAAAAACAAGTCAAACACGTAATAACACATCAAGAGGACAACATAGTAGCTGGTGTAAAACATGGGACACCACTCAAGATGTCACAAGACATTCAAGGCCTTCAAGGCCATACAAGCAAACAAATAACAAACAAGTAATCATAAGTCATACCCACGAAACAAGGGAAAACAAGTCATAATCATATAAGACAAGACACAAGCAAATAGTATAAACAAATAACCATGGTTGGAAGTAATCTTGCAAGACAAATGCTACACATGAAGCACCCATTAACATGTTAGAATAATGGATAGTATGTCACAATGTATATATCGAATAAGGTAATAGAAATGAAAGTAATAGATATTGCAATGATAACACATGAATATGGAAAGGTAGGGAAGGTAGATGTGGATTGGTAGAGAATAGTTTCAAGCATCATGCATCGTGTGATAACTTGTATATAGCCTACATTCACCTCAAAGTACCATGTGAACGCGCATGTGTACATGTAAAAGGATAAAACATACTATGAATCAAGCTAACATGATAGGCAAAATGCAACATGGAATAGTATAAGCAAGCAAAGATACATCCAACCAAGATCTAAGCTAATGTTTTTGTATTTTTGCAAATATTTGAATGTTTTTGTATTATTAGAATATGAGATCCTATGACTAGGGAAGGGAAGCAAGGTTACCCCAGTGTGTATGTGTGTAAAGTGAGGTTCATGTGTATAAGTGTGCCCTCAACAGTCATGTTTAAACCTAGAACAAGAGTGTGTCATTGGGTAGAAGGGGAATTATGCCCCCTAAGTGTAAATGTCATAGTGATCTATCCAATGAGGATAGAGGGCGAGGGCCCACTATTTGGTCTATGTGAAAGAGGAACACATGTGAACATCATCCAAGGACCTAGTGTCATATGAAATTGCATGTGTCATGGTATGCAGAGTAGGATTGTATCGTGTATGTGGAGAATGAGATCGTGAAGTGGGCCTAGATGTACCATGTGTAGCATGTATCTTGTGTGAGGACCTAGTCCTATGAGGTGGGCTATGGGACCGATAAAGACGTCGTGGTCGAGAAGAAGAAATCACATGTGGAGGAGATCTAGGTGGAGATGTGGAACTAACACTAGGAGTGATAGGAGTTCTAGATGTTTGTAGTAGTGTATGTCAAAGCCATGGGACCATCATCAATAGGTGTAGAAGTAGGTGCACTAGGGGTAGTAACTAAAGATGTGGGGGTGAGAGAGGCCATAGATAAAGGAGTCCATGGTGGGATGCCTGAATAGTGACAACGTGATGCTCATGTATGAACTTGAGACATAAATGAACTATGGATGGAACGACTTTAACAACCTTAAGCCAAGGAATTCCTAAGACCATGTCACAATGTGTAACCTCGGATCCAACAGAGAAAGGCATAGAGATAGTAAGAGGCCCAACAGTGATTGGGAGAACCACATGCCCACAAGAAGTAGGTGATCTACATGTCATCTGGGATAATGGAAAACCAATATATCGCAAGAAAGATGGTGAACATGCATTACATTTGAAAGTAATGCACCATAACATTATTACCAACAAAAACATCAATGTGAAGTCTATGTAATGAAAAAGAAGCATGGGAATCCACATTAATAAAAGTATTAACAGATAGGGAAATATCAGTAGTAGTACAAGATGAAACCCAAAAGGAGGATTAGAAGATGATGGAGGTGGGCGCATGATAAGCATGATTAGAAGAAGACTCGGGAAATACTTTGTCATTTTTGGGTAATGGATCATTGAAAATCTTAAGTTTGCCATTGTCATTTGTAGATCTAGAAATAGTAGGTTCGGGCAATTTGAGTTCATTAGTATTAATCAAGTCCTGAATCAAATGTCTAAGTTAAAGCATCTATCAGTAGAATGTCCATTACATCTATAATAATCATAGTGTGCTTTTTCATCAAAATTCTTACCATGAGGACGATTATAATCTAATTCAAGGAGGATGGGAGAGAAATCATTTTTCTTTCAACAAGATTTGAGGTGGATATGGAAATCTAGTAAAAGTGCATCATGTAGGTTGTATTTGGAGCTTTGTTGGTTGAGATACAACATTAACAGTAGGCTTAGGCTCATTAGATTTTCTCTTAAAGGTAGATTTGCTTTGGAATTTTTACTAGATTGATTGGAAGTATTATCACCATATTTACGCTTTCCCATGAAAAAGTAACACGTTTTCACGTTTTTAAGAGTATGACATAAATGATCAAAAGAATGAAAAAAAAATCAATGAGCACACACACATTGATAAATAGAGGAGGCAAGAGACTTTGGATAAATAGATCTTGAAATTAAGATGCTCATTAGATCCTTGCTTCATTGTAGCCATTTGTGCATATGATATTTTAGTTACAATGTTCATAGAAAAATGTGCCAAGAATAGATGCGCTAGAGGGAAAGATCTAACATAGTGTAGAGGTAAAGCACATAACCATCATAAAGCATACTCATGTAAGCTCCTAGGAAACAATTTTGTCAATAATGTATCATCACAAGCATAGTCCAAGCATGTAACATGAAATGATCTAAGATGCTCTTGTGGATCTCCATGGCCGTCAAAAGAGGAAACTTGGGTGAAACAAAATTAGGGGGAAGTGGGTAAGAAGAAACCTCGGGTGTAAGAGGACTATGTAGAAGTGAAGAATCAAGAGAGGGAGAAGAAGAATAATAGGTGTGTTGTAATTGACGAATTTGAGCCTATAAATCATGGTACATGGACTCTAAGGTGTGGGTTCTGAAGAGGTACTAGGTTGGATATGAGAAATGATAGGGGAAGAAAAGTGAGTGTTAGGTGTGGGAATAGGAATATGGATGGTGGATGCCCCTATATTGGTGGGGGAGAAGAAAGTGGAATAAAAGGGGTGGTAAGAACAATGATCTCGAGTTATGAATCATATTGACATGAGTGGCATAATCACGAGGACACTAACCAATAAAACATAAAGAACATGTGGTGCATGAGTGTGGTTTCATGTAATGTGGAATGAAAATTAGTGAGAACATCAAGTTGTTCCTGATCAACATTAATGTCTTCATCATAAGATGCGCACTATCGAAGCTTCTATCTCGTTAAAGAGTATATGATTAGAATTAAGGAGAATTAAGGAGAGGATCATCATGTGTAGATTTGGCCATAACGTTGGAAGCGAATTATGAGTAGGAGGGAGGATATCATTATGTTGTGGAGGACCAAATTGACCACTACGGGTAATGGGCATAAAAAAAAAAAATCATGCAAAACCTATGGCCACTAGGGTTTGGAAAAGAATAGATCCAATAAAGAGCATGCAAGTGTCGGGTTCGCAAATGATTTAACAAAATTAAATCTTAATTAGAGGACTGGAGTAAATCAAATATATTAGAAACATGCAATATACCAACATACAATAACAAACAAGCACAAGTAATGAGAGGATGAGAGTGACTTTATATTGATATCTAGACTGAATCTAAGTTGGATTGATGGTGCAACAGGTGGTCATCTAAATTGTCTATGCTTCATCTCGGAAAATAGTAATTTGAGAGTTATCTTTGGGACAATATCGCTGTGTCTGGAAAATATCTCTCAAGCGTTGGTGTCCGAATTGGGTGCTATTATCTTGGTGATGGGTGTGGAGCTAGGTCTTTTAAGTGTCTCCGACAATGTCGCCTTCAACTTGCTACGTGTCGCGTCCACTTTGCTATAGGGTTCTCTATCGCACATGCACCTACAAAACAAAACCCTAGCTACCGCACAAGACTCAAGCAAACATTAGACAAAATAAAAGATGCATATACTTGAGTTTGATTGACTCTCCGTGGTCACCGAATGCGATTGTCACTGAGTGTTACACTACATTTCAAACTCGATGTAGTTCTAGTGTGTGTGTGATAGAAATAATGTCTCTTGAAATTAGGTTTCCCTTGTGCAAGCTGCACCAAGAAAGCGGGCTACAACTACTTTTCTCCCAAGGTAATGTGTGTCATGGAATTCAGAATTTGCCCCTTCCGATACAAAGTCCCCTACCCAAGAATAGTTTCCTTAGTTGCTAGATAGGTCCCTAGTAGTAGTCGCTTAGTCGCTTCTTTCCACTCCTTTATGTATAAGTAGGCCATTTATATATATGATTCCTTTGCTTTGAATTCCAACATTATCAACCCTAAAAGATGACCCAAAGTAATCAATACAAGTTTAGAAAAGATAAACAAGTGATGTGCCATTTTAAAATATAAGAACACAAGTGAAGGGAAAGAAGCGCCATGGGGGGGATGACAATGCCAACCGCTTATTGTCCCTTATTGGGCGCTTGTGTCCAAAAATCTCCAAAGATGAATTAGGAAATTCTCAACTGAGTAACATATTGTGTGATGTCCAAAAGTAAAGGGATAATTCTAGAAAAGTAGAGGACGAAAGCATGGAAAGATAAAACAATGTCAATGTAAAGAAAAACAAGTGTTATCAATGTCTATTTTTCTTGCTTACGAATCATGCACATAATAACATACTTTAGTACTTAATGTAATAGAACTATGTGCATATTTTTTTGTCTACAAACAGGTAAACATTTCTCCCAATTCAACTGTTTCGCAAATTTTTAAGCCAACTACTTATGCAAATGCTAAACGAAATCCTGAATGGGAATCTTCCATGAAGGTGGAGTATGATGTTCTAATGAAAAATGGAGCTTGGGTGTTGTCGGGTTTACCCCAGGTAAGAATCCAATGAATTTACAAAGTAAAATGTAAGTTAGATGGTTCCTTAGATAAGTATAAAGTTCGTCTTGTTGCAATGGGTTATGCATAAGAAGAGGGGGTAGATTATTAGTAATCATTTGCTCTTACAACTAAAATGGTAACATTCAGAATGGTTATATCTATTGCTTCTCAGTTTGGTTGGCAGGTATATTAGATGGATGTGAAATGTATTTCGTTGGAAGCAACAATGACTTGATTAAACAGGTGAAAGCCGACATTTGTTTTGTGTTTGAAATGACTGATTTAGGAATGCTTCAATATTGTCTAGGTGTAGAATTTTGGCAATGCTACAATTTTGATTATACAATTTTTATATCCCAAACAAAATATGCCAAATCTTTGTTGGAAAAATTCAAAATGTATGATTGTAATCCAACAACTTGTAATGTCCCCTTTTCCAAGCTAGTCACTATGAAGGCCTTGGGCCCATTCCATCTTCTCGTGGGCTTTAAGGAAGGAAAGCAAGGTAGGTGAACATTGCCATAATTGTAAGTGATTGTATTTTCCTTATTTATTTGATTACTAATTATGGCTTGGATTGATTCGACTAGGTGATAGGTGAATGACAAAGCAAAAAAAACTAATTTTTATCCTCTCCATATGAGGTCGGTCTTCATGGAGGACCAAGTGAAGATTAAAAAGTACACTTCCCTTTCATTAAGAGGTTGGCCATGAGAGTTGATCTTCTAATTCATCCTTGGTGTCAAAAGGGGGTACTTAAGGAGGTTCGAATGGAGCGGGATATCATTATCATTCATCATTTGACATTTACTTGGATATGGAGCTAGTGTAGCTTCTCTTCTTGTCATTGAAGGACAAAACCCCATCCTTGGTAACCTATATAGGACGAAAACCTTCAATAGGATCACATTTGGGGATGGAAACTCTCTTGTGTGCATGTAGCTTTATTTGGGAGTCACAAGTGGAATTCATTGGCAAATTTCTGGAACAACAAGGTGCTTATTCGTGCATAGGGTACTTCTACTCCAGCTAGGGCACTTTCAAGGAGTTGGCACCCTTCCTCCACTTGATCTACTTGGGAAGTTCGGGATAACTTTTGGAGGGGTTTCCGTGATTGGAAAATTGTGATTTCACTTTTATTCGATAGTTGGTCTCTTCAAGATCATTTTGAGCATTTGTTTTTGTTGAAACTCCAAGTATTGATAAAGTTATAAATTTTCAAAGTTTTAACTATGTTTGCACTTGAATGAAAATTATAAAATATGTATTTGCTCCAGATTTCATCTTGTTGGACTAATGAAGTATTTGGGATATTTCTACCCTCACCTCTTTTCTCATAATTTCTCCTTTCACGCATTCATCGTGCTTTGTCTCTCTATTGGGAGTCTTCTTGGCGTACTTAATTACGCACCCCATCCGTCCTTCCTCGAGGACATCTTCTTTTCTGCACAATCATTTGTGCACTTCGATCCTCCTGTTGGGACTCTTTCTTCGTGCACTCTTCATTCTTTAGTGTGTGTCTCTTTGGTCCACTCCTTGTAATCCAAGTAAAGTTCTCGCCATTCTCTCTCGATAGCCTTCGGTTGTCACATCAAGTCACCTTCTATGCGAGCATGGTCTCCCCACGACCATTTCTTCCTCATCTTGTCCCCTCGCTTTAGGACATTTATCTCCGTGCCCCATTCTTCACTTGGTTGCATACTCTCTTCTCTCTTATCCACCACTTCTTCTTGCGGCTCCACGCAATCTACCGCACGCTCATGGTCTCAATGACCAACTTCTTTTCTCGAGTAGCCTCCTTAGAGCAATCCTCTTGCGCATTGCGATCTTCTTTTGGGTGATTTCTCTTTTCACCCTTAGCTCAACTCTTGAGCTCTCTCCATGCACTTTACCTGTGTGCATTCTCTCGGTTGTATTCGTGCACATGCTTCCTCTCCACTCTTGCGTTCCGCATGTGCAATCTTTGGTTACGCCTCTACACATGCCTTTTCTTCTCTTCGGCACTCTAACACTCTCTTCGCTCAATCTTCTCTGCGTCGTTGACTCTTCACCGAGTCTTCCACCTCCATCCTTTGACTACTTTGTGCCATAAGATCCCGTCTGCTTTGGTGGTCTTTCTTTGCATCCTCTAGTCTAGTCTTGACACCAATTAGCTCCTCCATCACTCTCCCCAACATTATTTCTACTAATGCATATGAATAGTCCCTTCCTCTTAATGATCTTGCCTTCTCGCACAAGATCATTAACCCCTCTCGGCCGCTACACTTTGGGATCTCCGTGTATGTTCTCTACCCACCTTTTCTTCATGATGGAGAACACGAACTTTTGTGCCAACCGCCTCACGTTGGGCATTCTTCCAACTCCATTAGCGGGGAAAGTAGCTGCTCGATACCAAATCGACGCACAAAGGCTCTACCAAGTACTCCTCAAGCTTGCCGTTTACTGAGTCAACACAAAGTGGGAATGAAACAATTTTTTTTTTTTTGTATATTTCTCAAGCCCTTTGTGACATCTCAATGCGGTTGCTCCCTAATGGAGCTTACTGATCATTTACATGGAGCTTTTAGACACTTCTATGGTGTTCTCCTAAGACCTAACCTAAAGCGGTTGCACTCGGCTCGAATGGCCTACATGATTCTCACCTTCAAAGAACCTCAACAACCCCTTCAACAACCCGAAAATGGTGGACTCCTCCTCCTTAAATAGTTGTGTGCCTCGGTCTTCTCCTTCTTCTCTCTCCTTGTTTAAATTTTCTTGGTAGGGTGGCTCCTTTTAGACACTTCCAAATTTTCCCACTCAAGTTGAAATTTAAATTGAGCTTCTTTAATGCTATGATCTACCACGCCTTTTCTCATGCCACGTCAATCAATTTGTTGGCTCTTCTAACTATCCATCCTTGTTAGCATCCATGTTAGGCAACTTCGACACATCTGTCTTTTCCATCAACTACCCTTTGTTGTGCACTTGTTTCTCACACTCTCTTGCCGCGCCTTTGCTAGCATTTGTTGCGCGCTCACTTGTTTGAGCCTCACCTTAAACTCTTATCGTGCACCTTTGTTTTCTAGGTTTTGGGCCTTCTCCTAAACATTCACGTGCCTTCTTTGTAGTCCAAGATGTTGTGCAATCTTTCGGACTAGTCCTGCGCATAACTTCCTCTTCACTCCTCGCGCCTCCATTCTTGTGCGCACTCATACTTATGCAAAATTTGAGGAGGATTTGCTTTGACCTTGGATGCTCGCATCACGGTCAAGAAGGATTACAATCACATTGTAGCCCACCAATATACCTCAAAGGTCTTGGGTAGGTATCCTAGGGAATGCTAAGTTTCTTGCACTACTAAACTATTGTGGCAAAGCGGAGTAAGCTAGACTCAACAAGGCTACTAGGGGTGTCCTCGATATACTTTTTGGTCATGAGGTCCAAGTCCATGAAATTAGGGTGTACTCTCTAATGCTGTGGTTGGAAAGGTTAAATCCCCTCTTGCCATCACTCTAGCCAAATCAGCGAAGCTTCACCAAAAGTGACAGTTCTGTCTAGTGGTGTGTCTCAGGGCCTAGGTATTGGAGGGTCTAGTTCCTCCTCATGTCACAAGAGCCATGAGATCCTCGAACTCTAGCATAGCCAAAAAGGACAGCTCCTCCCATGAATTTATATATCTTGTCAAGGTACACGGGCTTTGTCCAAATGACTTGGTAATGACCTCAAGCCACCGAACCCTACGAAAGACAAAAAAGTTTATAAATTGTTTCTGATTTCCAATATCACCTTGTGGCGCATGGGAAGAGCAGACATAGTTTGAGACGAAGTTCAAACAAACATGAACGCAAGAGTGAAAGCAAAGTGAATTGAATAAACAATACAATAAGAAAAGTATGAATGTGATTGAGCAAATGAATTGATTAATCCAATACGATAAGCAAACTGCATTGATTTAAACAATACAATAAGCAAAATGTGATAATCAAAGTGTAGTAAACAATAAAGCAAATAAAAATACACAAATTGATTAGGAGTTTGTTTTTTTTGTCTTCGACAAACGATAAGGAAGTTGCAAGCAAGGATGGGAGGTATGGAGATTTGCATTTTACTATATCTCCCTTGAAATTTCTTTATATACATCATGTAACCTTGAATTTATTCCCATGGGTTTCAGTTTATATGATTAATATATATTCATTAGATTTGATTTAGACCAGAGATATTTTGGGCCAATAGAAGTATGCACAAATATAAAAATTTACATGCCACTATAAGTATGCACAAACAAAAATTGGCATTTGCTTATCACTACAAATGTAGGGACGTGTTTGGTAGCTAGGAGTTCTCAGCTTCATTTCTTCTCTGGGAATATCGTCAATGGGCTGCTTGCCTTCAGCATTTGGTTTTCCTGAATATCCTTCAGCTAGTGCATTGGTGTATGAAGTCCTCTAGCAACATCAAGCTTCCATAGAAGGAAATATATGTTATTTATCATGGTTTTCTTGTTAACTTTAAAAAAGTAAATTCTGTCTTTTGTAGCAAGTATTCGAGAAATATCAGAAATGATGTGTACTTATGTGTGTTCTGTAGTAGTGACTCAGTTATGTTCTATGGTACTATTTCAAGCAGGCTATAGCAAAAGGATTGAAAGACCCTTCATTTCGTGTGATTCAAAACCACTTTGCTGTCTCTGGAAACTTGGGAGATGTTGCGGCCAAGGTTTGTTTTCACTTTAAATTGCAAAGTTAAAGAAAGGATAAGAAAATGTGGTTAGATGGGTTTCATAAATTATTGGATGAAGAAAAATGCAATAGGATAATAAGGCATCATGTATTTACCAATCAAAAGACAGTTTATTCAATTTTTATGAAAAAGTGTGTTTTTCTAATAATAATGATATGCATTCTATCAAGAACACATATGCAGCCACCCTCATATTATTTCAAATCTACATCCTAAAATGTATTGTTGCTGGTGTGAATCAAATCTCCCTTTTCTCATCCAAACGAATCTCTGCTCCTTGGCACAATATTCATATCATCAAGCAAGTATGACAGGTCATCCAAGATGTTCTCTGATTACTTGAAGAAAAGACATAAGTCTTCATCTTTAGTTCGTGATGGTAGATGCATTGCAGACTTCCAAAATTTCAGAGGGGCCTTCAAAGGCCATTTCTGAAGAATATTCATTGTCACAACTTTCTCACCCAAAAGGGTGAAAACAGGAGATTTGTGTCATGCAGTTCCTTCTACCCTATCTAAACGGAAGTTAAATTGATTGATAGCCAGCCAGCTCTGGACTAATTGTAATTGGCTAAATTCACTGAGAATCACCAGGTCAAGTGTTTTTATAGTCAAATTTAACACTTATGTATGTAGATTATTGGATTGGTCTCGTTTAAAATGTCTGAAGAAGCTCTAGCTTTTCAATCTTGCAGCCATCAAACTATTGCAAGAAGCACCATACATATCATCAAAGGTTGTAATAAAGGCATGATAGCAAGATGGAGACCAATCAATTCTATTAATTTCTCTTATGAGTTCCTGAAGATTTTGGCAAAAATACTTGAGTTAGTCTTATATGGGGATGTTAAAGCTAGGAAAATAAGTTTTATAAAATGTGCATTTATCTTGACAATGTCATTTAAACATAGGAAGCCACTTAAGCGGCCAAAGAAATGGGTTGAAAATTCTTATTCTGTCAAATTAATTTTGATGAGCCATATGACAAGATTGAATGCAAATTTATTTTAGATGCTTTAATGCTTGGGATTTTACCTAAGATTTATACTGCTACCTGAAAACCTTTTTTCTTGAAGGCTTCAGTTTAGGATTCAAACTAGTAGGAAATTCTCAACTCAATTTACCTTCAAGGATGTATTAGAAGGGTACCCTTAGATCCCATTACCTATGTTGTATCTACTATTGTTCTCAGTGATCTACAAACTACCAAATTTGAAGGTCAAATCAACGTGACCTACATTCAAGATGGCTAAGATACATAAGATTTTCAGGTTGCATATGGCTTAGCATTATCTCTCGAGTATACCCTTAGTCTGCTTGTTAACCCATTGATTTTCTAGATATATTTTGTTAAATATATTTTGCTAAGGTGAGCAATTACAAGATAAAATGTTAACAGTAGGTACACACAATGTTCCTAACAGGATTAAGGTGAGAAGTTGATAGATGCAGACTCTATTGTCCATTATTTATGAATTCTATTCACTATTAATGGTGCTATAAAGGGTACTTGGGGTTAGGTAATATCCATTGTTAAAAGAAACATGCAACAATGGCTATACATATCTCTATATTGTTAGTAAACTCTATTATTTCTTATATTCTGGTTGTGTCATGTTTATTACACATCTTGTGCGTTCCCTATGTCTCAAATCATTTTGAGTTGGAAAAAATCCCTTGCTACTATATTGAACACAAACCAAATGTGAAAAGGGGCTGCCTCTAGCCCCTTGAGATGTGCATTTGGAAAAAGAAGAGAGATTTAGGTCTTAGTGATTTTAGGAAAATAAGCAACGAATGGAAGAAAATTGGAGATACAATCTCTTATTAAGATTGTGAAAATATTTACAAAATGATGCATCTTTTTATATATTAGGGCTATGCCTTAACTGCGCCAACCACTCGAACTCCATGAAATTTAATGTTGGTCATGTGATCATGATGATGTTAGGAATATTTTGTTAGTACTCATTTGAAAATGAGTTAGCAAGTAAAATATGTTAGTAAATTATATTTATGAGTCATTATTTGTATGAGAGAATATCGTCATGAGAGAATAATGGTGATTGTAACCACTCACTTAGGATAGATATTGAGAGAATTTGTAGGACATAAGACTCCTTATCATTCCTCTATTTATTTTTAATCTTCGTTCATTTAATTAATTGTCCAAGCAAGTCTTATTGTGTGTTAAATATTTTTGTACAAGCTCTACCAAGTATGTCATTTGGTATTAGAGCAAGGTTGTTAAATGGATTTTAAAGGTTGATTTTGGGGCATCTCAACCATGTTAGTGCCCCAATTGATTCAATCTTTCCATATTACATTTTATTTTTAATTTGTATTGGCTGCTAAAATGTGCACCTAAAGAGCGCTAAGTGAGAGTTGGCATCCGAAGAACAACAATGGGACTGTCTCCAAGGTGTGGAGACTTGGCTCCTTGAGGCAGAGTTCATGAGAAAGTTGGCTCTTATCTAAACCACACTATGCTATCACTATTCTACTCTAATCTACCAGTTACAAGAGAAATGGGGGAAGAAAACATGGAAAATAAACATGATGAACCAAGAAGTGAGGGGATCACCCTCCCTATATGAGATAAGAAGAGAGAAGACAAAACACAATTCCAAAAGACAGATGTAAGCCACAATAAACCAACATTTTAATCTAACTCTCCCTCTCAGCCTGTATAAGACACAATGAATCAAAATCTTGCAAATGCTACACACACAATAAACCACAAGAATAATAGAGAGGTAAGGAACAATAACACAAAAACAAAGGGCAGGTCTGAGCCACAATGATAGATGTATCAAAATCTGGAACATACACAGTCCATTACACCCATAATACAAGGCATTAATGCATTTGCAAAACTAAAAACCAGAGGTCTAGGCACTCGAGAGCTTAGTACTCAAAAGAGTAGAGTCACTTTGCATTTAAAGAGGAGGAACCATTTTCCAATATTTCCATATATATAAGGGAATAATAAATGAGAGAGAGAGAGAAGGGAGAAGAGAATAAAGAATATGCTAGGATCTTTTGCCTTTTCCCGTCCATTGTCTCCCATGTTGGCATTGAAAACTATAAAAATGATGCCAAACTAAAAATATCCACTCAAACCACCTCCATGCATATTCTAGGATCTTTGCTACCACAATCGTTTTCCACTAATCCCCTTTTCAAAGCTAGTTCGATTTGAAAACTTTGGGCCCATTCCATTTCCCGCGGGCAAGAAGGAAATGAGAAAGGGGAGTAATTGTCATGTTTTTAGTTATTTTCGTGAGCATTGCATTCTTCTTTAGTAGTTTTCTATATAAAGTCAGGTTGGCTAGGTTAAGAAGATGAAAAGCCAAAGGAAAAATAGAAGAGAAGGATCCTTATGAGGTCGGTCCTAGTTTGGAAGCATTCTAATTGGTTTTGGCGCCACAACAAGGTATAAAGAGGGGTCGCTTGGCTCATTTGTGGATCATCATCATCTTGTGAATTATATACTTCTTTTTTGGAAATTGGAGCATTGAGCTCTCATTTTCAGCCTTTGAGGACAAAAACCCTCAATAGTCACAACACTTGGGGATGAAAACCCTCATTTGTTGCATTGGTGGCTTCATTCGGGAGTCACATTTGGTGTTCAAAATTTTGAATTTCAAAATGACAAGGGTTTCCATCAATGTTAGGGCATAAATTCCAGCTAGGGCACTCTTTTTGGGGCTGCCACATTCATTTCTAGCTTGATCTACCCATTTGGAAATTTCGGGATCACTTTTTAGCAAGTTTCTATAGTAAGAAAATTTTGATTCTAATTTTGTTGGATAGATGATGTTTTTGTGATCATTTTGAGCTATCATTTGCATTTTATCTCCACATATTTATGAAGATATGGAATTTTGAAGTTTCAACTGTTTTTTAGCATTAATTAATTCCAAGTCTGTAATTTATGGTTGAAGCATTTATTTTGCATGACTTCATCAAGGGTTTCATGTTGTTGATGTATATATGAACATTTGTGTGTCGAAAAGGAAAACATTTGAATTTACCTTAGGTCGCTTAGGGTTTGGTGGACCTAAAACTACACTAGTTCTTGCCTAAAATCAGATTGCTCTCATAAAAATCAGTTTCTCTACATGTGCTTGTCATCATTTCTGGCAATGTTCCATTAAAGTTTTGTAAGAAATCCAAATTCCGCAAATTTGAGCCCGAAATGGACATTACACTAGTATTAGGGCATTGATCTTCCTAGCACGAGGCTATTCATGCAAGATGGTGACAAAGGGTACATCTATTATCAAAGGAGAAAAAACATGGATTGTTGACCTAGGTTCTTGCCAAAGAAAGAAGTCATTCCAGAGGCCGAAATATGACATTCAGTGGGTCACAATATTGTGGGAAGCTATGGGGAGTATAGGGCTCTTCCAAAGGAGATTCATGATGCCATTTCACTTGTGGAGTTCATAGGAGTCAGCAAGGGTGGGTTAAGGCCCAAGCCTAGATTTGAAGTGCCACAAGTGGATCCTCATGTGCCTTCGGGAAAGTGATAGTCCACAACCGAGGGTTCTATCAAAGGGAGAACCTGGTGTATGGATGAAGTCGCTAAGGTTAAACCCTAGACCACAAGAAGATGCCAAGGAGTCAAACCCAAAGGAGTTTCTCTTGAAAGAAGAAAAAGAACTAGCTAAGGTAGCGGTTACATCAACACCTCAAGAGGTCAAGGAAGAAATCATGGGGCATGAACCGGAAAAAGAAAAATCAGAGGGTTTTGAGGTGGAGTTCCAAGAAGACCATGTTGAGGGGCATACACATGAGAAAAGGGTTTTATTGGTTGCTAATGTTGATTTTCAACCTCTGTAACTTTTAGAACAACCTATAAGAAGCAAGTTAATGGTGTTCATGACTCTAGCAAGAGTTGCGAAGTGCTCCATACGTATGTCAACCAAGTATGGATGAAGTCAAGGTGGAAAGGGCTTCCCTTGTTGAAGATGAAGAGCCTAAGAGTAAGGAGAATGCTGATCCTTACTTAGTAATTCTATGTCACAAGGAGGGAGGTGTGGAAGATATCTCAACCAAGCTTCATTCGGCATGGGAAGGTGAACAAATTAAGGACAGCCCAAGGTATGAGAGTATTTCAAAATTGTTGATTCATCCTATGTGAGTCCAGATTTGTTGTCATCATGGGCAGCATGTAAAAAGGACAGCCGTGTAGTCATCATGAGAAGCAATCCAAAGAGGAGAAGAAAGTGAAGGACACATGGAGTAGCAAAGAGCACATAGGTCCTTTCATGCAAGTTCTAAATTTTTTATGCAAAAAAAATAGGGAACCGGGCAATCTTTTGAGATACAAGGATGTGGGTTTGGGAGAGTTCAATATTACTAGTGAATTCATTATCTCATCTTTAGAAAAGAGGTTCTTGAGCAGTCCTATAAAGTATGCTATGCATTCTAACGAAGCGGTGGAGAATCATTGCTCACAATTCATAGGGCACTCTTTGGAAACAAATCCTACACTTGAAGACAGGGCTGATTGGAGATCTAGCTACAAGCGAAATTTGATTGTCATGCACGTGGTTTCAGTCATTGAAGTAGTTTTTAGCTTATGGCTACTTGTGGAAAATTTTCAGTCAAGGAAGGGTTGTTTCCAACCCCTGGATCACTCACATGGATGACTTTGGTGAAGGACATCATGCATAATAGCTGCTGTACCAATATTTTATCTGTTGCCGGCAACATGTAGCAACCTTTTTTACTTTATATGTGTAATGCCCCCTTTTCATCCCGAGGCCTAAATATGGACTTCTTGCCATTCCCTTTTCGTGGCAAAGAAGAATTATTGAACAAGGAAAGGAGTTGCATTCCATTTCATTTTTCTTTTATTAATTTTTAATGTTTTCTCTAGTGTTTTCTTTAATAAGGCAGGTTGGCTGGGTTGGAGGTGTCTTAAAGGCAAATTAAAAGACCCAAAGAAGCTTTTATGAGGTCGGTCCTTCTAATTGGCTTTTGGCACCAAAGGGAGGATATAAAAGGAGATCAATGACTTCATTTTCATCATCTATTTTGGCGCATTTACTCTACATTTGATCTTTGGGCTGATTGCTCATTGTCATTCCACTATTGGGCGACAATCCATTAGTGTGGCTTTTCCAAGGAAGACGAAAACCTTCCTTGTGGCTGGTTGGAGAATGAAAAACCCTCCAATTTTGGGTGAAGTGAAGACAACTTTGAAGACCTCTTGTGGATTTGGACATTAGAATATCAAGGAAGACATCTACAAGGGTTTGCATGCATTTTGGAGCTCTCCCTAGAGGGAGCGACTAGGGTTTGATGGTATTTGAGTGCCTTCTAGGGCACAAATTGCAAATCTGATTTTATATTCTGATTCGGCATATTTTATAAGGTCGGAATCTATATTTTCATGATTTTTGGTGGTGATTATCTATCATTTTCAGCGTTGGTTTGTGGTTGTTCTGCTGCTGTCCTAAAATTAATTACAACAGTATATATTCGCTGATTTTCTCCATTTATTGTTACCAAATTGGATGGATATTGGTTGTCGTGCTTGAATTAATTATTTAGAAGTATTTATCAGTTGTTGTGCATGGTTGTATGGTGAATTCTAAGCTCTTATACAGTTCGCCTAGGGTTTTGAAGGATATTACAGCTGCTGTCATAAAATCAGATTATTTTCATCTTTGGTGTTGGTGTATTTTCAGATTTGATTCTTGGGGTTTGTGGCCAAACCCATATTTTTGGTTTTTGCCCCTAAAAGGGACATTACAGTGGTATCAAAGCTTGGACTTCCCAACCTGAGGGTTCTTGTGGAGAAGAAAATATGGACAGATTGATGAAGGTGCAAGAAAGACTAGCGGACACCTTGGACTCTCTTGCCTTTGCCATGCAAAACCTACAAAGGGGAAGTACATTCAAGGAAGAGCCTAGGGTTTCAAAGGTTGCAACTAGCTTTGAGGAGTATGAACCCCTTCCAAAACTATTCGTGATGCCCTATCATTTTCCGAGTTTGTAGGATGGAGAAAAGATAGAGTGGGCATTGGAACTTGGTCCAAGCCCCAAGGCATGCACAAGGGTCATGGGAAGGATATCCCAACCCTAGTGGAAAAGATCCCCATCTTGTTGGCAAAGCAAGGAGAGGCTACAAAGCTTGTTGAAGAGGGAACCAAACTCCCAAGTTCGTTAGGAGAGGATGGGCATGCCTATTCCCCAAGGTTAAGATGGAGGAAGATAAATTGCAGCAGCTGGTTTGTAGAGGGAGCAACCCTCGGGAGAATAAGAAACCCCCAACCCTCTTGCCAAAGTTGATCTCTTGGCTAGTTTTCCAAACAATACCATACCGACACAGGGGTTTGATGAAGTATTGGAGCACGAGCCAAGAAAGGAGAAGGAGATCAATGAGCATACAACTCAAGATCTGTATCTTGGAGAAAAGGGAGCCATGAAGAATGAAGATTCAGTGCTTACTCCCATTATTGTTACGAATAGTCATCATTATGAGGTAATTATCCAGGATACCGATCGACAGGTGGGGTTGAAACAGTAGTACAAAATGTATTGGGTGCAGTACGGTGGGGATACGTGGGTGGTACCGGACGTCGCCCACTCCCACCCACATATCCCCACCAAAAACGATTTTCTTTTGTTTTTTTACATATTTTTAAAGACATTTAATAATAAAAAGTATAAGTTTCATTAATTTAAAACCCTAAAAGTTAACTAGAAACAATAAAACAAAAGTAAAAACAAAAACAAAACATAAAGCAAAGAAACTTACCTCTCCTTCCTCATTTTATCTTTGCCTCTCTAAATTTTCATTTTGCTTGTCTAGGGTTTGATACTTCAACAACAAGCATTGCAAGTATTTTCCTAAGCTGGTAGGAGTGTGTATTCGCGGTCAAGGCCATTGAGGACTGCTAAAGGAGGAGGATTTGTGGTTTATTAAGTGAAGGTAAGGTTTTAAGTTTTATTATTTAACTTCTAAGTTTGTTTCTCATTTTTTTGTTATTTAATCTTTCACACACTTCATGTTTTTGCTTATGTTCATTATTTTATTTTTTCCCAATTGAAATTTTTATTTTTAAACCATTTTTTCTTTTTAATTTTTGAAATTTTCAATACATGCTATCATGTTATGCCCTAGGGCAAAGAGTTTAACTTTTAAGTTTTATTTTTAAATTTTAGCCATTGTTTTCTTCATAGTTTGCATACTGTACTCTGCAAATACTCGGTAGACCAAAAAAATTTTGACTCAAAGCAATATTCGCCAATACTGGGAATGCCCGACAACTTAAAAAATACACAACTTTATTTTAAAAACATAAATTTTAAGCAACACAGCTACAAAATGTACAAATGAGCCCATAAAATGTTGGAGAAGTGTTTTCTATTAGCTTTGAATACAAATACAATACAAAATCGCAGCATCATGCGAACACAACAATTGGTTGATAAGTAATATGAATTTAT
This sequence comes from Taxus wallichiana var. yunnanensis, assembly GCA_018340775.1. Taxonomy (NCBI): domain Eukaryota; kingdom Viridiplantae; phylum Streptophyta; class Pinopsida; order Cupressales; family Taxaceae; genus Taxus; species Taxus wallichiana. Next base: position 561,997,369 of record CM031240.1, read on the forward strand.
GATGATTGACATTGAAAAATACTTGGGAATACTCGCCAAAACTCGGCGAAAATTCGGGTGACGAGTTTTTCAGGAGAGTACCCATTTGGGATTTTATTTGGAGAGTACTCACCAACTCGGCGAGTAATTGCCGAGTATGCTAACTCTGATTTTATTCACTTATGTTGTTGGTTTTGAATCTTGTAGGTACTTCTACAATGGCGAAAATTTCCACCTCTTCTGGGCAATCTTTGATCAAGGAATTTGACCCAAATTCGCCATTATGGAGGCATGTAACAATACTTGAACAACTTCAAGTGGTGGGTGTTTTGCTTGGAAATACAACGAGTGTGAATCAATATTCAAAGGCTCTTATAGTGTAATGTCCCCTTTTTTTGGGGCATTACTAATATATCAGTTCATCTCTTTCATTTGCATTATAACCCCTGGCATGCCTAAGCGTTACAAGTGGGAGTCTTATATAGTTTTTAAATGTGCACATAGGTTAGTTACTTTTTATTATTTAATTAAAAATTAATAAATTGCACATTAAGTGAGTCTTTTAATATTTTAATTAAGTTTTATTTGTTTTCCTCCAAAAGGGAAAAGGTCGGCCATTTTGAATGTTGCACCCCTTATGTTATAAAAGGATGTTGCATGGCCATTTTTGGGCATGTTGATTAAATGTCTCTCCATGCTTGGAGAAAAGTGATGCATGCCCTAGCTCTCATTGTGCTCTCTCTCATTCGACTTGGAATTGAAGCAAATCTGATTTTGATAAAGATCCATTTATGTGTATGTTGCATCTAGTGTGTGGTGAACTACTTGTAAAAGAATTTCTTGCCCTAGAGAATTTATTTATGGTGCAAATTTGATTATTATTGCATAATTTGGAGCATATTTGTTGGTTTTCAAATCTGCTATGTTTTGCAATTAATTTCATAATTTTTGGAGATGATTTGATGCCCTAAATGTGTTGGGCGACCTACTTTTTAGGAAAAAATTAGGGTTTCATGTCTTGATGTGTAAAAACTAATTTTGGAATATTATTCTTCATATTTTTGGGCCCAAAATCCAAAGTTTGAAGGTTTTTGTTTGATTGGTTAAGCGGGAAATAATTTTAGAAGTTCTGATCTGGGGTTGGATTATTAATTGTTTGTGACACATTTTGATGCTTAAAAATTGTGGTTTCAATTCAGATCTGTTCTTGGAATTTTTGTGCATCAAAACAAGCTTTTGGAGGGTGAAAACAGTTGAGGGAAGTGCTGGTTATTAATTTATTAATTTCTTCTAACCTTAAGCACCCAGATCGGGAAGTTTAGATGCTATTTTGAAGGGGTTTAAGCACTTAAGAAAAATCAGATCTTTAGTTCATTGAAAATCTCTAAAATTCTAGTTTATTAAGCACTTGGTTTCATGAAAAATATGGATTAATGATTAAGTTATGAATTTTTGAAGTTTTCAGCTGTCTAAAGCTATTTTAATTCATAGTTGACCTCTGAGGAACTACTAAAAATTCGATTGTCTCTTCTAGACCACGAAACAAAATTACCAATGGCGATATATCCAAACTAAGAGAGGAGCTTGGGCAAATTTAAGGATAGACCTCTTAGTTCTAACTTAACAAAGCGTGGATAGGGAGAAAGCTAGGAATACAGAGCCATTGTTCATATTTATCCAAGATGGGGACAAACATGGGCTTAAGGAATGTCCCTAGATAAAGATTACATAAATCCCAAAAAGATTTAGTGATCTAAAGCATACAGAGCTGATGTGGATTGCTTCCCTTGCTAAAAACCATTTAAAACAAAACACATAAAGATGAGTTAAATTATATGGCTCAGAGGCAAGGAGGGAATTTTCAATCAAATCAAAACTAGTCCTATGCACCAAAAACTCAATGGGTTCCAAACCAATGGAATGCACCATGGTCATACCAACAGCCTTGGGCTCAACAAGTCCCATAGGAATGGAGTCCTCAGTGGAATGCACCACCAAATTATTATCAGCAATCCTGGACTCCAAACCCAAACATTCCACCATTTCAACAAGTTTAATCCTCAATTCCAACAACAGTGGAATGTACCTCAGAGGAAAGAAAAGGCTAAAATTAGAATCATCATTCTCCTCTTTGGTGGTCATGTGAACAGCTGCAAATTCATAATTGCTTCCTTTTTCCCATACTTCGTTTGGTTCTTTTCATCGATTCATGGGTTAGCTATCAATAGAAAAAAAATAATTTCCATCAAGCTTATGTTGCCTTAAATATATCATCCTAGAATTTTCCTTCCTCAAATTACTTCCATTCCATAAGCAAAGAGAAAAACTGAAATCTTTACCTTCACCCTCTTTGTGTCTCATGAAATAGCTCGGATGATCAGCCCCTAGGGTCATGAAGTAGCTAACACACACTATCATGTTCTTCACCCTTGATTTGGAAGCCAAATAGACTCCTTTCTTGTATTGAATGATCCCATCCATTATTTCAAACCTTTCATTCCCAATTTCCTCCGAAACAACATTAGCAAACTTTGCTTAGCTTGTAATGCAACCTTCTTACCCTTGTCTGAGAAGCTTAGTTCCATGCTTTGATAATTGAAGGCGAGCTCTCCCAAGCTGATGAGAACGTAAGAAATCAGCACATACCTTAGATTTTTCCAATGTAACATGGAGTTGGGAACATGGCATGGAGTAACCATTTGTTGTCTTGACCATGAAGCCTTGTCCATGTAGGGTAGGATCTGTCATAACTTGTTAGCATTCATAATGATTTCAAAACAATCCTCCCTCAAATGTCTTTCTAACTATGTGCCTGGACTCTCCCTAACAATATCAAGGGCTTCCTCTTCCTGTAATTCAAGCGATCAACAAAGAGAAAACCACGTACCCTTGATTTGGAAATATCTAAATGCCATATGCCATCATCACCAAAACATGACATGTGATCCTTAACAACAAAATTTCCATAATAACACAAGTAGGGTAGCGATATAAGAAGAGATCAAAATTTGATTTACATCGTACACTCATGCTCCTTGGGCTGCCATCAAAAAACCACTTCATTTCTTGGAAGATGTAAAATAAGTCCTTGGCAAAGAGTCTTCTCCCAACCTTGCTCCTCATTAGGAAAGTTATGATTACCCATGCATGGCAATGGTAAATAGTGATGCCATAGAATCTTGTCATGATCCAATGAAATATCATATGGCTTACCATACGCTATTGTTCTGAAATTTCCAGCGATCTGAAAGTAATTGTAGTCGTCCGGAAAAGCACCCTCTTCAACCACACGACCCTCAACAAGGTCACCCAAAAGTCTTGGTACATGGACCCTATGCAAATCTGATGTGCCATCACCTATATCATCATGAAGGCTTCTTATTTTTCGTGGTGTGCTCTAAGTCGAAGATTTGACAGGATTGAGATTTTCCTTCAACCTCTCTTCATCATCTTGAAAATCAGATTTTTCTTATTGTAACATGCCATTATTAGAAATCATAGGATTGTCATAAAAGCTCAAAAGGTTTATACCTTCCAATTTGTTTTTCACGATCTCCCCTTCCTCTCTAGGTTTATGTGTCAACTTTCCCTCTTTTGGTTCTTTATTGTTTGTTGTATAGATAGATCAACAACCTGATTACTACCATGTATCTTGGAGAAATGGGTTTCACCCATCCCTTTCACTTTTCCTTCTTGCTCATAACCTTCTTTTCCTCCTGGATTCATCACATGTGGAAATACTATCGGTATTAGGAAAAAAACTATCCGGAACAATAATGGAAGTAAGGGCTGAATCTTCATTATTCATGGATCCTTTTCCTCCAAGGTGAAAATCTTGAGTTGTATGCTCACTGTGCTCCTTCTCCTTCCTTGGCTTGTGTTCCACAATTTCATCAAACGCTCGTGTCACTAAGGTATTGTTAGGAAAACCAATCAAGAGATCAACCTTGGCAAGAGGGTTGGAGTTTTCTAATCCTCCCAAGGGTTGCTCCCTCTCAATAACCAGGTTCTGCCATATACCATCCTCTTTCGTATATTTATGGCAATAGGCATGCTCATCCTCTCTTAGCGAACTTGGGAGTTTGTTCCTTCTTTAACAAGCTCCTTTCGCTACTCCTTGTTTTGCCAACAATAAGGTAGAGTAAATGCACCAAAGATGTATGAGAGAAAATGAAGTCCGTGATCTCCTTTATAACCACACCTTGCGCCAAAGGCCAAAAATGCAAGGCCGACCTCTATAAGTCATTATAATCTTTTTGTAATATCCCCTTCCTTCGATCGAAGACCTTTAGCCTATTTGGAGTAATCACTTTGATGGCTAAGGGATGAAAATAAGGGTGACTTAAGTTCTAATATTTTATTATAAAGTGCAAAATAAAAATAAAATAAAATAAACATTAGATGCACTTATAATAATTTATTAGTGACTTAAAAATAGAAAAAGCAAACGAGTGGGAAAACACTATGGGTTCCAAAAATAAATTATCCATAGAAAAGTGCGACTTGCTTATGGAGCAAAAGTAAATGGGAAAAATCATTTAATATGAGAAAATGTTAAATGAAAGCAAGGGAAAATATTAAATGAAAGAAAGGGAAAATATTAAATGAAGGCAAGTGAGCTAATTGCTTGTTGGAGGTGGCCATTAGGCTGAATTATTCTATTTAAGCAATGGGGCTTGCTTAGAGAGGGGACTTGATTATTTTCTCTCATATCTGATTTTGTATGAAGCTTCATGCTTGTCTATTTTATTTCTAAAGACGAAACCCTTTAGAAATACCCTCTTGAGGAGGAAAAAGAAGAAGAGTTTGTGAGGATTCTCTACACAAGGGTTTCTATTGTGCTAGCAAAGATTTTCAGTTTATTTTCCAACAGTTGAATGAAAGAGGTTTGTAGATTTTTGTCAAGGGTTTGAAAGAAGATATTGCCATTATATTGTATGCCCTTATTTCTGGTATAACAACTACCTTTGGGGATGATTCATGGTGATCTAGGGCTGCTTTGGAGCTGCTCTTAGCTGCTGTTATTTTCCCTGATTTTTAGATACCGGATTCTCTTGTTTTTAAAATTTTTGGAGGCTTGGAGGTATTATGTACAGCTGTGTTTATGGGCAGCCTGTCTGCAGATTTAAATAAATTATTCCAGCCTGATTTGGAGCACTATTCGTGGGATTTCTTTCATGTTTCTACCATTATAAATATTGTTGAATAGTTTGGGATAAATTTCAGTGGTTCTAAGTCAGCTTTGTATGGGTTTTCTCTTCATTACCTAGTTGCATTTCCTAGAGTAAATTCAGATCTACATGGGATAATTTGACATAATTTCTATTATGTGCATTTGGGGTTTGGGATTGACCTAAAATCCAAGTGGGGGTCAAATATGTCCATTTGGGAAAATTAATGGTATGAGCTCGAAATCCTTTCAAGTGAAAAAAAAGAAGCAAAAACTAGATCTAAATACAACCAAGGAAAAAAAATGAAGTGGACCCATGTCCCTTTCTTTGATGGAACCGAGGAAATCTCTACGAGATCTTGTGCTGAAAGAATTTGAGACATTCTTGTGTTATAACCTTATGTGTCAAGATGATGCCCTCATGTTGATCTCTAGATACATGGATGGAATAACACATAAATGGTGGCGTCATTTGTTGAAGACCCGAGGGTTGGTAGTGTAATGTCCCCTTTTCGGGACATTATTAATATTTATTTTTCATTTGCATTTGTACCCCTTGGCATGCCTAGCGCTACAAGTGGGAGTCTCTTTAGTTAGTTTAATGTGCACATAGGTTAGTTACTTTTATTTATTTAATTAAAAAATAAATAAAGTGCACATAGTCTTAGTATTAAATATTTTAATGAGAGTTTATGTTTTCCCTCCAAAAGGGAAAGGTCGGTCTTTATTGGATATTGCACCCCTTAGTTCTATAAAAGGGAGGTCGCATTTCCTTAGAGGGTATGTTGATTGATCATTTGATGTTCACTCCATGCTTGGAGTTGGGATGCATGCCCATTAATGTTCTCTCTCTTGCGTGGGAGTTATTGTGTTGGTTTGATATTCAATTGAAGTATTTTCATGAGATTTGCAAATCTACTTGTTGGTGATTCTCTTTCTAGCTTTGGCGCCTTTTATTGAGAGTAAAATCTGCATGTTATTGAATATTATGAAGGGTTTTATGGTGTTTTAGATCTGTTGGTTATTGTTGGTTTTATTCTAACTATGGCGACTTGATTAGGGTATCTTTTAGCATGCTTGAAGGATTATTAAGTGCTGGAAATTAGTTGTGCAATTTATTCTAACCCTAGCGACTGGGTTTGGGATTTCGGGGGCTGTTTTGAAGGGGTTTCAGTTATCATAAAATTCAGATTTTAATATCTTTGGAAAGCTCTTGAATTATAGATTAATCTGCACTTTATTTCATGGCAAAAGATGAAGTATTGAGCAAGTTATGAATTTTCCAAGTTTCAGATTTGTTGTGCCAGGGTTTTATCTACACAGTTTCAGATTTCGTGGGTTGATTTGCATGCCTTCTACTTATCCAAAACTTGTGATCTATAGCTTGTTGGAAAGCTAAAAATATTAAGAATATTTGGCATGAGTTTGATAGAAAAATAATGGATGGTGAAGGAGTTATTAATTTTTGAAGTTTGCAGCAGTTTAGTGCATTTATAAATTAATTACTGTTGTAATTAATTTCATATTTGAAGTGATTAATTTCCTAACTGGTTCTCCCATCTAATCCACCACCTTGGCTCACTCTAACCCTTTTAGGGTTGTATTGAAGCTAACATTGGATTATTTGAGGTCGAACTAGGAGGGTTTAGTCCTTCTAGAGTCGATTCAGTAAAGTAATTTTGCATATTTGGATAATATCCCAAAAGGGGATATTACAATCCGTTATTTCGGTTGTTGATTTCTCACAAAGGTTTCTAGAAATATTTGATGTGCAGGATAGTAAGGATGAGCAAGGAAGTGAAATCATGGAGTCCACCCATATGAAGGAAGTTAAGGAGCATGCCATCCAAGGTAAAAACCCTGTTGTGCTTAATGATGAATTGATGTCACCTAGTGGTTGCAATAAACTAACAATTGTCAATGAAGAACCCTTGATAGAAAAAGATATACTTTCGAGGGAACCAAATGTTGATATTAGACAAGAGAAGAAATTCATATATGCAAGCAAGGAGGATGTAATGGAAACTCAAAGAAAGTGTGAGGAATGGCAAAGAAGAGCTAAGGCTGCTAGATTGATAGCCGCTCAAGGGAAACAACACTTACAAGAGTATAAGGCAAAGAGCTCTTCATTATTGACAAGAAAAAGGGGAGCAATCATGGAGCATGAGTCCCAAGGTAAAATCTCATTGATATTTAATGATATTTCCTTGGTTACTAATATTGGCATGTGGTCAAATGATGCAAGGGAGTCAAATTTGCATGAAGGGAAGATTTCCAAAGATACACCACACAAGGGCCATCAAAATTTGGGCGAAGATAGGAGGAAGAAGAATGTTGATCCTAACTCAGAAATTTTGAGTTGTTATGTTCTTCCAGGCAGTCCTAACATGTTGTACCTTTGTAGGGGAATTCAGCCCTTAACATGGATACTACATCGTTGAGAAAGGCTTAATACATGCAATGTTGGTACGACATGCATTAGAAGAGGAGAATTCACTCTTTGTAGTGTTGAAACATGATATGATACATTCTCTACATCTAGTTTTGCTATAGCAGTCATCCCAAGTTGAACTGCCACTTTTTGGAACACTAAAACATGATGTAATGACCACCAATGAGGATGATTTTCAATTGAGCACTTGTATTGATGATAGTTCAGTTAAGGAAGGTATGTGCATACATAATAGCTCCATCATATTTGTTTTTATACTGCTGTCATACACATTTCTAGTTTGCATAGGGACATGTGGGTAAGCTCATGAGAAAATTCAATCAAAAGGTGTGCTAATTTTCAGTTTGTAGCATTATTGGCACACGGTATGGGATCATTTCCAGCCCCTATAACACTGCTGTTGTGTTGGGATCAGCAAAGGGTGAGGTATGATTCTGGTTTTTCATTCTATGTTTTGGGAAATGGAAGCAATCATGATGCATTTACAGCTGTCCTTGCAGCATTTCTAGAAGAAAGGGATGTTGTGCTTCAAGGTAAAAAGAGTTTGAACACTTTGGAAAATTATTTTCCTCATGAGAAGCATGACAAGTTAGAGAATGAAGTTTACATTATGGAGTATGTTGAACCATTGATCCAGATTTATATTTATGAGCATCATGAGAGCTATATTTTGTGGCAAGAATTATCACATTTGACAGAGTACAAGTGCAAGGATTTTGGATCACTTCAGCATGTTTTGTCTCTTGTGCATGGTACTTGGACAAAACAAATTTGGAATTGCTTGAGGGCAAACAATTTTGGGAAGGGAGGACTGTAATATCCCCTTCCCAGTCGAAGACCCTTAGCCTATTTTGTCTACCCGATGGCTAAGGGATGAAAATAAGGGTGACTTAAGTTCTAATATTTTATTATAAAGTGCAAAATAAAAATAAAATAAAATAAACATTAGATGCACTTATAATAATTTGTTAGTAACTTAAAAATTGGAAAAAATAAATTATCCATGGAAAAGTGCGACTTGCTTATGGAGCAAAAGTAAATGGGAAAAAAACCTAGTAGGGCAGTGACGGCCCCTAAGGGAGCTGCATGGAGTTCGGGTTCGGTTTGGCGCGGGTATGGGGTCGGGTCCGGCGGCGCGCTGGTTCGGGCGAGTTTCTCCTGCAGGCCCAGGTGCACGGCCTGTGCGTGCCGTGGATGTACCCGGCCGTACCCGAGGCCTCGCAGGGAGAACCCCGCCTGCACTCCGCACCGAACCCGCTGCTTTTTGCCGCGTTTTTTAATTTTTAATTTTTTTTTGGTAAAAAAAGGTCAAACCGACTTTATAAACATTAAAATATTCTTTTCAACCCTAATTTGTGCGCCCAAACTCTATAACAACAAGTCATTTACCTCACATTTGCATTCTTGCCTCTTATTTGCATATTTGACTCTCACCTTCAATTTTTCCACTATTTTCAATTGCTTAGGGTTGATTTCAAGTGCCATATAGTTGAAGGAGCTTGCAACAAGTGACAAGGAGTTCAAGGAGCTTGCATTATTGGTGTTGGGTGTATTGAGGTAAGTATTTTGTGATTTTTTTAGAGTGTTTTAGTTTGTTAGTTGTATTTAATATTTTATTATTTTTTAGTTGTTTTTTTGGTTTGTTTTTTGTTATTGTTTTAACTTTTAAGCTTCATTTTTCTACATTTGATTTCATTTAAATTTAAATTTTAAACTTCCAACATTTTCTCAAGACTAAATTTGTTTTCATTTTTTTAAATGCATTGTGCAGTTAAAAACTTAAAATGGCTGCGAGTTCTAGTTCTGTGGGTCAAAGTAGTAAAGGTCTCCTTAACAAAAGTGATCCATCCTCCCCCCTTTGGAGGCATGTCAAACAACTAGAACAATTACCAGGTGGAGGGGGTTTTGTTTGGGTTTGCTCACAATGTAATATGCAATTTAAGAGCTCCTACAGTCGGGTGAAAGCCCATTTGTGTGGGGCTATTGGCCACGGAATCTAGAACATGTGGAGGGTTGGATGGAAAGGGGTTGCCACGTGCAAAGACCCTTGCATACATCAAAGAGCAAGAGGAAGCAGATGCAACAATGGCATTAAAATCCAATCATCCTATGGCAAGAAAAGGAAGATCACATACCATTAGCAAGCCACCTGTTTCTCCTTCTGTTGATGTTGTGGCCCCAGATCACCCATTTTTGTCTACACCTATTGCAACTGGAGGGGAAGAGGATTCACCTCTTTCTCGCAAAAGAACAAAAGATGTAGGCCCATTGGAAAGGGCATTCCAGAATGAAAGCAGGGACATAGCTAACCAAAGTGTTGGACGCTTTATTTATGCATGTGGTGTCCCATTTAATGTTGTTAGATCACCATACTGGCAAGATATGGTGAGATGTATTAATGAAGCCCCTAAAGGGTACATTAGCCCAGGGTATGAAAAGGTGCGCACCACCTTATTGTCAAAAGAAAGAAAAAAGTTGAAGACTCATTGTTACCCATCAAGAATCAATGGCTCGAAACAGGAGTGTCCATCGTTTCTGACGGATGGAAAGATACAACAAATAGGCCATTGATCAATGTGGTTGCCGTGTGTCCTAAAGGGGCAATGTTTCTCAGGGCTATTGATTGTGAGGGGCAAGTGAAGGATGCCCAATTCATTGCCAACATCCTCATAGAATCTATTGAGGCGGTGGGGCCTCAAAATGTTGTCCAAGTTATAACGGACAATGCAAAAAATTGTAGAGCTACAGGGTTGTTGGTTGAGGCACGGTATGGACACATATTCTGGACACCTTGTGCGGTTCATTCCCTCAACTTAATGTTACAAAAATTGGGCACAAAAATTGCTTGGATCAAACAAGTATATGAGGAGGCAAGTGAGATTCAAATGTTTGTCAGCAACCACCACATGTCCCAAGCCATCTTTCGTAAATTCTCAACATTGCAGCTATTGAAGGTAGCCCGTAACATTCTTTTTTATTTTTAAAAATAATTATTAGTTTTTAAAATTCATTAAATTAATTTTATAAGTTTGTAATTTGTAGAATTTTGAATGTTTTAAGTTTACTTGTCTTAATTTTATTTCTTTTGATTTCTTATTAGGTTGCTGAGACTCGATTTGCCTCGCACACGCTCGTCTTGAGACGGCTTGTGAAGGTGCGAGAGGCATTGAGTGGCATGGTTATCAGTGACCTTTGGAGTATATGGAGGCAAGCAAACAGTGAGAGGGCTAGAAATGTGAAATTGTTGATCCTGGATGAAACATGGTGGGATCGTGTGGATTACTTGCTTAGTTTTACTGAGCCCATTGTGAGTATGTTGAGATTTGTTGATATGGATCATCCATGCATGGGTGAAATTTATGATGGAATTGACTCAATGATTGAGTCAATTAAGACCATCATAAATGCCAAAGAGCAAGATCCTACAGAGACCTTCAAGGAAGTGCACTCACATCTCATTGAAAGGTGGAACAAAATGACTACTCCATTGCATCTTCTTGCTTTTGCCTTGACTCCAAAATACTATAGCGCAGAGATCCTTTCTTTGCCTAAGAGGGTCCCACCATATAGGGATGTTGAAGTTAGTGAGGGGTATAAGGCAACATTTTCTAGAATCTTCCCAGATCCAGAAGTAGAAGACATGGTTAGAGGAGAGTTTGTGAATTTCATATCCTCAGGGATCACTCCATTAGTGCTCTTCGTGACAAATACAGGATGGATGCTTATTCGTGGTGGTACCTCCATGGACAAGCATACACCTACCTCATGCCACTTGCAATAAAAGTTTTATCACAAGTAAGATTTTAATTTTTTAATTTCTTAACTCTTTCTTTTTACATTTACTTTTATAAATTTAAAATTTTAATTTTGCATTGACTTTGTGGCTTGCCTCAATAGGTTGAGTTCTTCTTCAAAGCTGAGAGGAATTGGGGTACATACTCCTTTATCCACTCAGTTAACCGCAACAAGTTGGGAGCAAAAAGGCGGAGGATTTGGTCTTTGTGCATTCTAACTTGCGCCTTCTATCACATAAGAAGGATGAGTACAGGAAAGGGCCAACAAAGTGTTGGGATATAGACCCAGAGACTCCAAACTTGGATGTTCCCATTGCCCAACTTTCATTGCTAGACCCGGACCTAGATAGTACTTTGCGTGAGCTGTAAAGTGGGGCTAGCGGGAGCGACATTGCTGATAGTTCTGGTTGTACTCCTGGTGCTTGTGGTTCTAATGAACCACGTGATGGTAGTGATGCTCTCGTTGAAGACATTGGAGAAGATGCAGAGCCATTAGACTATTAGTCTATTACTAATTAGAATGTTGATGTATCTTGATTCTTCATTTTTGTGTTTACAATGTCAGATAATGATAATACATTGTAACATTTTGATTTGAACAATGTACTGGTTATAAGTTCGAACAATGAATTATCAATATGTTTTAACTTTTGCATTATTTCACCTATGTATATTTCAGATTTGTTTAATCTATGCATTTGTAAGGCTAGAATTTTACTTATCTTGTTACTTTTCAAAATATTTTTAATATTTTATATGTATATTACTTGCCGTACCCAAGTCCAAGTGTCGCACGGGCCCCCAAAAAAATTGCCGTACCGACATACCGGATCCCCGTACCCGTACCCGAACCGTACCTCCACGCATCGCTACCTAGAAAAAAACATTTAATATGAGAAAATATTAAATGAAAGCAAGGGAAAATATTAAATAAAGGCAAGTGAGCTAATTGGTTGTTGGAGGTGGCCATTAGACCCAATTCTTCTATTTAAGCAATGGGACTTGCTTGGAAAGGGGACTTGATTATTTTCTCTCATATTTGATTTTGTATGAAGCTTCATGCTTGTCTATTTTATTTCTAAAGACGAAACCCTTTAGAAATACCCTCTTGAGGACGAAAACCCTCCAAGAGTTTGTGAGGATTCTCTACACAAGGGTTTCCATTGTGCTAGCAAAGATTTTCAATTTATTTTCCAGCAGTTGAATGAAGGAGGTTTGCAGATTTTTTCAAGGGTTTGAAAGAAGATATTGCCATTATATTGTATGCCCTTATTTCTGGTATAGCGACTACCTTTGGGGATGATTCAGGGTGATCTAGGGCTGCTTTGGAGCTGCTGTTATTTTCCCTGATTTTTAGATACCAGATTCTCTTATTTTCTGAATTTTTGGAGGCTTGAAGGTGTTATGTACAGCCGTGTTTATAAGTATCCTGTCTGCAAATTTAAATAAATTATTCCAGCCTGATTTGGAGCACTATTTGGGTATATTTTTCATGTTTCTACGATTATAAATTTTGTTGAACAGTTTGGGATTAATTTCAGTGGTTCTAAGTCAGCTTTGTATGGGTTTTCTCTTCATTACCTAGTCGCATTTCCTAGAGTAAATTCAGATCTGCATTGGATAATTTGACACAATTTCTATTATGTGCATTTGGGTTTTGGATTGACCTAAAATCCAAGTGGGGGTCAAATATGTCCATTTGGGGACATTACACTTTTATTATGCCTCTTTAAATGCATTAAACCCAGCCAACCGCTTATAATGGGAACAAAGATAAAGCATAAATATAAATGAAGAAAACTGAAATATGACCCACGATCTTCCCTTGCTCATCCATTGCTTGCCTTCGGATGAGGAAAGGCAAGCAATTCTTTATTTTGGATTAATGAGGAAAAAGGGGACATTACGGTGTTTGGATCATCTTACTATTTAGACTTCCATTTCAAGTGGAGCACTTGGAGAAAGATAAACCTACTCTTTTCAAGTAAGATGTTTTGCACTTGAAGTCCCTTGATTGTGGAGCTCTTGTACATTAGGTTTAGAATCTCATCCCACACCTTTGTGGAGATAGAGGTTGGTTGTTATGGTGGGAGGCTGCAATTTGGAGAATTGTGAAATCTATAATTGGATTATGGCACTACCTAAGGGTGCCCCAACTTATTTTCTCTCTAGAAAATTAGATGCAAGAATGTTTTTTCTCAAGAGGATAGCTCCTTGTCTGCCTTCTATAGTATGTGGAGAAATGAGGCTCGTCATCGCCTTCTTGCTAAAGGAGCTTTGTTGATCAAGGATGCTACCTCCTTAGATCCTAAGTTGTACTCTGATTTGACATGTATATTTTTAAGACTTCTCCTTCGAATTCTTGTAACTACGCTCTTCAACTATGTACTTTCCTTTTCCTTTTCAAGTTTGATAGTTTGCTGAAATGTCCTTTATTCTTGCACATAACACAATAGCTTTCTCGATAACGAATCCACTAAATGCCTCCATGTACAACACTTTCCCCACATTCATGTAATATTGTGTTTCTTTTTCAATTTCCTTTCGCAACTCATATAATGCCTCCATGTATAACACTTCCCCACGTTCATGTAATATTGTGTTTCCTTTACAATTTCTTCCGCAACTCATATTTTGGGATTATTCCGTACTTTGTATAGCCTCAATTTCAGTAAGTGCATCCTCAACCACCTCATGCGGTCAAGGTTATCGAGCACAATGTTGTATTGTCAATACTTTGTTTAATCGAACTAACCATAATTTTCCATGGCATAATCTCGGCTTAAGGTTCATTCTTCTCAAATGTTTTTGTGGCAATACTTATTTTATTTCGGGCAATCTCAATATCCCACTGTGCATTGTCATTCTCTTCTTGTCCAACTTGATTAGTTCAACTAGTCTTGCAAAGTAAAGCTCATCTTATTGCCTAACCGGTTCTCAAGGGTATTCTTAGACATAGAACCGTAAATTCCATAACAATCACCGCCTCGTGTCCATACATTAGTTGGAAAGGAATGTGTCCCATTGTAACTTGGCTGGTATGCACTCAACGTTGTTTGCAAGTCTCTCCTTCCGTTCATTTTCTAATAGTCTCTTTGGAAGACACAATTTTGGCTACTAATGTGGGAGGCGAGGATTGGATGCACGGATTCTGTGATGTGTTACTCGGATAACGGTCAATCAGTTGAAAACTCAAAAAAGAAATTGATTGATATATCCACCGGTTAAAAGCTGGAAAGGGTGGTTGATTAGATTTTCTCATAATGTTGAAATTTGGTAATGTTCGCTTGATGGAACATTGTGGTGAAAACCTACTAGGGTGAATCGACGACACATATGTGTACAATAAACTCAGCTCGTAGAATTTCACTATTTATCATTGGCTCATCTTTGAATGAAAACCAAATTTCAATCATACTGGAAAGAGGGGAAGCTAAAAGATGACCCAACATGGACTAAAGATATCACATAAATCAATTGCAATAGTCTCGAGACTAGCCAATGATTTAAAGTCAAGGAGAATTGTTAGGGTTATCTTGTGTCTAATGTATTTTATGTGTTTGAATTGTATTATGACATGTTTTAACATTGCAAAAGCCATCTTTATAATAGTTCATATTAGTGATAAAAGCAAACAAAGTTGTTTCATAGAAATTAGGAAGTTAGAGGTGACTTGTATGAGGATATGCTATTTTCAAATAGAGGTTAGCTTCAAGTTAGATCGATATTAGACACATGATGTAATGTCCCCTTTTCCAAGCTAGTCCCATATGCGTGACCTTATGCCCGCTCCTCCTCATGGGCATCAAGGAAGGAGCAAAGGATGGGAACTCGCCATGGTTGTAAGTGATGTACCTTCATGATTAGTTATTTTATTTACTAATCATGGCATTGGAATGGTTCGACTAGGGAAAGAAGACTTAGCAAGGAGAATTTCTATTTCTTCATTATGAGGTCAATCTTCTTAAGTGAAGATTAAAAAGTGCATTAGGAGGTCGGCCATGAAGTGGGGCCTTCTAATTCATCATTGGCACCAAAGTAGGGGGACTTAAGGAAGATTGAATGGAGAGGAGGAGAATCATCTTTCATCTATTTGAACATGTACTTAGAGTTGGAGCTAGTGTAGCTTCTCTTCTTGCCATTGAAAGATGAAAACCCTTCCTTGGTCCCCTAGTGAGGATGAAACCCTTGAATAGGATCACATTTGGGGACGGAAACCCTCATTTGTGCATTGGTGGCTTCATACGGAGGTCACAAGTGAGCTTTAACGAGGACTTCATATTTATTTCTTCCCTTTTAACCCTAGGTGACTTGCTTGGGTGAAGTGTTTAATATCATCTAGGACACTTTGGACTATTTAAGTTGATAATATTGTTCTTCATATTTTATAAGGCTGGACTCTACAATTTGGTGATTTTTAGAGAGGTTTATTAGCTATTTTTAGCCTTTGTTTGTGGCTTCCCTATTGCTGTCATAAAATTAATTGCAGCTGGGTGTAATCTCTTATTATCTCTATTATTTTGATGTAATTTTGATGTAATTTTGATGGATAAATGTTGTCGTGCTTGAAATAGTTATGTAGAAGCATTTTCATTTGTTATTGCATGGTTGATGACGATTTGAAGTGCCTATACAAGTTCAACTTGCCTAAAGGATTGATTATTGATTGCTCAAATAAGGGTTAAAGTGAGTTTCCAGACATTTTCAAATAGATGCTTGTTGGTTGATGGTGTATTTTCAGATTTGATTCATTTGGGGTTGTGGCCAAACCCTTATTTTCAGTTTTAGCTCTAGAAAGGGACATTACAATGGTATCGAGCCTCAATATTCTCATCCCGGAGGTTTTCATGCAAGAGGATTAATTGTTGGATAGAATTTTTGGGGATGCTAGATTTGAAAGGCTTGCCTTAGGGAAAGAAAGATTGGCCAATAAAATGGCACAGCTGATCCATACCCTTCAAGATCCGAATGGTGGAGGGAGCTCTTCAAAAGAAGTCAATAATACTCAACCATCCAAAGCGGACAACATTGTTACATGGTATGAGGAATATAGAGCTCTTCCAAAGAAGATACGGGATCATGTCATTTTCGAGAGTTCATGGGAGTAAGCAAGGGAAGATCAAGGCCCAAGCCTAGGTCACAAGCTACACAAGAAGAAAAATTAGGGCTGCAAGTAATGGAGAAGAAACAACCCATAGAGGAATCCACGGTGCAAGTTGAAGAGGGAGAAATCATGGAGTTGGAGCCAAAGAAGGAAGAAGAACAACCGAAGTTGTTGGGCATTGAGAGGGAACAACCCATTGAAGCCCTAGAAGTACCCATCACTCTTTCCAAGGATGAGCCATTGATTGATTTTCAGAACAACAATATGAAGGGTCAAGGGTTTGATGAAATCTCAAAGCACGAGCCTAGGGAAGAGAGGGAAGTCATGAAGCACGAGTTGGAAGGTAAAAATCTTTTGATATTTAATGATGATTCCTTGATTTCTAATGATGGCATGTTGCAGAAAAACAGAGAAGAAAAATCAGATTTGCATGAGGTATATGAGGATGACATTATGGAAGGAAGGACACTTCCGGTTCCTCATGATTACTTTCAGTTCGCTGGAAATTCCCAAACAGAGTCAATGATGGGCAGATTGAGGGAGTTTATAACCTTGGAGAGAGCTCCGGAGATGTTCCAAACAAGTACCAACAAAATAAGGGTGGGATCCTTAGGTATGATAGAAATGATCACATTTTATCCTCCCCTATGTCGCTGCCATACTTGTGTCATTTTGGGCAGCTTGTTGGTAAGATTGATCACATGTCATGTTTGATGCCTTGTAATGTGAAGAACTTGTTGAATAACATATGGCACAGATCTTTCATGGCAAACTCAAGGTTATGGGAACATAATTCTTTGGGTTTGGGATGATCCTTTGAGTCATAAGAAAGAGGAATAAGTTTATGTTGAGAAGAGCTTGGTTGCAAAGATGGATTTGAAGAAGGAAGACATTAAAGGCTTCACAGTCAATGTAGTGGATGGATATTCCATGCCATGCACAAGGAGTCCCCAACTCCTTTTCACATTGGGAGAGCATGAGGTATGTGATGATCTTTATATGATTGGCATAGCTAGTACAAATCTTATGCTTGGAGTCCAATGGTTACATTCATAGTTGGAATACTCGCACTCGGCAAATACTTGGCAGACCCCTCTAAAAAAACTTGGCAATATCCGGCCAATACTCGGGAATACTCGGCAACTTAAAAAATACTCAAATTTCTTTAAAAAACATAAATTTGCCAAAACCGTGTATTTGCAGCGTTTTCTTTCATTGCTATTAATGTTTTCTTTTTGTATTTTTCCACCGTTTTCTTTCATACGAGTTTTGGAGAGTTTTTTTCGAGTTTTGGCGAGTTTTTGGAGAGTACTCGCCGAGTTTTGGTGAGTTAATTTTTGGTGATTTACTCATTTGCATTCAAGTTTGGCGATTACTCAAGGACTCGGCGAGTAATCTGCGAGTTTTCCAATTATGGTTACATTCATTGGGAGAGCTCACTCTCAATTATCGAAGGCAAGAAGGTGATACTTCAAGGTATGATTCCGGAAACCACTCAAATCAAGTATTTGGTAGAAGATGTTTTGTCCAAAGAATCATATCTTTGCTCTTTATCTAGGATAACAGCAGATTGGAAGTCTTTAATTACAGCTGAGTGTAACAAGAATAAGTTTGTTAATGTTGTTTTTGAGGAAGAAATTGTGGATGAAAGGTACAAAATAATGGATGGGCTCATTCTCTACAAGAATGGAGTCTATTTGGTTTCCGAATCAAGGGTGAAGAACAAGATATTGAGGGTTGTTCATGATGCCCCATTGGCTGGTCATCCGGGCTATCTCAAGACACACAAAAAGGTGAGAGGAAGGTTCTTTTGGAAAGGTCTTAAAGAGGAGGTGCTTCAATACATATGGGAATGTTTGGCTTGCCAACAAAACAAGGCAAAGCGTGAATTTCCAAGCTGGACTATTGCAGCCCTTCCTATTTCCACTCAAAAATGGGAAAGCATTTCCATAGTCTTCATCACTGGGCTGCCCATGGTTCAAGGTAAGGGTTGTTTATATGTTGTGATTGATAGACTTGCAAAATATTCCCAATTTTGTCCACTTCCAACCAAGTATAATGTCGGAGTGGCACAACATAAGCATGGTGGAGCTACCTCATGGTTGAATATTCATGCAAGAGATCACCAACAAGGTATGTGGGTGGTTAGTAGTGATAAAAGGAATGTACCTTGGAGAACTATAGCTCAGAATTTCAGACTTGGTGTTGTTGTCATTATTCATATCAGCCACCACATGATTTCATTTGCATACATACAAGTGGGTAGGCAAGTATTTTCAGTCAAGAGATGGAGCATTTTTGATTGATGAATGTTGGGAGAAAAATTTCAGCCTTTAGAGAGGTGTTTTTAGTCATTGCCATGCTCACAATTCCTAATTTTGCAAGGAGGTTTCAGTTTTGTAGCTGTTGTTCCATTTTTAAGTTGTTGATTTTGATAAAATCAGATTATGAGTTGTTTTCAGACTTGAACAACTGCAAGAGTGATCATTTTGAGGTCATTAAATCATTGGAAAATAGTGGTAGATGGTTTCAGCTGAAGAAGACAACTACTTCAGCCAACATAGCTCCAAATTGGGGAAAAATCAGGTGATTTATGACTGTCATACTTTGTTTCCAGCCCCCATATCATTGATAGTGTGGAAATTTTTGGAGAGATGTCATGCTTACAGCTGCTGTACTTTCCTTTCATCTGCTGCTCACAACTTTTCCAGCCACTTTTTTACTTATAAGACACATGGAAAAGAGCTTCCAATCATATGGTTGAAGAAATTCCAAGCTACTACTAACATTGGCATATTTGTGGCTGATTTGAGGTGGTTTCCAGCCACCTACATTCTGATTTTTGAGAGAAAAATGCATGGTCTCAGTAATGTCCCCTTTTTCCATTTGAGAGCTATTAATTGGTCTTCTTGCCATTCCTTCTCCGTGGCAAAGAAGAGAAGAAGATGGAGGAGAACATTGAGCTTCCATTTGATATGTTTTTACTAATTTTTAATATGTTCTTTTAGTGTTTTCTTTCTTATGACAGGTCGGTTGGGTTTTAATTAATTAATGGAAGCTAATGAAGGAAAAGAACATCTTTAAGAGGTTGGCCTTTTCTATTTGTGCATTGGCACCAAAAGGAGGATATAAAAGGAGATTAGAGGCACCATTTGGGAGTCCTGGTGCATTTTTGATATACTTGGGCATAGAGAGCTAGTTGCTCCTTGTTCATCCACTTGAGGACGAAAACCCTCTTGTGAGGCCTCATTGAAGGACGAAAACCCTTCATGTGGCTTAGGTGAAGGACGAAAACCCTTCATCATTGTTTGGTCTTGATGTGAAGAGTTGATTTGAAGATCTATTTGTAATTTCCAGTTGATATTGTAATTATTTAGGGTGGAGCGACCTACCTTGGGTAGGGTTTGGGGTCATTGGAGAAGAATTTGAGAAATCTGGTTTCACCATCTGATTTGTAATATTTTTAAAGGCCAAAATCTGAAGTTATATGAATTTAGAGGGTTTCTAGACCCATATTTCATATTTATCTTGTGGCTACAATTTCCAGTGCTTATTTAATTTTGAGCAGAAGAGTATTCTTCGTTGTCTCTTTGTTATTTTGGCATCTAAAATTCCATAAAATTATATATATATATATATATATATATATATATATAATAGTGGTGAATTGATTAGTGGTGTTTTATGGTGATTTTGGCATTTTTGGTGCAAGTACAAGTCGCTGATTTTATTCTTCAGTCTGCTGCAATTTTATTTTCAGATCTGCATTTAGAATATTTGATTAAAACCCTCAAAAGGGTTATTCCATAGTCATGACTATTTTGGGACAACATTACTGAAGTATTGGGAATCCATCATTTGGATGGAAATTATGAGATGGTGGCAAGCAAAGGAAGGGAGCTAGCTATCATGTCCCTAAGGCATGATGAAGAGATTGTAAAAGTGTTGTTAAACACTCTTGTTTCCTTTGATATGTTTGTTTCATGTGTAGGAACATCAAAGAAAGAGCAGTTGAGATTCATTTGGGATCCGGCACGTGCATTTTTTGAGGACAAGCAAATTTGGGAAGGGAGGATTCTAATGTCCCCTTTTCCAAGCTAGTCACTATGGAAGACTTTATGCCCATTTCTGCTCTTATGGGCATCAAGGAGCGAAAGAGGGTAACTCGCCATGGTTGTAAGTGATGTACCTTCATGATTAATTATTTTATTTACTAATCGTGGCATTGGAATGGTTCGACTAGGGGAAAGAAGACTTAGCAAGGAGAATTTCTATTTCTTCATTATGAGGTCGGTCTTCTTAAGTGAAGATTAAAAAGTGCATTAGAAGGTCGGCCATGAAGTGAGGACTTCTAATTCATCATTGGCGCCAAAGGAGGGGTACTTAAGGAAGTGTGAATGGAGAGGAGGAGAATCATCTTTCATCTATTTGGACATGTACTTAGAGTTGGAGCTAGTGTAGCTTCTCTTCTTTCCATTGAAGGACGAAAACCCTTCCTTGGTCCTCATTGAGGATGAAACCCTTCAATAGGATCACACTTGGGAACGGAAAACATTATTTGTGCATTGGTGGCTTCATATGGAGGTCACAAGTGAGTTTTAAGGAGGATTTCATATTTATTTCTTCCCTTCTAACCCTAGGTGACTTGCTTGGGTGAAGGGTTTGATATCATCTAGGGCACTTTTGGACAATTTGAGTTGATATTATTGTTCTTCATATTTTATAAGGCTGGAATCTACAATTTGGTGATTTTGGAGAGGTTTATGAGCTATTTTTAGCCCTTGTTTGTGGCTGCCCTGCTGCTGTCATAAAATTAATTGCAGTTGGGTGTAATATCTTATTTTCTCTATTATTTTGATGTAATTTGGATGGATAAATATTGCCGTGCTTGAAATAATTATTTAGATGCATTTTCAACTCTTATTGCATGGTTTTATGATGATTTGAAGTTCCTATACAATTCGCTGCCCTAAAGGACTGATTATTGATTGCTCGAATAGGGTTAAAGTGTGTTTCCAGTCATTTTCAGATTGATGTTTGTTGGTTGATGGTGTATTTTCATATTTGATTCATTTGGGGTTGTGGCCAAACCCTATTTTCAGTTCTAGCACTAGAAAGGACATTACATATGAAGCATAGGAGATGTTGGATACATGTGATCTCCCACTCCGGATTGTAATGAAAATAATTCATGTACATGTATACAATAACTTCCTATACTTGGCAATAATTTATATCTGCTCTGTTCTGTTTAATTTCCTGTGTTGCAAATTTTCAGTTTCCTTTCTGATATGCTTGACAACTGTCTAAAGCAATGAATCAGCCTGCATATGTAGAATTCACAATCTTCATGTAATGCATAATAGAATGAATTTGAATGTGAACATGCTTAGTAGTAGACTACAACATTTAGATTTTCTTTGACAAGTTAAGTTGAATAGGCACTAACACATAGTGATTAAAGGAGCCCCCTGCCATCCATTTTTAATCCAAGGACCTAGACTGCCAGGATATAGGTACGGGTACGGGTATGGGTACAAGTATGAGTTCGGTATGCTGAAATGACAATTTTTTTAAAACCCCTACGTACGATACGCTGCGGGTATGTTCAGTACACTATAATTTTATAAGTTAAAAATATAAATAAATATAAAAATTTAAAGAAACCAACAAGCTTATAGTCTTGACTCTCAACAACCTATAAAATATCATAGTTATGCGGTGACGCGTCCCCCAAAATTCTAGACGTTTGGGACTTCCCGAACGTTTTGGGGACGCCGGGGACGTGGGGAAACGTTCCCCACATTTCCCGCTGAGCCAAGGAAAGAGGAAATGTCCTTGGGACGTTTGGAGAGGAGGAGAAACGTCCCAGGGACGGCTGAGACTTCACGGTTGTTTATTGTTTTTGAATTATTTTTAAATTATTTTTTATTTTTTTCTCTTTATAAATGTTTACTGTTAACCATAACTTGACTATTTTATAATATATTTGAAATTTCAGCTTGTCTCGAATTCAAAATTCAAATATGTATTATGAATTTAGAATTTTCAATTTATGACATTAACATATTGATATTATAGTATTAAGGAATGTATTTGATGTTTATGAGTTCAAGTTTCACCTTATTTAAATCTCAAATGGTTTTATTTCAACTTATTTATATAATTTAGTCACTATATTTTTATATTTTAAATATTTATATATATTTTTAATTAGCCGCCCCCCCGCCGTCCCCAAAATTCAGAATTTTTTTGCCATCCCGGAAACCCCGTCCCGCCACCCCCGTCTCAAGAAACTATGTAAAATATTAGAAGCCAACATCAAGCTTATTATGAATTACAAGCCATCCAAAGAAAGATTTCTTTGACTCAATACAAGAAGACTACAAAACATTAAATCTATGAGTGCATCTACTAATGGGCTTGCAAACATTCCGCTTATTGTTAAGGCCCAAGGAAAGGTTTGGGGAGAAGGCAATCTTTTCATAGAGTTGTTTGGAGGTAGCCTCTTGGAGAGAGGGCCCTTTGAGCCACCTCATAGTAGCCCAAAAGCCATTCGCATCCTCCATAATTAGTCAGTAGAGGGAGTTGTGAAAGGATTTCTGAGCATTGTATACATTCTGGACTGAGATTGAGGAAGCTTATAGAAAGCTTTAAGGTTTTCCATTCCATCCACTTCCCAAATTTTTACAAGTCATGAAATATTTTAATTCCTTTCTCAAACCAAAGGAGGGCAGAGCTGCCTCTTGTCAAGGCAAGGATCTTGTCGTTATATTTCAGATTCCACCAAATCGATTTGTAGGCTTGGCACCTAGTGTCAAAGGAAGAGAAGATAGGCTGCCCAGCCACCAAGTGCTTCACTTGTTCCCATGCCTTCCAAATTGATTGAAGAATAAAGGACCCTTCAGGAGCAACGAGAAATCCCCCAAATAGTAAGTCAACCAAATGAAGTCTTTTTCATCTCTCTTGACCCTTGGGAGCCTATTGGCATTGTTGAATCTCGCATTAACTTTCCAAGGTTCAATTCCAGTCAAAGCCCTCAAGTTTTTTTTTTTTTTTGCACTTAAAAATAAAAAATAAAAAACTGTGTGGGTACATACCCATAGGCCTTGGGTATGTCCCAGTTATGGCTTTTGTACTCGGAACGTACCCAGGGTCTGTGGGTATGTACCCACAAAGTACCTAGAGAGTACAAGTACCGATTTCTGTGCCATGTATGTTTCAGACCTGGTATGGACTGGTACTGGACGTTTCTCTGCAGTCTAGCCAAGGATTAATATTTGGGGCAAGGCTTTATTTGAAAACTTTGGTGGCTTTGGCAGGCATGATAAATGCATGGAGAAGGTGTAAGATGAAGGACAGGAGGCTGTTATTAGAGATATCACAAATTTCAACGGTAGTGGCAAATTTTTACAATTAAGATGGATCTAATGTTACATGCCATGATTGTTGCAGAGGAGCTAGAGTATTGGAGGAGTTTCCAAGGTCTCTCAATTGCTTTCCTATGATACAGAGGAGCTGAAGTAGACACTACATTAAAACATCCTTCTCGTGCACTATGACAGTGGTCAGCTTTAGGGAAAAATTAAGGCAACGACCTCTGAAGATAAGGATGGAAGGATGTTGCTGAGGAGTAAGGCTCCATTTTTTATGTTTATGTTTTTGTCGCTATTTAATATTTTGACTAAATAAGAGTCAGACTCAGGCCTGACTGACTTTTAATTTACTTAGTAAGCTTTTCGTCAGATTTAATGCTAAGATCACCCTTGTGATATATTTGTTGGGATTATTGTCCCGTTTTTAAAACAAAATATTAACCTTTATCAAACAAAAACGTTTTCATATGTACATGAATTTTCCATAAATAAATGATATGATTCGTGCATTCAAGGAAGACATAAACCAAAGGGTCTATACTCTTTCCTGAGTTACATACAAAGAAATTTTTCCATGCTAAAATTAGCATGGACAAATCCCATACCATGCCTATGCCAGTGATATTTTGTTCAAGAAAGATCATGCATATTAAACATTTTCAGAATGCCTGAATTGTGATCTATGACAAACTGTGCAAGTTTGCACCTTTTTGTGAATCTGTCTTGTCTACATTTCTTTTTCTTTTAGGTGCTTCCGGAAAAGTTCACAAAAATATGTGTTCCTTCAAAATCTAAAAATGGAAAAAAGAAAATCTATGAAAAATTGTCATTGTTTATATTTGAAAATTTGCTATGTTTTTAAACTTGACATCTCCCATACTTCCACAGACACATCCACCCAGGCTTTAGCCCTTGCCCATTCACCCTCTCTCCGCCTTCCCTAGTCACCACCCTCCCCATTTCTTGCCACTGGCCCACTCCCATCAGAAAAACTTCGTGTAACATAGGCTGGGACCCCTGCATTCTTCCTGTTTCCACAAAGATTTAACAAACCAATGGTCATCGTCTCCATCACAAAGAAAAACGAATTGAGCTTGTGAAGAAAGACGATGTTCAGGGGCAATAAATGTATCAACCAATCTCAAAAAAATGGAGAGCAATGAGTTTTGCATGGAATTAGTGAGTTCATGGAAACAAGGAATTGAGGGCAAACAATGACACCTAAGCAAAGAGTTTTATATTTTATCTTAGACTGCTCAGGTACGGGTTCAATACGCTGAAATGGAATTTTTTAAAAACTCCCAGGTATGATACGCTGTGGGTACGTTCATACAATATATTTTTAAAAATTAAAAATATATATATATATATATATTTATTTAAATAAAACAACAAGCTTATAGTCTCAGCAACCTATAAAATATTAGAAGCCATCAACAAGCTTATTGTGAATTAGAAGGCAATCTATAAATCTATGAGTCCATCTACTAATGGTCTCACAAACTTTCCACTTATTGTTAAGGCCCAGGGAAAAGTTTGGGGAGAAGGCAATCTTTTCATAGAGTTGTTTGGAGGTAGCCTCTTGGTGAGGGGGGCCATTTGAGCCACCTCATAGTATCCCAAAATTCATCCTCAACCTCCATAATTAGTCCAGTAGAGGAAGCTGTGGAAGCATTTCTAAGCATTGTATACATTCTTAACTGAGATTGAGAAAGCTTATAGAAAGCTTTAAGGTCTGTCTATTCCATCCACTTCCCAAATCTGTACAAGTCATGAAATATTTTAATTCCTTTCTCAAACCAAAGTAGGGTGGAGCAGCCTCTTGTTAAGGTAAGGATCTTGTCGTTATATTTCAGATTCCACCAAATCGATTTTTAGGCTTGGCACCTAGTGTCAAAGGAAGAGAAGATAGGCTGCCCAACCACCAAGTGCTTCACTTGTTCCCATGCCTTCCAAAATGACTGAAGAATAAAGGACCCATGAGGAGCAACAAGAAAGCCTCCAAATAGTAAGTCAACCAAATGAAATCCTTTTCATCTCTCTTGACCCTTGGGCAATGGGGGCTATTGGTATATTGAATCTCACACGAACTTTCCAAGGTTCAATTCCAATCAAAGCCTTCAAGTCTTATTTAATTTTTTGTACTTTAAAAAAACAGTATGGGTACACTGTGGGTATGTACCCACAGGCCCTGGGTACATCCCAGTACGGTTTTTCCATAACCGGGACGTACCCAGGGCCCGTGGGTACGTACCCACAGCGTACCCAGAGAGTACAAGTACCATTTTCTGTACCAGGTATGTTTCAGACCTGATACGGGCCGGTACTGAACGTTTCAGTGCAGTCGAAGTTCTATGTATTGAATTTATTACTAGAAATTGGTGAAGGTGCAAGCCACATACTGCTTAAGATTTATAATTCTGGAGATAGACAGTTTAATCAGCAAAATCATTACATGCCCACTGAGAACATCTTGAATCATGTGGAAAACCGGGCATATTATGATAGCAGTAATTGAACACAAACATTTCTAGGTTGGCATGGAAAATTTAACATGGATTTGGCAAAAATCACAGAGCAAAATATTTAAAATTGTAATTTAGGTATCACTCTTCATGCTGTTTTTTCCATAGTGTTGCAGTATAGAATCCTTGTTTTCAAATTATAATGTGCTTGTAAATTCTTTGGCTTCCTTTTTCTTTGAAAATATACTTATTTATAATCCTTCATCCACATTATTTTCAGGAGGAAGTCTGGGAAGTGGCTGGCGAGCTTGTTGGTCTTGCAATTGGTGTAACAATTATTGTAAGTTCGTCAACAAACTATTAGTGCTACTCTTGTATAAAATGGAAAAATGTATGACAGCAGATAACCGCTAGGGCCTATCAATTATATCATTCGTTCAGCACTTGAGATTTATTACAGTTAACATCTTTCAATGGACAGGCTTGACAAACCTGTTTGAAAGGCAATGCAGGCTACACCTGGGCTGTTAAACTCTTATCCAAAGCTCACTTTAACATGGACTAGTCTGCGTTTGTTACACCTTTGGCTACGGTATCAATCGCTTTCAGTTCTAAGATTCTCAACGGTAATCATTGATGCTTTTCCTCTAACCATAAGCTACATAAAGCCAATGAAACCGAACCTTCTTTTCAATCATGTTTCATAGTTGCTGTCTTTATCATGTTGATAATTAATAGAATTTTCTTTATTCAGATAAATCTTAAACGTGCACGCCTCTTAGTTGAGTCTCATGTATCAGGTTCCGCAATTCCTGGTAAAGAGAGTTGTTGTATCCACTACAGTTTTCTCTGTTGTGCCATAAAGTCTTTACTTATCCTTCTCAGTCTGTTGACTATGACAATTTGTATACATATCTCTATCTGACCTGATTTCACTGGCAGATTTTACAAACTGCAACCAGCAAGAAAACATCTTAATCTTTCAAGAGTTATTAAAGCCTCGTATTCTTTTTGGTTGTTCTTTAGAAATGTTGACGGGGAGAAACATTTCAGGGAATGAGGTATTTATTTTCAGATGGAGCCACTTTTGCTAAATGCCTGATTTCCTTGTATTTGTACATTAGATCTTATTTAACACGAAAGGTTTGCTGAATTTATTGTTAGTATTTTTAAATTGTTCTTCAAGGGTAGCATCTAATTGGGATTGTCAGTACATCTGTGTAGTTTATTAAGCCTTTATTTGTACCTTTCCTTTTTGTCATTTGATGAGATATAATTTTGGTAAGAGTACACCCCACTTGACGGAAAAGTTTTGTTTTGGTGCATTTGTAGCTTAAAAGTTTGTATGATAGAGCATCAAATAAATAAGAGATGTCTTAATGAGTAGATCTAGGAGTGGTAAAAAATGGGATTGTAGTTGTCACTCATAACCAAGAACTAATTTGAGTAATTAATCTATATAAACTTTCCAGAGTGACTGGGCTTAACAAAATGAGGGAAAATCTGCTGGATACAAGAGTTATTTAGTCTGATTGATTCTGTTATCATTGATTTTTATGGCCATTGTCATTCTAAATCTACAACAGCTGGAAGCATTGCTGGATCTGTATAAGAAGCGAGAAATACATTCTCATGGTAACAACAAGTCCTTTGCATGGACAAGAAGCTCGCATTGCCTTCAAGGTGCCACCTATTTCTGTTCTCCATAGCCTTAAATTAGGTGATAACATGGAACTGTGGCATACTTTAGGCTGGCAGGTAAAAATGATACATCATATTTAAGTGTAGATATATAAAACAAATTTGTCTTTTTGCATTATAGGCTCAAGAATAACATGGTGCAGCAGGTGGGAATTTTTACTATTTTTTAAAGTTTGTTCTTTCTTTTTTATAGCAGGTGCTATCTCATTTTTGTTGTCAACCTAAAGTGTACCATAGATTATGGATGTTGTTTTCTGCCCTTTTCCTATTCCACCTAATGGTTGTGGATGAGGATGAATAATTATTAATAAAGAGCACACTAGGGCTAGATTATAGTCATTTTAGGTGTTGTTGATGTCAATAGAAAAAAGAAATAATATGATTTTCCCATTGTGTTTCCAGGTAGGAGCTACAACCATCACTGTCTTCCGTAGTATATGGCAAACTTATTGGTTGTCCATGCATGGAGAGCTTTTCAACAAGAAAGATCCTCTAAAGGGATCAATTTTGTCATCCCAAGAAAAATGACAAAGGAATCAAGCAATTTAATTCATTTCCTGAGACAGAGTCTGTTGAAACTGGATGAAACATTTGATGATTTTCTTTTCAAGTGGAAAATGCAGGGTGGGATGTCAAGCATCTCACTCTTAAGGTCCCAACCAAAGTAACTGTTATGGAAAATGACACAGAATAAAATATCCTCTTATAAAACTCTCCACAAAATTAGCCTCTATTTGTAAGCTTCCATATTTTTCGTATAAGTTTCAATTACATACATTTTTAAATTAATGATTTTGTTGCTTGCACTAGATCTTCAAACTTATAGGGAATCGATATGGTTTTGCAAAAGAAAATTAATAATCTGACATTGATATAAAAATTCAATTTCTAAATTAGAATTATCAAACACCTTCTGAACATCCAGAAAATAAAAGAGAGCAAAAACTCTGATATTAAAATAATATTATAAACCCCAAACTAAAGCATCTTATTTATACCTACAAAGTAACCAGTATTGAAAATAAAATCATGATTGCAAAACTAATAACCAGCTATAGAGTGAAACTAGTAGATGGACCTCCCCAAGACACCTTGGTAATAAATCAAGTAGAAGATGAAATGCATTCCTTTTTAATTTGCCCATCATATAATTTATATTAGGTGCACTTATACTAAGATTTGTAACTTATGACATGACATGAGTTCTTAAATGAAGACAATCAAATAAATAAGTACAGAAATAATCTTCTAAACAAATGAACATGATGATAGATCATATATGCCATTTGGACCCAAAACATTCAAAGTGATTGTGTTGCATCATATATATCATTTGGGTCCAAAGGACATTAAAATTCAATGTGTTGTTGCATCACTAAAAGTTACCTTTATTTTATCTTACTTCAATGCGTTGCAGGGAGCATATACCATTTGGGCCCACTAGGCAACAAAAGTCAATGCATTGCATCACTAAAATTCAATTTTATTTTATGTGAACCCAATGTATTGTATGTGAGAATATACCATTTTGAACCCAAGGACGTGAAATTACACCACTAAAAGTCATCTTTATCTTACGTTACCTTAATGAATTGCATGGGAATTTGGGAGCATCCAAGTGTCAATATTGTTAGCATCGTCTTTTTAATGAGTAGCCATATAGAGTAAGTATTCTGGTATCTTGTCGTATGTCTTGTTAAAATAAGGTAAGTTAGGTAGGTTCAATTTCAACGTGTATTTTCTAATAAGTCAGTGTCTTTTTCACTGCAAATCCTTAACTTTTATGTTAAGATACCAAAAGAATTTAATTACATTAAATAGTAAATATATCATACTATTTGCATCTTGGCTCTATTTGTCTTTAGGAGCATCCGTTTACCACAACTAATGATTAACTTTGAAGGGTGGACCTGATTTTATTTTGTTGGCCAATTTTGATTAACCCTTTAGTTGTAAATGATTAAAAGATGGTTGACAGTCTTACAAATTTTAAGAATAAGTATTTCATTACTTTTTGATATATGTGTTTGTATAGCATAAACAACTATGATGGAAACTTGCCCATTACAAAGAGGCTGGAATTGGCTACAAAATAATGACCATAAGACCAGCTAGAAATAGCACAATAGAACTAGAAACCAAAGTATAACTAACTAGAAAAGAGAGCCCAACCACACTAAAACAAGGGCCATGTAGGCTGAACCCAAAACAAAAGGATTCAAACTAGGCCCACTTAAACTAAAGTCACAAACTAGGAAGAAAAAAAAACAAACTACTTCCTACATGAAAATATCATATCCCCTACCAAAGCAAAGGTCTATATAAATCCTTAAGAATGAATCTAATTGGGAGATATTTACCAAGAAGCCTAGCGGATTCTTCAACTACAAACTTGACAAGATTATTTTCATTGATAGAAACATAGATGATGTACTTGTGATTAGCAACATTTGCTTATCTTAAAACCATCACTAGTAGTATTAAAACCACCCACTTGAGGATAGGGAAATTGATTTGTTTTAATCTTTCAAGATGTCTCGTAGGCAAACCCATAATTGCAAAAAAAAAAATCAGTAATAAGAGCAAAAGGGGTGGTGTCCGGGGACCATGATGTCCTTATCCTTCTTGAGGAGATTTAGGATACCATCCAATTTCCCACCCTAGGCGTATAAAATATTATCAAAATCCTCAATGCAAAAAGCGATCGACATACCAAATCTTGTTTTGGTAAGTATTTAATCTTACCTTGATTGAATTATGATGCTAATGAAAGCTTTCTTAATAATAAGTCATTATTTCCTTCAACAAGTAATTTTCTTTTGAACCAATTGAGCGCCCGTAATTAATAACGTTGGAGCTCAAATCTACACCCTAGGGAGTTGGTAAGGAGAGACAACAATACTTTGTTGTAGCAAGTGAATTATCTTCACATATCGGACCAAATTCAACACCAACAAATATGAGAAAGGGAGTCGCATCTCTACTCTTCTAGTTCTCCAAAGTAAAGGGAGAGACCTTAGAAATTTTCACACTCTATAAACTCAAATTAACTTGAAGGATCTATCTACTAGAGCAAACTTCATGACTAAGCTCCCAATTAAGTGTCGTTAATAATTTAATCACATACAAAATAAAAATATATCATAATTTCTCTAATGTAGAAATACAAATCATATCTACACCTTGTAGAATCTTATTTTAAGAATTTACATAAACATAGGCCACCCTTAGCAAGGTTGAAGCCAAATTTATAACAAAGAGGCATCTAAAGATGTGCACAATGAAAATAGAGATCTCAAAGGGGGAAATACAACAAGTCTTATAAAATGAGACTAATCAATTAACTTCAACTTGCTCCTTTATCCATTCGGCTCAATCTACAAAGCTTTAGCAAAAGAATAAAAATAACTATAGAAATTACATCAATTTACACAATTGGTGTAAATTCCTCACAATTCAAACAAATGTTTCAATCTCTTACACAAGAAAAATTTATTAGAATGTCATAATCTAGAGGTCTAAAATAAAACATAAATAATATAAATAAATGTAAATGACATTAAAAAGTTGCAAAAGGATTGTATACCTATGTGCTTCAACAAGATTACACATCAAAATTTCACACATTGTGTCCAAATGAAACTTCGAAAACCTAGAATGATTACACAACAAATCTAGAGTCGGATTTCTTTCTATCCACTTATCTCAAATGTCGCTATACAAATCATGTCGAGCTTCATTTTTTACTTGAGTTACAATATTCCTTGAATTAAGACATAGTTATTAATGACAAAAATGCTAAAACAGATATTAATTGCTACCATATATGCTATAAATACTAAACAAGGGCACAAAATTGTAGCCAAAATATGGGAAGTCAAGAGATGATTGATGAAGAAGAGACTTCATCAATTTATACACAATTATAGAACTTTCTAGAATTGAAAATGGAGTAAATTCGGGATTGTGAAGACCAATGAGAGAGAGGCTCAATAGGCATAAATTACTCAAGGAGCTCTACAAGAGATAAGTGAAAAATGGTGCTTACAATCGTAATCTCTTCTAGTCCAAGGGCCCCAATTCACTCCAATGACTAGTAAAGATAACCGACAACCCCTAGAAGGTCCCACATGTGTCGAAAGCAAGAAATATGGGGAAGTCATTGATGAATGATAGAGGATGCAATCAATAGGGCCAATCATAATATTTCGTAGAACACACTAGGATCATTCAATATTGATGAAAGGCGCAAAGAAAACACTTTTGGCAAAAAAGTATAAGAATGAAAAAGTAGTGGAGTGTTTACAAGTGAGAATTTTATAATACAAAACAAAGGATTCATGTAAACCCAAGCTGCAAAATGTTCACAAACCAATCACTAATTCTCCCCAAAATTTATATCAATGTAAATCTCTTGGTGAGAGCTTTCCAGTGCCACCAAAAGTGCCTCAAACAAACTACATAATGAAAAGTTATGAGCCTATGATGTTTTCTTTGCATGCCCAAAACTTCATTGAAAAGAGCTCCAATAAGTTTAAATTTCTAATTATAATTGCCTTTCAATTTTCTTGTTGGCTCTCATATACTCATGCTCATCGTTTCACATTCACAGTACATAATATGGCGGGTTCAATTTGTGTTCATGGGGACCTTATGGGACTCAAGTACACAATATTGCACCACATGGCACAATTCCTCGTCCTCCGAAATCTTCATAGTCTTGAGCTTTGTATTCTTAGCGAGACCTTGAGGGTACAAGAATATGCCAAGTGAACCCCACATGTCCCCTTGACACAACACTTCGCATTCATGCCTTACAGTATGGGCACCCTTTAACTCTTATAACTTTCCAACCTTGGTGTCGTGCTAATGTGGTCTTCCTTCCACTTCCTTTACTTCAATAATTAATACTTGCACTCCCATTTGTAAAGGGTCTTTTGGGCTCAAACATGGCACATGTGGGACTAAAATGGGCACAAAAATGGCCCATGACATTGACTATGGGTGATTGTGTAGCTATTAATATTTTTTTACCAAAACCATGGTCAATGATGTCTTTGTTGATAGATCTCAACATTGAGTATTAAAAAACACTTCACATGTGCCCAAATTAGTGCCATTTCTATAAGAACAACTCTCTACTTTGTACTAAGACTATAATCTTCTTAGAGTGTTCCAAAATTTGATCTGAAGGCCCTCACATGTTGTGGGACATTTCGGGCACCAACATTGGCTCCATTTGTGGGATATGTACCCCGTAGTTTTGAGAGATCTCAAAACACCAGTACAAGCATACCAGTGCCTCCACAAGCCAAAGTTCATAACTACTTCACTATTGGTAGAATTAGCTCACATATATTTCGAACCCAATGCTCCTCAAATTTGTCATCAAGTCCTTGATAGTGGCCCAAAAACACTTGCGTTGATGCACTTATTTTGAGATAGAAAATAAGAAGAAAGTTATATACAATATATACACTATGTACAAAAATATCACACTTCGTGGACTCCAACTTATTCAAACAAACCATTGTTAGGGCTCGATAATTAAATACCCTTTTTTAACAATGTACTACAATATCCCAATAATTTAACAATTGAGAAATAAGAGGTAAATACGAACACTTATTTTGAACGCTTGCACAACAACTAAGATCATGCTTAAAATGTGAACCACTAGGAGGTGTATCATATAACAATTGAAAATTGATTATGAAGGCTTGTGAACATGATCGATCAACCAAAAAAGAGGAGTGTGCAACGTTTGATCAGTCTCCCATAACAAACAAGTGTTGTAACTCCAATCAAAATAGTCAATCCAACTATGTTGGACACGTAATGCAATATAAACCCTCATGGATGTCAATAGACTACAAATAAGAATCAAGGTCACTTCAATAATCAATATCTAACAAATTTGACCTAATTGAACCTCAAGTCAAAATGGTAGGATCATATAATATGAAACTTTGATTTGAATTGTGTTTGAATCGCTAATGCAATTGAAATCAATTAGAAACTCACTTACAGACTATACAAGTAACTCATGAGTAGGCTCAAACCAAACCTCTTTATCTACCACTTCAATAGTAATAATAAACTCATGTTTATTTTCACACATAATCATCATGGACTTGTAAGGGTTTTATTAATAAACACAACAAGGTGCTCAAGATCAGCATCATCAAAGTGGAATAAGTCAAACTCATATTCACATGTTAACTCCCACCCCAAATTTATGATATGCTTCAATGTGGGTTCAACCAATGAGTTCAAAAGACTTGGTCAATTGTGCTCTTGTATCAAAATTGACTTTGAAATCATCAAAATTGAACTTTTCATATTCAAAATTATAAAAAGAATGGACAAGTGAAACAATATCCAAGCAAGGAGGAAAGGGATCAGAACATAAATTTGAATTTTTTCAATAAGTCACAACAGAGCTATCATGTGAAGAACACTCAACTTCAACAAGTAATGGAGAACTCTCAAAAGAACATGCACTGCAAACTAATTCCCAACTACTTATACCACAAAGTGCATCTATTACAACACATAATGAAAATGCAACTCAACTTCCATATCTTGTGATGTCACTTATTCTTCATACACATGAACAAAAAGGAGTAATGGATTGAACAAAAGGGGTAGAATAATTATTGAGTTCATCTTCAATAATAAACATATCAACAATGCTATCACTACCACCTTCATATACACAATCAATCAAGGGATCATGTTGCACTAATTTTCATATTACATCTAATAAATTCTCATTCATCTCAAGTAAATGAATCGAGGGCATAAATCCCTCAACTAGGTGTTTCACCCGATTCTAGATCGTTTCTTTGAAGTATTGAAGAAATAGATAGGGTAACGAGCGTAGGAGGAATACCCATTCAAATGTTGGTTGATGGGTTATTGCGCGTGTATGACTTCCGAATCCACATTGATTGTGAGAGATTCCTTTTGGCTAGGAGGAACTACCTATAATGCAAAACAAGACCACTATAAAAAGTTAAACAATATATGCGTGTGAACTAGCGTATGCTAGATCCGGAAGTGTGATACTTCCTAGATGGTTGTCAGTCCACTGTTTTAAACAATTTAATGCGGTAAATAAGGTAAATCCTATTGTAATTTGAAATGATTTAGGTATCTCACTTAAAACACAATAAGAAATAGATATAATCTAACAGGCTAGGTTAGAATAGGATCCGAAGGTCAAGTAACTGGTTCTAGGTCTCTGCAGGTCTGACAGAGGTCTCAGGTAGATCATAGGTGAATGAGGGTGAGAGGGAATTAGGTGGATAGGTCACTGTTCTGGGTTGTATGGGCAAATACAGAGACCGATGTCGGTTAAGGGTGACCGATGGTGGTTGGGTGTAACCGGTGCGATTATTGTGGAAAACTGGGAATGCCACAGAACGAGATTTAGGTCTCCTTTGTGATTGCACAAAGGACTTTGGTTGGTCGGGATGAGGTATTGGGTGATTTGGGTAGGATTTGGCGAGGTTTTAATGGGTATATGGAGGGGTGAGTGTTGGAGGAGGTCAATGGGTGACTAGGTAAACAATAGATGATAATATAATGATGAAATGGAATGAACCAGAGAAGTATAATGTTTACTTACTTGGATTTTGGTCCTGGACGCTTGTGAGTGAAGGAGGGGAGTGCTTTGGTAAAAGGTTTGAAGGTCAAGGCGATCACCAACTCGAAGGAAAGCCTCTGCATGGGT
This sequence comes from Taxus wallichiana var. yunnanensis, assembly GCA_018340775.1. Lineage (NCBI taxonomy): Eukaryota > Viridiplantae > Streptophyta > Pinopsida > Cupressales > Taxaceae > Taxus > Taxus wallichiana. The sequence continues at coordinate 562,033,148 of CM031240.1, forward strand.
TGTATGTACATTCCTCTTTTCTTGGTTAGATCAGATCATTGTTGGAATTGCTGTGCAAGAAAAGATGCTTGATCTCCTTCCTTGCATGCGTGTTCTCGCTAAAATTCACTCTCAGAAGATGCGATATCTCTCTGGAATGTGCTAATGTTCGCCAACTTTTCCAATATTTTTCCAACCTTCTACCAACCTTGAGAATAAGGTTGTTTTGGGGTTAAAAGGGTAACCAATGGCGAGTTCTAGCTTAACCGGTGACGGTTAGGGGTAACCGGCATTGGTCAAGGCGGGATTTCCTAGGTTTACTAAACTAGGGAGATCCTCTTGATTTCCTCGGATCTTGTGCCGTTAACCCGTGGATTAGACTGGGAGCTTCTTGTAAGCATGCGGGAATGTGGTTAGAGAGAATGTAGGCATTGATTTTTAGGGTTTAGGTAAGTCTTAGTTAGTTATGACAACTTACTAAGAATAGGTTTTAGGGTGAGTTGGCTTGGTGAGGTGTCTAGGTGAAGTGTATGTGTGGATATTATTTAAATTAAGATATTTAAATAATAAATATAGTGAGGATAATGAATTAATTTAATTTAATTAATTAAATTAATATTAGTGGGGTGAAGGGGGCCATGGCTAGGTGAATGTGATGAAGGGTGCTTATTTTTCGAGAGACCAAAGGGGAGTGTGACCTAATTCTAGTGTCTACATTTTTCCCCTTTTTGTTGCGTAGCTTGTATTAGTAGTAGCGCTAACTAAAAAAATAAGATGTGGTTGCCCCATGTGTGAGTGAAGGTGATCCCCCTCAAACCAAGAACTGACGAGGCTGAAGGCAGAATCGGTGAGTGGTTTGATAAAAAGGTGAATGTGAGGAAAATGAAAGTGGGCACGGGGGGAAAAAGGTTGAAAGGCCTACTCAAGCAATTCTAGGTAATGGGTCTGGGTCAAAGGTAGCAAAATTCAAATGCACACACACGTATAAGCTGCAGAATGCTACCAGTTTGAAGAGCAGGAAAACTCTATATCGTCTAAGGTCGATAGGTTTATCCAAACAAGGTTGAAGTGATTCTGGTATCCAAGGCATAGTATATGGTCAGGAAACACAACATAGGTTAGGTGTAGGAACGTTTAGGTCGGGATAAACGGTCACAATAATAGGCTAGGTAAGGTCATTAGGTCAACAACACAGGTATCAATGCCGCAAGGTATAGCGAACACATGAGTTCAAATGGCACTAACGATGGTCCAAGTCCAAATATCTAGGTCATGGCATGGGTAAGGCCAAGGTAGGGGTAAAATAATGAGTCCCCAAAGGAGGACAAAGGGAGGTAGTAAATGATGAGGTCAGGAAAGGTGAGGTAAATGGGTAGGGTAAAGGTGGGTGAGGTAAATGATCAGGGTGAAGGTTGGGTGAGAAAAAAAAAAGAAGTAGGGGTAGGGTAAAAGGGTAAAATTTAGGGCAATGTGCAGGTGAGGGTGACCGATGCCGGTCATGGATAATTGACATCGGTATAGGTAAACCGACAATGGTTAGGTAGGGCATGTGACCGATGCCGGTCAAGGGTAACCGATGTCGGTTAGGTCGGGTTTGTTATAAAAACAAAAAATCCACATTTTTGTTATTCATTTGGTATTTTACGAAGTGAGAAAATGAAAAGAAAAAGAGAGAAAAGAGAGAAAAGTGTCAGACGAAATGGAACAGTGAGTTGGTGGTGTGATTAACGAGTGATTGGTTGGTGAGAAGTGGGTCCACAAGAGCAGTGCAAAAGATTATATAGGTTAGAGGTTGCAGGTATCAATTTAGTGATGGCGGAGGTTAGAGAGGGATCGGGTGGGGCACTAGTACAGCGAGAGATGGATGTGCCACCGAGATGGTGGCAGCGCGATGAGGTAAGCACTCTACTCTACGTGTAGTTGATTTGATAGATTAGAGGAGTATTTTATTGTTGGTTGTAGGTTTTGTTGGTTTTCATTTTTGTGGGTAGGCACAAATTAAATTTGGGATGGGGGAAATATTGGGTAAAAGGAGGAATGGGGAGGGTAATAAATGGGATAGGGGGGGTGGGTGGAGGTCTAAGGGTAGTTTAGGTCATTGTAGGGGGGGTAAAAGGGGCGAGGGAGGTTTTTTAGAGAGGGGGTTTTGGGAAATCGCGGGATTTTCCGTGTGATGACCAGGTTGGCGTTGGTCAAGGTGGCAGTGGCGTCGGTTAGGTGGAACGGTATCGGTCACCAAATAGGTGACCGATGCCGGTTAAGGGGTGACCGGGGTTGGTAAGGGTGAACTGGTATTGGTCACCAAATAGGTGACCGATGCTAGTTAAAGGGTGACTCGGGGTCGGTTAGGATGAACCGGTACCAGTCAGATTATTGGGCACAAGGGTCCAAAAGTGATGTGGGCTAGGTAGTTGAGATGGGTAGGGTGAAAATAGGGTATAGGAAAATGATAATGGTTGAATATGGATTGATACATGTAAATTAATGTCGTGCTTGTATTGGATGCAGGGGAGAGCACAACTACATATGCGAGATAGGGTTCCACCTCTACTAGTGACAAAGTGCACTAGCACAACGACTCTAGTGGAGAGCTGCAGCATGTGGAGGCAGTTGGGTTGAGTGGAGTTCGTTGTTATAGACATGTAGTCAGGAAGCCCAGTTTGATGGTGCGCTCATCGATAGATGGGACTCTGCGACCAACACGTTCCACCTGCCGATGGGTGAGATTACTATCACCCTAGAGGACGTGTTCGATTCTTTGGTTACCCATATTGGGTGCCCAGTTTATTCTATCTCCTCCGAGGCCTCATAGGAGTTGATTGTGACTATTTTTGGAGAGGGGATGGCCGATCGAAATTCATAGCGCCAACTTGAGCTATGGAGAGATGTACCTAGCCCGTCCGGAGGAGACAAGGCTAGTGGTTCTGTTGATGGAGGCGTAGTGTGTTGCTATACATTGCCAGATGCAAAGGGTGGATGGTTTCCCCAATCACTGATGGGGGTACTCCATGACATGATGGTGGATGAGACCCGCTTTGCCTAGGCACCAACATTCTTGGTGCAGTTATATAGGGAGTTGTGGGCATATGGCGGTTGCGCAGTTCAACATGTATTATACATTTTTATTACACTGCTGGGCATACGAGCACATAGTTTGTGTGTGGCCTATAGGGATGCCCCGAGTAGATGCATTCCCAATGCGATTTGTGCGGGTGGGGTACAGGAGATGGGTGCTAGTTATTAGAGAGTGGTGATTTGAGAGGCCCACACATGATGTGGCCTATTTTTGGCAGTTACTGGAGGGGTTGTCTGGAGTGGACATTATATGGAGGCCATATGTGGGATTCCCCTCATATAGGCATATGCATGAGGATCTAGCTAAGCTCCAACTAGAGAGATGGATACAGGGTCACCATGCCGGGGAGTACGAGATGATCCAGTAGACAAAGTCCGACGGTAGTTCGGGCTAGTACAGACATTCCTCCGCCTTCCCATAGTATCGAGAGATGACGTGGAGAGGCCTTTACCTCTACCATAGCCTACAGTGCCCATAGGGTAGGAGGAGCAGGTAGTGGACTGGCGGATAGATGACACCGGATGCACAGATAGGTACAAGTAGTGGTGGGTGGCTCAGTTATGAGCCATACCACCCAAACCGGGCAGCCGGATCTAGCTACCATTACGGTGCAGAGAGACGCCCTATAGGGGTAGGTAGCTACATTGATTACCCAGTTGGGTATACTGTAAACACAATTTGGAGGGTTACGAGTAGAGGTGTAGAGAGCTACATCTGGTGGCTAGTCTATAGGCCCAGATGGTTGATGGAGGAGATGGAGATGGAGAGGAGGGGGATGGTCAGGTGGCAGCCTTATAGGCTCAGGTGGCAGGTTTATAAGGCCAGTTGGCCATAGCCCAGGCATAGATTGGGGTCTTACGAGGCATAAGGGGGGGCACCACCACAGGCACCGGGAGTAGGTCCCAGTTCACAGGGAAGGCGTAGGGTGGGGTTCCGCAGGGGCAGTAGGGCTGAGACCTAATGGACCACCACGTAACGTGCATGTATCAGGCTACATGATGCCTTAGGTGAGGCTAGATACTATCAAGACCAACTGATGGCGACCGGGATAGACTTCATATCCTATGTTGAGTATCGAGAAAAATAGGCATCCAAAGTGAAAAGACGAGATCCTTGACTCAGTGTGGAGAGCACAGGAGGTCGGCAAGCTCTAAGGCTCGATCGGGTAGAGGATACGGTGCACGAAGACCAGCTCCAGTTGAGGTGCCAGTAGGGACCCAAGAGGCCGAGGGTACAGGTGATATAGAGATGGAGGACATCCACCGAGATGCCTGATATGTGGTCATCTGATTTTTGATGTATGATAAATATTTTGTGATCTATACCGACACTGCGTGCCGAGAGATAGTTGTATTTTTTATCACATATCGGCCTACGTGCCGAAGATAGTGAGGATGTATGAGTGGTTTGTATATTTCAAGCATATACCGGCCTACGTGTGCCGAAGAGATTTTGTATTGATTCATTATTTTATTATATATATGAGACCGGCTTGCATGCCGATGACATTTTGTATTATATATCAACCTGCGTGTCGACAATTATGAGATGATGGTCATGATGAGATAACCATGTATATTTGAGATACACATTTATTTATATGATGAGATACATGCTATGATTTGATTTGTTGTTTGTGTTGATGAGATATTGATGTGTTGTTTTGATATGGATGGAAATTAGGTGAGTTAGGCACGATGGAGTCAGGTTGGTATAGACATGGATCGATTCAGGTCGGTGTAGGCATGGATCGGGTCAGGTTGGTGTAGGCATGGTTGTGTTAGGTCGGTGTAGGCATGGTAATGTTGAAAGTAGGTGAAGTTGTGATTCATTATTTCATGCAATGAATGATAATATGGGTCATATGTGAGATGTGGTATAATCTATGCATAGGGATGATAGAGAAATGGTATTCATAATAAATGTATGCTATGATAATATTTAAAATATGAAACAACTTGTTATGTATGTGGTTTAATTTCCAATTTTGGGTATAAAAGGGAAACTAAATGAGGTATGATGTAATGTGAGGAACATGGAAGATGAATTGTTTAGGGTAGTGAAATGGCCGAGCTAACCTCCAAGGGCCCCATGCCCTCGAAGTGCTACCTACATAGTCCCGACGAAAAGGGACCTCAGGCTGATGTAGTTCTCCCATGAGCTAGGGAAGAATATGAGGAGGTATGAAAATGAGTTGGTAGGTTTTTGGGCATGTGGGTTTAGGTTTGTTAGGTGTGGGTATATTATAGGTAAAATTATGTAGGTGAGGGTGATTGTGGCAAAAGAAGAGATTACCCCAAAAGTAAGTGTCGAGGACCATGTCCTGTATAAGGTAATCAAAACATAAACAAAGATGGTTAAAAGATAAGAGGGGGCAATAAAGCCACCTGATTGGGTAGGATCATACCGAGTAGATCATACCTTGGAGGAGGTGATGAACATAAGATCCTAAAGACATTGCATGATGGACTATTCTATAGTGAAAATTAGTCACATGATCACCAAATGTCTAAGTTCCAAGAAGTCCCTTGAGGAAATAGGAAATGGGAGTGGGAATGGTAAGAAGGGTGAAAGGTAGTGATTGTTTATATGGTATGTAGTAGTAGGCCCTTCGGGAAAGAGAACCTAAATCACAATGGAAAAGTCCATGACAAAAAGGTTGTTGTATTGATAGACTGATCGATGTGGGAAGTCTATATGGGATGAATAAAATTGAACTCCTTTGTCCTTCGAGGAGTCCTTCTAGGAGTAGTCTATTTATAACAACATTTGTTTGAGAGGAAGATGTCCTTTGAGGGAGTCATCTTTTTATTAGAAGTTTGACTCAAGGAGTTTGGTCCCATGTACGAGCCTTGAAGTCATGGACAAGACCAAGGTAGAGAATAAGACTTTTGTTCAAAAGGCAAAGTGAAACGACCATGGGATCTCATCTAAAGGTAGACAAAAAGTATCCATGAGAATCATGCTATGTGCAGCATAGTGGTACACATATTCAAGAGAAGACAAAATTTGACGGGTACTCGCATGATTCTTGTTTAATTATTGGTGAGGTGTATGGAGTGAATAGCGCTCAAGGGACGAGCATGGAAAGAGACAAAAAGTGAGGTAGGGCTATAAGTTAGCAATAGAATGGTCGAATATGCAAGGCATTAAGGGGCTTAGGTTTGGGTTTACCATCGAGTGAAGATAAACGATAAGCACCGATCCATAAGTATGAGTCACGATGTATGGTCAAAGATAATTAGGACAAGATTTGCCCCATTTAATTTTTTTGCTTTGGTTATATGTTGATTTTTTTTCAGACAAGGTCACCAAGTTGGAAGGTCCATTCATGGACACGTTGTCATAGGCATGTTTGATACATTTTTGGTAAACTTTAAGGTGATCTAGAGCATTAAGACGACGTTCGTCTAGTAACTCTAACTGTGCTAAATAGTCATGACGAAAGTCATCATCATTGAGCATGTCATGGAGATAAATGCGAAGTGAGGGAATCTAGACTTTGAGAGGCAGGACTGCCTTTATACCATAGACCAGAGAAATGGGTGTGACCATAGTGGAAGTACAAATACTAGTGTGGTATGCCCACATGGAAAAAGGAATGTGCGTATGCCAATCCTTCCCAGTAGCATTAACCACTTTTATGAGAATCTTGTTGAGGTTTTTGTTAGTGGATTTGGCTTGGCCGTTGGTTTGTGGGTACTAAGGTGATGAGAAACTAAGCTGAATGCCGAAGGCGTCACAATTTTTGCAATGTTTTGTTTTTGAATTGTTTTCCATTGTCAGTGATGAGGCGATGAGGAACACCAAAGTGAAAAATGATGTGGTGGTTAATGAACTCACATATTTTCTCATCTTTCGTGGAGATGAGTGGTATGGCTTCCACCCATTTTGTATAGTATTCGGTAGCAGTGATGATCCATTGATGGCACTGGGAAGAATGAGGATTGATTTCTCCAAAAAGATCCAAACCCCATTGAGAGAAGGGCCAAAGGTCTTGAGCGACTTGTAAGGCATGAATGGGTGTATGATGAAGATTGGAATGTTGTTGGCATTTTACACAAAATTTGACGTAGTCATAACAATCATGGTTAAGGGTCAACTAGTAATAGCCTAGGAAAATAATACGCTTAGCAATAACAAGGCCACTGAAGTGACCTCCACATATGCCATCATGAAATTCCTTAATGGTATAAGGAATTTCAGAACTTGTGAGGCATCGTAAGAGAATACCATCAAATCCATGCTTATAGAGGAGGCCCCCTAGAATGATGTAACGAGAGACCTTTTTAAGGAAGGCACATTGTTTGCATTATGGGTGAGATCAGGAGGTAAGATGGAGAGAGAAAGGTAGTCGAGAGTATTGTTTATACCAAAGGTCACTCGGGTTAGGGGTAGTGGTTCGATCGAGTAAACATCATGAGGTAAATAAGAAGGTGATTGGAGTCATTGTACGGTGACAAAGATTGTAGAATCGGTGGGTGAAGTGGGTATTTGGGAAGCTAAGTAGGCCATGGTATCTGCAAACTTGTTGGTTGAACGTGGGATGGTTTGAAGGGTGTAACGATCAAAGGTGGTCAAAAGTATGTCTACATGATGTTTATACTTTTGAAGTATCTCATTATGACATTGGTACATACCATTGACTTGGTTTACGACCAATTGAGAATCACCAAAGATGTTGATTGATTTGACATCTAGGGTGTAGGTGGCTCGGAGACCTAGTACAAGTGCTTCAGTATTTGGTAATATTGTTGGTACATTCAAAATCTAGTTTGAAAGACAAAGGCATGGGTTCACCCTCAAGAGGAATGAGGATAATACTAGCCCCACCCCCACGCTGACACTTGGAACCATCAAAGAAGAGTGTCATTTGGTAAGGGGGTTTGTCCAGGGAAAGGGTAACAATTGAATCATCTAGAAAGTCAAAATTAAAGGGTTGATCCCCAGAAATAGGTGCATCAGCCAATTGGTCGGTGATAGCTTGGCCCTTGATGGACTTTTGATGAATGAATTCAAGGTCAAGATTAGCTAAAAGCATAATCCATCATGTGGCATGCTGATTTTGATAAGGTTTACGTACATGAAGTGTAAGGGGTCGGTGTTGGTCACAACATAGGTTTTGTGGTTGAGTAGGTAATGGCAGAGTTTGGTGGCAACAAAAACTAAGGCTAAGAAAAGTTTTTCGGGATGGGTGTATCAGGTTTCATAGTCCAAAAGAGTACAACTTATGTAATAAACCACCTACTCCCTATGTTTTTCATCACGATGAGCGAGCATGGCTCCCAAGGAATGATTGGTAGCTGATATGTATAGGTAAAAAGGTTGATCGTCTTTAGGTGGGATGAGTATGGGTGGTTAGAGAAGGTATTGTTTTAAGGCCTCAAAAGCTTTGTTAAGGCTAAGATTTTTTTTTGGGATGGGTGTATCGGGTTTCATAGTCCAAAAGAGTATGGCTTATGTAATAAACCGCCTGCTCCCTATGTTTTTCATCACAATGAGCGAGCATGGCTCCCAAGGAATGATTGGTAGCTGATATGTATAGGTAGAAAGGTTGATCATCTTTAGGTGGGATGAGTATGGGTGGTTGGAGAAGGTATTGTTTTAAGGCCTCAAAAGCTTTATGACAGTCATCATCCCATTTAAAGGAGACATCCTTCTTGAGAAGATGATGAAATGGTTGACATCGATAAGATAATTGTGAAATGAAACAATGAATGGACTACAACTTACCTTGTAGGCTATAGAGTTGTCAAAGGTTAGTAGGCGGAGGCATTTCAAGAATGGCCTTGAATTTAGCAGGGTCAACTTCTATACCATGGAGGGAAATGATAAATCCCAGGAGCTTTCCTAAGAGAACCGTGAAGACGCACTTCTTAGGCTGAAGGTAGACACAATATTTAATGAGACGGTCAAAGATGGTTTTAAGGACGGTTAGGTGCTTAGAGTGGCATTTAGATTTGGCCAAGAGATCATCCACGTAATCTTCCAATATGTGATGCATGATGTCATGGAAGATGTAAGTCATAGCCCATTGATACGTGGCACCAGTGTTTTTAAGGCCAAAAGGCATGACTCGATAGTAGAAGGTCCCCCAAGGGGTGATGAACAAGGTCTTGTGTTGATCTTGGGGAAAGAAAAATTTGGTTATAACCCGAGAAGCCATCCATGAGTGATAGCATCTCGTGACCAGCAGTAAGGTCAACCAAATGACTAATACCAAGTAATGGAAAGTCATCTTTGGGCAGCTAGGTTGAGGTCACGAAGTCCATGCAAATACGGAGTCCCCTATCGCTTTAGTGATAGAGACAATGTTAGAAATCCAATGAGGATAATCAATGGGTAAGATGAAGGAAATGGAAAGAAGGCACAAAAGTTCTTCTGTAACGAGAAGAGCAATGCGAGGGTACATTTTCCTCAGGTCTTTTTTAATGGGTTTGGCATCGGGAATGGTTACGATATTGTGGACCACTATGGTGGGGTCAATACCGGGCATGTCTGTGTAAGACCAAGTGAAAGTGTGGTTATGATCTCTAAGAAAAGAAGTGATGGCTTCCTATTCAGCAAGCATCTAAAGATTGTCTCGATCTTTAGGATGTGCGGGTCATCTGAGTATGAATGTTGATCTCGATAGTCGATTCATTCAACATGGTTTGTGTCTTAGAAGGTAATGACCGATGAATATATGAGTCTTCTACACCAAGGTAGGTGAGTATGGATTCATCATCTTGACATTGAATGACGTTAATTGAAGGTGATATCGTTTAAAAAAAAAAGTTAGGAGGGATAGATTCAGGATCCATCAACTCCATCGGTGAGGGTGGTGATGAAGGTGGAGTGGGTGAAGAAGGTGGAGAAGAGCTAGTGTCCTTAATGAGTTCAATGCGGGCTTGTTTGGTAGGTGGTTCAAGAAAGCCGATACCACTACGGTCATTATGTTTGTGGGTGGTACATGGAATAATGATATGTAGGCCTTGCTCGTAAAATCCCAAACTAAAGCCCTTCCCACACACATCGGTATAGGAAGGTGTTGTATATATTTACCCCCGGGTAAATATAGATACAGCGGAAAAAGGAAGCATGTTGGAAGGGTTCCAAGTCCCCCGACACAAAGAAATCATGTCGGAGGGGTTCCAAAACCCGACACAAAGAAATATGTCGGAGGGGTTAGAAAACCCGACACAAAAGAAATTCAGGTTTCGGGTTTCGGGAAACATGAGACATGAAGCATGCAGATTGCAAGGGATGTCCCGATGCTTGAGAGTTCCGCAAACCCGAAACACTTCCTAGGAAAATCGGGTCTTGGAGTCGGGAAAACATGTCGGGAAGCATGGGGCGGAAACATGTCGAGCCACCTTCCAAACCCGATGCACATGCAGGTCCATTTTCCACCCCGAAACAAAGGAAATCTTGGAAATACCACTGGCGGAAGTGGGTTTCAGAAAACACAAGCATCAAACACATGTCGAGGCATCCTCCAAACCTGATGCAAATGCAGAGGAGAACCCCGAACCTCGACAGGCAGAAGACCCTGACGCGGGAAATATTCAGATTGCCATAACTTTTCACAGGGAGCTCGGATTCACACAAGGTTGGACTTTTCGGAAAGCTCTCGGCGTCCTCTACCCAACTACGACTAGATATATTCATTTGGGTGGGAACAAGTTCTTCAAAAATGTAAAATACAGTTCGCCATATTTTGAGTTGTTGGGGATCTCACCCACCGCCATAATGAGATGAGTTAGGTGCAGTCTGGGGTGGTTGGGGTAGGATTTCGAATTCCTCTCTTCTCCCTCTCTTTTCCTTCTATAAATTGTAAGGAGGGGCTCTTTGTAAAGGGTTGGATGATTTTGTTTTGCATCCTCCCTTCTTCCCCGCTTGCAAGAGAATTCGTGGAGCTTTCAAACCTCCCATATGGGTTGTAATGCCATCGCCTCTTGGCCACTTTGTAATATCAATGTATCGACTCTTGAGCAATAATATATATGTTTGTGATTGATTCTCAACCCTCTCATGTATTCATTGTTGTCATTTTGATCTCTTATTGCAGTTTGGTTACCTGTGCATGGTGTTTGTATTGCATCTCTGTGGTCTGTGTTAAATTTGCAAAACGAGTGTCTAACATTCCTCGGTGCATCACCTTTGTAGTTTAGGTTTTATTCTATGCATTTTCTTACCCTGTCTCCTTGTCAAGTTAGATTAGGTTTTAGTAAACCCTCTGCATTTTATTTGTGCATCCGAACAGTGAGAGGAATAGGAACCGGCCTTCATTCGAGAGAGCTTTTCCAATTTCACAAGGTCCCACACTTGGGAAAAGCTCCATAATTGTTGTGTAATCGCACCGAGAGTCTCAACCCGTCGTGTTGCGAGATATTGAAGTGCTGCGATTCGACACCAACAGCAAAAGGTGTGGGTGAAATAGAGATTGGTAAGTGATTAGAAGTTAGCCAAAAATGGGTGAGTTAGTGGCAAAGTGGTTCGAGTGTGTAAGTGGTAGTATCAAACCCCGTAGGTGAGAGACTTTGACGAAGGTGAGGAGGACCATACAGAGACGTTATCCTATATGGTGTTCATAACGTGGGTGTTGGTGAAGGCTTCCGTACTTTTTGGAGTAAGGAATGTTTTGACACTATATAGGAGGTATTCCCCTAGAGTGAGGCATCAAAAAATACCTTCCAAGGGATCGGTGGTTGGTATGTAGGTAGCTGGAATAGACGATGTGTCGGAGGTCAACGCGGAGGTGGGGTTAATGGCTTGGGAAGATGATGGGTTAGCTATGGAGGTTATGATAGCGGTAGGAATGGAGGAGGTATGTGTGGTAGAAGCAGTGGCTTTGCTGGTAAGTGGAGGTGTAGGTGAAGAAGTAGCGGTTGTGGAGGTAGATGGCTTAATAGGTATGAGCACATCATTAGGTCAGTAAAGCATATTGCATGTTTTGAAAGGTGAGGTGTCGGTTGGAATGGTATAAGTGTTTCCTTCGTGTTTAAACTTTACACAACGATGCAAAGTGGAAGGAACACAACCCATGACACAAATCTAGGGTCTGCCAAGCAACATGTTATATTGGAATTCCCCTTCCAAAACGTAAAACAATTCTAGAAACAGTGTGGGGCTCACGTGAACGTGGAGGATAATGGCACCTAGTGTAGATGTGATAGTGTTATAGAATGAATGCAATATAACAGTCGTTTATGCATGTAATTGTCAGGTATGCGCATTTGAGCGAATGCATGGGATGAAATGATGTTAATGCTAGCGCCCCATCAATCATCACACGACATACCCGTATGTCATCGATGTGGACAGAGATGAAGAGGGCTGGGTCCAGGTCATCGTTTTGGTGTGGCGCGATCTCTTCCTCTGAGAATCTAAGGGAGGCCACTTGGTGAAAAGGGTGGGGTGAAGATGAAGGTGGTAATTTGGTGAGAGAGGATACATGATGGGGTGTGATAATAGAGGCTACATGTGTAGGGTCATTAGGTAAAACCTCAATAGATTGAAGAACCTCCATGAGAGCTTGACGATGGGATTTTGAGGTTTAGATGAGGTCATATAGGGACATTTTGAGGGGAGACTAGTGTAATTGTTTGAGCATGGTGCAATGTGTGACGCCATTAGAAATGGGGTATGTGGGGCCATGGATAGTGATTTTAGGTATGGATGTAGATGGTATGTTGGGTATAGGATTGGTTGGTGGGTCAGTTGCCTTTTCTTTACCCTTATCCTTCTGAGCATGTGTAGTGATGTGTATCATGTTGATTTGAGGGGAGTTGTGAAATGGAGAAGGTGTAGGATGAGTGGTATAACGACACGACGGGAAAAAACCTACCGGAGGAGAAAAACCCTGTGAGGTGAGTTGGGTGCAACAAAATTTGGGTGGTGGCATGGAAAGTTATCTGATGCGAACCATGTTAATTTTGAATCTTGGGGGTGGCTCTAGGAGCTGTGAAGGTAGATGTTGTGGTTGTTGAGTGGGCAGTGTGGGAATGGGTGTTGGTGAGGCATGGTCCTCATTGAGAAGGTCATCATCGTCAAAGTTGGCTTCAGGAGGACACAACTAGATAAGGATGGTTTTCAAGGCCTTGCAGTTCTGCACATCGTGCCCGGTACATGATGGTATGCAAAAATTTTAGTGTCATCAAACTCTTTTAGCTTGGGTTTGAGGGGGTCATAAGGTCTGAGTGGTGGTAATGTGATGACAAAAGTCTCAAGGAGGTTGGTTAAAATTTTGGCATAAGACCCTACTAGTGGATCGCAATGGGAAGTGAACGTGGGTTTGGGTATAGGTGTAGTTGATTGTCGAGGAACGGTCTTTGGAAGAGGAGGAGCGGATTGAGCTATGATTTTAGGTGCGTTGGCATGGTTTTGGGTGTCGGTCATGTTGGTTTAGGTAGGGGTATAGTAGGTGAATGGGTAGGAGGGTGTGTGGTTGTTTTGACTACCTTATTGTGGGGTAGTGGAGTTTTGTTTTTGGATTGCACCTTCTTGGGTAAAGGCAATATGGGTGTACGAGGTCTAGAAGGAAAATCAGATGGGGGAAGAGGGTGAGTTACCCATGGGGATAACGGGGGTGTTGTGAAGGTAGATGACGTGGGTCGTGCTTGGGGTGTGAGAGATAGTGACTGAAGTGTAGTGGGTAGTGAAGAAATAACTGAGGGTATTGGAGGTATGGGTGGTAAAGATGTTGCAGGTGTGGGTGTAAGTCATATTGGGCATATGTGGAGGTTAGAGGTTTGTGCAGGAGGAGTGGGTTTTGTGTTTTTGGTTTATGGATGGGTGGAGGTTGTTTGGCCATGTTGGGAAGGCGAGTTCTTAAGACAGACGGGATAGGTGAAGGTGTGATTGGTACAGCCGGGGTATGAGTTTTATGGGTTTGGTGCTTCTGTTTGGGTGTCAGAGTAGGTGTGGTGTTGTCTTTGGAGGATGTAGCTAAATCCAATTTGATAGGTGGATGAGTAAGGCTGGTATTCGGGGTGACCCCTAAAGTGGTAATAGGTTTAGTCAAGGATGATGTCATAGGTGTGGGTTTGGGTTTAGATATAGATTGGGCTATGGGTAAGGATGTGGTTTGAGCTATGACAAGTGTCATGGAAGGAGTTGTGATAGAGGTGGTTGTGTTTGGTTTGATTGGTTGAAATATTTTTGGGTAGATAGTGGAGGTATCAGAAAGTGACCTCTGCATCTATGTTGAGACAGAAGCAAAAGGCGTCCCCATAGTAAGGCTCTATCCACATAATCTAAGTGATCGACCAAATGTGAGAATGACATGTCTATAGGTGGAGTTGATGAGGACCTAATGGAAATTCTCGTAAAATGTGTATTAGAGATGGTAAATTGGCTAGCTTCAGCTTCTGTGGGTAAGATAGTGAAAGTAGGTTTGTAGGATTTTGGGTAGCGGATGGAGAATGCTCACCAAGAGGCAAAGGTATCTCAACTGGGTCTATGGTAGGTGTAGAAGGTGATGGAAGCTCCTCTACAAGTGGAGGAATGGATAGGTGCTCCTCTGTGGGTGGAGGAGGTAATGGGTGCTCCTCTATGGGTGGAGGAGGTACTGTGGGTAAAAGTTCTCTAAGTGGAGAAGTCAAGGGTGAGATGGTCTCGATGTTAGCGGAAGACGCCTCCGTAGGTGATGAAGGAGATGAAAGATGTTCCTCTATGGGTGAATGATCAAGGGAGGTTGGTTCTGATGCGAAGGAGGATTTCGAGATAGGATTTCCTCTATGGAAGGAATGTGAGGTAATTGGGAGGTAATAGGTACATCATTAAAGATAACATGAACCTCACGGGTATGGGTATCATGAGTTGAGGTCTCACCGGTTTGATCAAATAAAGGGGCATGGTTGGGAAATGGTTTCTTGAAGATGTGTAGGTTTTGGTTGGTAGGTGCATTAGGATTATCCACGGTTAACTCACCTTTCTCAAGAATTTCTTGGACAATATTTTTGAAAGTGATGCAATTGCCATCACTATGACCCTTTACTCGATGATAGTTACAGAAGTCATGTTCTTTATACCATGCGGGCATGGGGTGAGTAGGGTCAAAACCAGTGTGTGGTTTTATGGGTGGAAGAGTGATGGCTCCGGCTTTGATAAGATTTTCTAAGACAGAAGAGTAAGGTTCCCAATTGGGGTGTATTTTTCTGCTCTCGTCTGAATTGAAAAGTCTGGATGGGTGAGAGATTAGATGAGGGGGTATCCTGGTTTTACGGATGAACTGGGCCGACCTTGAGTACCACTGTGTTAGTGGTACCCTTAGTTTTTGAATAATTATTTTGTGGTTTGGAAGAAGAAGATGTATCATTTGAATTGAATGCCGAATTCTTATTGTGAAATTGAATTTTCTTCTCTTCGATGGCCCGAATCTCTAACTTTCGTGCCATAGTGAATGTTTCATCGAATGTTCAGAAGGTTTGGACCTGCAAGGTTAGTGAGATATGTCTAGCACAAGCCTATGTGAAGAGCTCGATGAGTTCCATTTGTGGTAGTTGGAAGGTGAGTTGATTGATCAAGCTATGCTAGCGAGTGAAAAAATCTGCGATAGATTCATCCTCATACTGACGCATGGAGTATAGATTAGTCATGGTAACCTTCTTGACGATATTGATAGAGAAATGATCCAAGAAGGCTTGGGCTACCTGATTGAATGAGAATATAGAGTGTCTAGGTAACCCACTATACCAATCTAATGCAGGTCCAGTGAGGGACATGGGAAAGGTTCTCAAGAGCAAGGCATCATCATGAGCGATCAGATAACACCCGTGTTTGAATGACCATAAATGTTGTTGCGGGTCTTCTTTGCTATTGAAACAGATTGAATTTAGGCATTTCCCAATGCAGGGTATGGGTGAATAGGAATGGATGGGTGGATGGGCTTGTTGCAAATCTCGTCATAGGTGAGAGTGTTGCGGAGAGCCGGAAACCGATGCCTCAATGTCTGCATCTTGTCCAACATTAATTTGATTAGGTCGTTGGTAGCTTGCGATGATTGGGCACCTCCCATAGCATGAGAGGGTTGATTTTGGGCATATAATGGGGGTGGCACTCTAGTGTATGGTGCTGCCATGTAGGTTGATTGGGAAGAAGGCATTGAAACAGGGGGTATGTACCCTAAGTGAATAATGGAGGAAACATGGGAGGTTACGATAGTATGTATATTGAGGTGGAAGGGTCGTGGTAACCCTAGTGGCAATGGGAGCTAACAATTGTGGAATGGAAAGGGCCACGTTCGAAAAGGGGCACCGACACAGTGGTAGTGTAGCTATGGGTATGTGTGAGACATTAGGGGCGGATGAGGTTGCGTTTTGGGTAGTTTTCGAGGGTATGGTGGATGTGGTGGGGGTAATGGAGGTGGCAAACGTGGCAATCATAATGGTTATAGGACCTAACTAAGAAACAGGGGTGGGGTAAGATCGATGCGGGTGACACAAAGCTAGATAGGGCTGATGCAGGAGTAGTAGCGAGAGTCGAGGGGATAGATATGGGCATGTTGTATATCAACTGACCTGAGGCATCTCGAGTGGACGAGTGGGAAAGGTAAAACTGCAAGGTGGCAGGGTTTTGGTCAAGGAGTCATGTGAACTCCTCATCTCTAGTAGCGATAGTGATAGGTTGGATGGGATCCATGGCTGGTGATAAAATGGAAGGTGGTGAAGGACTAGGTGGGAGTGGTTGACAACTGATGTGAAATACGAGTGCTCTTTCTTGTCTTCAGGTCAAGCACCATGTGAACCAAGATCGATTAGGTAAGGTGCTTCTTTGTAAATGACACATAAAATAGAAGGAATAAGTGAATCTGACGGTAAAAAGTGTATTCAATACCAAATGGTGGTTGGAAAGTGAATTAGGTTAACCAATTCTAGTTAGGTCAAACCGACGCCGGTCGGGAGTAACCACCGCTACCATCCTTTGTAGAAAATGGTCAGTGAGTGAAAAACTAGGTAGAAGGTCAAATCTGACAGGTATGCCAAATCTGATGGTGTTTTACAATGTCAATGGGAATGATGGCAAGTGATAGGGACTGTGAAAAGTGGAAGAAAATGAATAAAATGTCCTTTTGGGTAGGTTAACAAAAGGACCTAGAACTAACATCGGTTGGGTATAACCGATGATAGTCAGAGGGTAACCAACGATGGTTACTTGTGAAATTAAAACAGTGATGAAATAAAAGTGGTTGTGAATTAAAATATGATGTAGAATTAGACCCAAAATTCTGAGAATGATGATGATATGGCCCAGGCACACTCAGGTGAAGCCAGAATACACCAAATTGTGATGAGGAGCGTGTAAGGATGAACAAGAAAAATGAAGAATGTGATCTCTCACCTCAAAACACAAGCTAAGAAGAAACACTAAGAAAAATGTGATCCTAGAAGTGCCTTTTCTATTATGTTTGTCTAGTTTATGCTATTTAAGGATCGACACATGAAATATGAATTAGATTTTTGGTGAGGATGGCTTCCTACAAAGAAGGAGATCTAAAAGGTGAGGTTTTAGGTATGTTATGGTGGGGCGGGCTTCGCTCAAGTATGACTCGACAGAGTAGCGACCTAGGAGTACCGCCAATCCTCGTGATCATGTGATTATTGATAGCATTCCAGGAAAGATGTTTGTTTAAGAATATGTGTTTGTTTTGAATTTTGAAATTTGGCAAGACTCGAGAGAGAGAGAGAGAGATGTGCTTTTTATGATTCATTTGTCAACCATCACTCATCATGACTGATAGCATGTAGGTTTCCCTCAATTAATGTGAGCTAATGTAATAATTTAGAATGCAATACACTTATTTTAAAGCCCAAATCGAAGAGTGAAGTTGGATGAAAAAATAAGATGAAGAGGAAGAGGTATGCTCTTTCACTACAATGCGTAGAAAATCATGAAGAAATGGTTCTTTTTAATTACACCAAAAGAAAATTTTCCTTTAGAGCAAATAGAAAGAAAAGGTGGGTTACTAAGGACGAAAATTAATGTGTATACTTTTCAGAAGGGAAACAAACACACAATTTTTCCTAGGAATGAATGAAATGTAAGGAACCCCGAGATGGGTCCCACCGGGCATGCCAAAATGTTTCACCTAATTCTAGATCATTTCTTTGAAGTATTGATGAAATAGATATGGTAATGGGCATAAGAGGAATACTTTTTCAAATGTTTGTTGATGGGTTGTTGCGCGCGTATGACTTCCGAATCCACAACTAATTGTGAGAGCTTCCTTTTGGCTAGGAGGAACTACTTGTAATGCAAAGCAAGACCACTAGAAAAAGTTAAACAATATATGCAGTGAACTGCCTAGTGTATGCTAGATTCGGGAAGTGTGATACTTCCTAGATGGTTATTAGTCCACTATTTTAAACAATTTAATGCGGTAAATAAGGTAAATCCTATTGTAATTTGAAATGATTTAGGTATCTCACTTAAAACACAATAAGAAATAGATCTAATCTAACAGGCTAGGTTAGAATAGGATCCAAAGGTCAAGTAATTGGTTTTGGGTCTCTGCAGGTCTGACAGAGGTCTCAGGTAGATCACAGGTGAATGAGGGTGAGAGGGAATTAGGTGGATAGGTCACTATTCTGGGTTGTATGGGAAAATACAGAGATTGATGTTAGTTAAGGGTGACCAATGGTGGTTGGGTGTAACCGGTGCTGGTTATTATGGAAAAATGAGAATGCCATGGAATGAGATTTAGGTCTCCTTTGTGATTACACAAAGGAATTTGGTTGGTCGAGATGAGGTATTAGGTGATTTGGGTAGGATTTGGTGAGGTTTTAATGGGTATATAGAGGGGTTAGTGTTGGAGGAGGTCAATGTGTGGCTAGGTAAACAATAGATGATAATATAATGATGAAATGGAATGAACCAGAGAAGTATAACGTTTACTTACTTGGATTCTGGTCCTAGAAACTTGTGAGTGAAGGATGGGGGTATTGATAAGAGGTTTGAAGGCTGAAGGTGATCACCAACTAAAGGAAATCTTCTAAATGTGTTGTATGTACATTCCTCTTTGCTTGGTTAGATTAGATCATTGTTGGGATGGTTGTGCAAGAAAAGATGCTTGATCTCCTTCC
Source organism: Taxus wallichiana var. yunnanensis (assembly GCA_018340775.1). Lineage (NCBI taxonomy): Eukaryota > Viridiplantae > Streptophyta > Pinopsida > Cupressales > Taxaceae > Taxus > Taxus wallichiana. Next base: position 562,052,267 of record CM031240.1, read on the forward strand.
TTGCATGCGTGTTCTCACTGAAATTTGCTCTCAGAAGATGCGATATCTCTCTGGAATGTGCTAATGTTCGCCAAATTTTCCAATCCTTTTCCAACCTTCCACCAACCTTGAGAATAAGGTTGTTTTAGGGTTAAAAGGGGAACCAATGGCGGTGGTTTGGCTTAACCGCGGCGAGTTAGGGATAGCCGGCGTCGGTCAAGGTGGGATTTCCTAGGTTTACTAAACTAGGGAGATCCTCTTGATTTCCTCAGATCTCGTGCCGTTAACCCACAGATTAGACTGGGAGCTTCTTGTAAGCATGTGGGAATGTGGTTAGAGAGAATGTAGGCATTGATTTTTAAGGTTTAGGTAAGTCTTAGTTAGTTATGGCAACTTACTAAGAATAGGTTTTAGGGTGAGTTGGCTTGGTGAGGTGTCTAGGTGAAGTGTATGTGTGGATATTATTTAAATTAAGATATTTAAATAATAAATATAGTGAGGATAATGAATTAATTTAATTTAATTAATTAATTAAATTAATATTAGTGGGGTGAAGGGGGCCATGGCTAGTGAATGTGATGAAGGGTGCTTATTTTTCGAGAGGACCAAAGGGGAGTGTGACCTAATTCTAGTGTCTACACTATGACTTCTTAATAGAAGGGAAAACAAACATTTGTATCATACACTTTTTCACAAGAAAAAAATGTTGAATTTTTCAAAATTAAAACAATTAGTAAGAGATTGTACTAAAAGATTAGAAGCAATATCAAATTCATCACAATAATCATAGTTTTTTTTTAATATTGGCAAATAGCTTTTGAAAGGGACTATACCCTTGTACACCAAGGCTCAGAAGCCAGAATTGAAAGTTAAAGCACAAGAGATGGATCAAAATACCAGATAGACCAATTAAGCCCGACTGCAGAGAACTGTCTGCAAAATAAAAACCAACCGACAAGCAACAACAAAAAAACAACAGATGTACAACAAACAAACAACAATGGCATAACAACACCATTGGAAGCAATCTGCTATCCGGCCAAGAAAAATGAGACCAATGAAACCCAGCAAGCCAATAGCAGAGATAAGAATCAACAAGGCAAAGCGTTACCCTTCAGAGTGGTAGATTTTTTCTTTTTGTTGACTGTAACCCACCCTGATGGAGCCTTTGCGGTTGGAGAAGAAGACAAAGGAGGAGTATTTTCCTTAGTCGCATATGTCCCATATGGAACAGCCATGTTGTTATCCTGAGAGAGATATTTATCATTTTCCATGCTGCCCTCAACAGCTTGTGTATTTTTCATGTTTCTAACAATCTGAGTTTCAGAGAAAGGGGTTTTCATTGACTCTGGTTCAGCTACTGCTTTAGATTCAAGATCCTTTCTATCCACAAAAGTCAAGTGCTCCGGGAGTGTGTCTTTCCACCAGTTGCACTTCTCATGTTGACGTTTTCCATCCCACAAGCAAGTAGAGGTGTGTCCTAATCCAAAACACCTTCTACATCGAAAAGGTAGACCTTCATAATCAAGAGTTTGTGACCAAGTTCTATTTTGCACTCTAAGGTCTATGGTAGCAGGAAGATTTTTATCAGTGTCGAGTTCCACCAGGATCCGGGCATAGGTAGTATGGGTGTAATTAGTTGTTTGAGAATCTATGTGGAGTGTAGTACCCAAGGTATTGCCAATGGTTGTCAGACATTCATGACTCCAGAATTGGAGAGGTAAATGGGGCAGCCTGATCCAAACAGGTTTCCATGAGAATGACTCTGTGTGCGGGTTAAAGGATGGGAACCAAGGTTTCATGATCAAATATTTTGACTCACAGGTCCAGAGCTTGGAAGTAATGATGTCTTTATCAGCTATTGAAGAGAAAACCATAATGAAAATGCCTTTAGCACATGGATATAAGTCTATCTTACCAGTTAAAGATGGAGTCCAATGTTTGGAGATCCACGCGTGAAGAGCAGGAAGGCTGGGCCATAAACCCCGAATCTACAAATCAGAGCATGCTCTTTGTAGTAAATCTCAGATGAAATGACATCTTCCCCAAATGTAATACATGGGGTGATGTCTGCAGGTTTCATGGAGGATTCCTTGCTTTTTAAGATGTCTTTGAAGGAGGTTTCAAGAGACTCGCGCCTAATCTCTTTATCCAACATTGGAATAATAGGTAGATCTCCTGTTTCAGTTCACCACGAACCTCACCATTCCTAGGAACACCCCAGATGGTGATTGAATATGGCTAGGGTTTGCAGAACCATCCAAACGTACAATCGCAACATTGGGAAAGGTGAGGTCGATCCATGACCAAGGAGAAACCCCTGAAGCTAGATTTGAGCCCCCACCGACTGGCTGAAGAGCTCCAGACTGATCCCGTGGATCAACAGGGTTCGTAGGCTTGCGTGTAGCGAGAGCAAGGGCACGCGTAGATACCATTAGGGCAGGGCAGAGAGAGGGCAGAGAAAGGGCACGCGTCGAAAGGACCAGGCAGAGGGCACGGGCCGAGGGCCGAGGGTGCGGGAAGAGGTCGCACGCAGAGGTTATTTAGTATAGAAAGGACCAGGAAGAGGGCACGGGTAGCGGACGCGAGCAGAGGGCCGAGGGCATGGGTAGAGGAAGTGGGCCGAGGGCCGAAGGCATGGGCAGAGGTCAAACTACAAAAATTATATCCTTGAACTACAAAAATATAATCATAGTTAATGTCACCTTCATTTCCAAAATCAGCAATTGTAGTAGTTTAATTGGATTCATTATGTGAAGGGAACTCAATAAGATAAAAAGAGCTAATATGATTTACATCCGAAATATCAAACTCACCATTGTAACCATAACTAAGAAGACCTTTAATGAATAATTAAAGACAAGAATATCAACTTGAAGAGGAGATTTAACAAACACATAATCACATTCATCAAACTTATATCTTTCAAAGGGAACCCAACCTCCACTACTAATTATTTTAACTTAAGAGTGAAACTATAAGCACATGCGAAGTAGCTAGGCATTTTTCTTTCAAATAATAATTCAATTCATAATCAAATGAAGATTGAGACTCGCATGTGATTTTTACTCTTTGACGAGTCTCTCCATTCTCTTGAGAGATCATTGTTGAAGGTTGGGTTTTGCAAGCTTGAGAAGGGCCATTGTATCCATTTGAGTCCCTAGATGTTTTAGAGTGCTCAATACATGATTTGACTGAGATTCTTACCAAATTCCCAACTATTGACACACATTAAGCATGATTTGTATAGAATCAAGCCTTAAACCAATCCTAGTTCCACCATTCATGCCAAAACTATTAATGCTTGGATTTGTTACTTGAAAATTTGTACCTGCATTTAACGATTAATATTATACCTCTGTACAATGTGTAATAATGACTATGTAAAGAACCTCCAAAGATAGCTAACCTTGTTCCTAACATAGTGATAGACTAACTAAGTTATTCTTAAGATACATGTAAAAATAAAAAGTACAAAAATATATAATAAAATAAAGGGGGTGGTGATGCACCTTGAAGGAAATTTAATTCTTGAAATATTGTAGTTTTTATTTGATCATAACCAGCATGTCTTATGTAATGTAAAAATTTGACAACTGAAATGATTAATAACTTCATGTTGGCGTGCATTATCTAAAAGGCTAAAGAATGCCTCAACTAATCATATGAAGCACTAAGTCATTTGACTTTCATTTACAACCAAAATATAAAGAGATACATGACATTGTTGTTGAGCTCAAGAAGAAATACAATATTTATACATAAGCCACACTCTTAAACTCTAAATTAGGCCAGAAAACTAAAACATGCTATGAGAAAAGTAAACTACAAGTAAAATCAGAAGTAAGCCAATAATGAAAAGTAAACCTCCCTTACAGTCTTCTTGCAAACCTCAAGATGAGATTGTTGAAGTGTTACACTTGTTGAATCTCTTGGATTTGTTTGAATGTGGGTGCTCCAATTTGGTCTCAAAATGAATAAGAAATGCTATGGGCAAGAGTGAACATGAGGATGCAAATTCAAATGGCAAGTGAACAGAGATATTCTTCAATTGCCTAAAGCTTCCAAGGATTGTGAGAGGATGGATATAACATGTTATTTATAATGGAAGGAGAGGATATGGAGTGGATCAAGATTCTTAATGAGATCATGAATGCATTTAGTTATGGAAGTTTGAATAGATTGAATATCCATTAGGGGAATGCATTTCTTTTTGGCAAAAAGTTTTATTCGAGAAGGTGGTTGTACGTGCATTATTGTTGCTTCCACCTTTATTGGATTCTATAAGTGGATTGGAATGAGGTAGTTTGACTTGAGTGACAATAATAGTTAAAGTGGAGTGTGAGTAGATAAATGGATTTATTTATATTTAAATAATTAATTGAATTAGCCAAAGAACATAGGAGTATAGTTTAGGAAAGATTAGAATTAATTTAATTAATTCTAAAGTGGATGTGAATGACTTTTAGTGAGATATGGGGGATAATGGTCTAGAATGTATTATAGAACCAATTTTGGCATATTATGCAAAGAATGTGGATAATTAAGAAAGACTAAATATATATATGTATTTTTAGGGTATTACATTTCCCCCTCTTTAAAGTGTTATTAGGAACTAATACCATTTTAAAGATAATAGATGCGTGTAGATTAGTGAGTGGAAGATAGAGAAGCATGGACTTGCATGATATGCCCCCTATCTGAAGCATTTAAATGCCCCAAAGAGCATGGATGCTAGGGGATGCCCCTCAGCGGATGGGTGATGCAACAAAGTGGTGGACAACCACTTGATAGGAAGAAGGAAAATGTAGATGAGTCAAGGAGTAGACTAATAATGGGAGTGAGTTTTCTCATAGTATGAGCTTTCATTTAGATAGTGAAAGTTAGAACAACCTTAATTTCTTGTTGCAAATAGATGTATCACCATGATTATGAAATAATCATGATGTTTAACCCATTACGTGCGTAAAAAAACACACACACACAACAAACAACAAATAAAAATTAAAATAAACCCAATACATGGTAGAATTGATAATCATGATTAGGCCTTTCTAATCACAATTAGTGAATTACCAAGTGATTAAGAGGTATGGAGCCTTAATCAACTACTTAGGGTCAACCAGGATGCTAGGATAAGCTTTTGAAGCTTCTTTGAGACATTTTGGAGGTGAATGGGGTGATTTTGAGTGGTTGGAGTCAATACTAGGGTATATTGATCAAATCAAGGGGAAAATAAGCTTAATCAGCTTATAATCACTAATTGCCTATTTTGAAGAGGATTTTGGCTTACGATTCATCATAAATCAACATCCTAAATGCGAAAGAGGTTTGGTGATCAATGAAGTGCTTATTAACCAACCGAGTGGCAAGAAACATTAGTTAATTAGTAAAGAGCACTAACTATAATGAAATTGGCAAGAATGAGAGTGATTTGGGTGTGTTCGGAAATGCAATTGCAAAACCGAATTTAGGTGTCTATATTTGTCCCCTGTTTGAGGTGAAGTTAGTGACTTCACTTCAAACATAGTAGACAAGCGTAAAACAGGTAAATTTTTGAAGAAAAATTAGCAAGATGAAGGACGCCCTCAAGTATCAAGTGGGTGATAAAAGAATTTAATTGATGATCGAAAATATGATTGAAATGGGTAAAAGTAAATAGGTTAGAATGGGTGTGAAACCCTTGGGTATTGAGAAGGAAGAATGATGGGGATAAATGTGGTTATTTATTGCCCCGAGTGAGTTTGAGGAGAAAAATTATTAATGATAATGGAGAAGAAATGATTAATGGAGAAATATAGGACAAGTCCAACCTTTGCATCAAACCTTTCCATAAGCAACCAATTTATATCATTTTCCCCTAGGTCTACATCATCAAAATTTATTAAAATATAAACAAAAGTATAATATAACATGAAAAGCTAACATTACTAACATTTGTTTACTGCTAAAAATATGTAACTCCATGCAACATACATTATGTAATGCAATAGGAGAAAGTAAAATGACGCTTAAATCCATGCAACATACATAATGCAATGTAATACGAGAAAGTAAAATGACGCTCAAATCCATGCAACATACATAATACAATGCAATATGAGGAATTAAACTAGCTAACCTAACAAAGAAATAAGCATAATCACATATAATCAAACAAACAATGTTCAAGACATTTTTACCAATGTTTTTGTTATCAAGATGCAGTTCTCGAATGTTTGTGTTGTAACGAAAAGGGTTGAAAATGATGCCCCAAGTAATAACACATGCGAGGGAAGACAAAGGACACAAGTAGTCCCATGGAAAGCATTCATGCATTATGACACAATACCTGACAACTCAATGTTACACGGGAGTAACAACATAATAAGAAGACCCAACTTTGTTAATGGAGGTAGATCACAATGATCGTATGTCATTTGAGACAAGAATAAGCAAGAATGTTATAAAGATGGTTTTTAGGACCAATTTTGATGTTGAGGATAATGCAGGTGATACAGGCTTCAGCTGTATGCAAGCCATTTAAAAAATGAAAAACCATAAATTTTTGGTAAATCTAAATCCAAAATTAATGTTACCATTGTGTAGCTTGCTTCAATAAATTTCTAACACAAAGAACAAGGAGTCTTTTTGAGGTTGGGAGAAAACGTTATGGCCTACGTAATGTTGGGTGTGCCTATGCACTCAGGGGAGCACTTGTGTTGGCCTAATTTTTGGAGTTTTGGGTTTTTTTGGGCAACATGGGCATTTGGGTGCCTGTGTTGACCTAGTTAGAGGTTTTTAACATTTTGTGAGCCAAAGCATGGGTGCCTGTGCTAACCCGGTTGATGAATTTTTGCATTTTTTGAGCAAGCATGGGCATTTGGCGCCTGTGATGACCCTATTTTGGGATTTTTAGGCTTGTGTGAGGCAACATGGGCGCTCGAGCACCTATGCTAGCCTACTTTTGAGTTTTTTGGATTTTGTGAGGTAGCATTGAGTTTGTTTGGTTTTTTCCATGCAAAGCATGGGCACCTATGTTGGCAGTGTTCAGCATGGGCACCTCGGTGTCTATGTAACACTGAATGCACTACCTATCTTCCGGAGGCCATAACTTTTTCTCCCGACCTTGAAACGACTTTCTTTGTTTTGCGTTGGAAAGGTATCGAAGAGAACTACGCAATGGTAAGATAAATTTTGGTTTTTGAATTAGTATTAGAAATTTTATTGTGATTTTAATTTTTCTTGACCAATTTGCATGGGTTTTTGAGTTTGCTTGATCAATTTGCTTAGGTTTTTTATGTTTATTTGGATGTTTTGACTTTTCCAACTACTGTGTTTGAATGTTTTTATTTTTGAAACATATTTGAATTTTTTTTATTTTTTAGAAGTTTTGAAGCTATGTATAGGAAACAAAGAAATGTGGATGCCCCCAGTGATATATGGGATGTATAAGGATAGAATGTCACATGTATGCACAAGAAAGATAAGATGTGAAATTGCCCCCAACATTAGATGGGAATATTCAAAGGAAAATTATTCATGTGTAGAAGATGGATCAAGGCCAATATGGATAGGTTCAACATGATGATGAATGTAACCCAATGACTGCTAGGAAGGAGCAAGGATGCCCCCAACATAAGATGGCCAAGAATCACATATTAGAAAGAAGTGGAAGATTATTTTTGTGAAGGGAGACAAAGATGTCTTCAAACATGGAAAAAAGGCAATCTTAGACACATGGATGTTTTGAATGAAGAAAATAATGATGTAAAAGTTGTGAATGTAGCTTAGAAGCCTCACTATGAAGAAGCAATATCCAAAGGAACGAATCGTGAGACACGATACGACTAGAGTAAGAGTCGAACAAGGTCCAAAAAAAGACACTTGGTACAATACTAATATTGTTTGCTCATAAAGATCCAATGTGTGCATGTGGAAATTTTATACCTTTTGGAGGGAATATTTGATAGACAACAAGTGAAGACACCCTAGCCAATGTGTGGGAATGATTTATTTTTCAAAGTTGATTTTTATGAATGGATTGTGGAAGGAGAGCCATACATTGCTCCACTGCCAGCCAAGCATCCATAGCCCCGACGGAGATGCATTTGATTCTAATTGCAACATTTCACTACTTCCAGTTAGGCATCCATAGCCCCAGTAGAATTTATTGGAAATACCCCAAGAGAGATTTATATATCTATTTGAATTTCATCTTTGTGTTTTACGATTTGATTGATTTTTTTACTTTCTGAAAACTTATTTCAGCTCTCTTGTTTGACAAGGGGTTAAGAACCATTCATGGCTTGATGGAAGGAGGAAGAAGTGATTGTGATGATGGAATTGGCTAGTGTCAACAAATATGTTCAAAATTTCTTAGAAACAAGTTTTATAGATGTTGATAGTGATAGGATCTCTATAAGGTCAGTCATTCTTTAATTTACCAAGTTGATAAAACACCAAGTCAAATGGATATGATAGACATAAATGTTGCAAAATGTGTGTGAGTAAGATAACCAAAATATCTCTAAAGGGATGAAAATGGTAGGAAGAATTGCAGAAGGATAACAAGGAAGGGAAGAAAGAACATCCATGTGTATGCAATACCTAATTGCAATGTGTGTTCGTTTATCTTTGATTTTTCTCATTTTTTGTATTTTGTATTTTTTGAAAGGTGGGAGCGACAAGGTCACTTGGTGTGATAAGATCTAACAACAATGTTAGCAATTTCCTTGATAAGGAAGACTAGGTGTGTTTGCTTATCAAGAGTCATATTATCCCAGATCTCAATGATTGTAGTGAGCTCATACTTAATTAACGACTATGTTTTATCATGAAACATGGATTCATTGTGTGGGAGCTTAAGGTCCCTATCTAGAGGTTTCTGCACTTTACGCCATACTTGATGGGTGCGTTGATGTGAATTTTGAAGCATGTTTGATTATGAGCTTAAAGATCGTTTAAATTGTTGTGAGCTTTGGAACTCTTGGAATTTTTAGTCATAGTTGGGTGAAGGAACCATTTGGGTTTCTTGTAAGATGATACGTGACTTGTCTAATCCCGAGGAGTGGGAGAAGAAAGTGGATGAATAGAATTGATGTAAGAAATGACGGTGGGTTTTCCAAAATCATTTATAGAAGAACAATATTATGGATGTGAAGGATATGGTCCAAGAATTGAAGAGGATGGGCTACAGGAGGAAACCCATAGACTAAAGATAAAGGACTACAAGGATGTGGCCCTAAGATCGAAGATGAAGGAATACCTAGAGGTGTCCCATATAGAAGAAGATGGGATAATAGGATGTGGCCCAAGAATCGAATATGAGGGACTTCTAGGATGTTCCCATAGTATAGAATAAGTTGGGATACCAGGAGGTGAGCCATGTATAAAGGATGTGGGGCTACTTGGAGGTGGCCCACATATAGAAGGCGATGGACTACCAGGTGGTGACCCAAGGTAAGATTGCGATGGAGGAATCTTGATAGATAAAGAATGATTAGGTAATGAGAAGATAGGTCATGGATCAATTCTAGACCCAGGAATTTCATCCCTCAATGAAGCATGTGGAGATGGAAGAATAAGAGGAGGATCATGTTCGATGATATTAGGGTCTTCCTCTATTTTCTGACAAAAGGCATCAATTTATTCCTCCCAATATGTGAACACAATCTTAGGGTCTTCCTCTATTTTTTGACAAAAGGCATCAATCTCTTCCTCTCAATATGCGAATGTATCGAGGTCTAAAGAGGTTTCTTGCTCGTAAAATTCTAGAGGAATGTCTTCATGTAACCTCATAAATTCTCGAATGGATTCTTCATTCAAATGAATCAATTGGTGTGGATAGTTGTTCTACCACAAGAGGTTGATTGGATGAATATGACATGGGAGTTGTTGTGGATGATTGATTATAAGGACTTTGCGTTGGAGAGATCTTCGATAGAAGAAGGGGTTGTTGGGGTGATCGAGAAATGGGGTCTGTGAAGGCAAGGAGGACCGTGAGTTAGGAGTTTTATTAGAGGAATAATTAAGATTGGAATCTTCAGAATAATAAGAAGACTTAGATTCATTAGGATTGGAATCTTGAAGAATTAGAATCATACAACTTACCATGAGTTGAAGATGGGGAATAGGTAAGTGAACGGGTTCTTTAGTGTGAAGAACCAAACAAGGTCTAGTTGTGATAGGCATCCTTTGATGGGAATGCTGAAACTTAGGTTCCTTACTATCATAAGTATGTAGAACTACGTGATAATCAGCCTTTGTTGACACATGCTTAGACATAGATATTCTAGGGGATATCACAGGGGTTATTGTGTTGACATGTTCAAGAAGTGTATCTACACAAACAATGAGAAAATCAAAATGAATCTCCTCATTTGACACATAATTGACATTCTTATCTTGATCATGTGTAGGAAAATTCTTCGTATTGGGGGATTTTTTAAGGAGTGGATGAATCCATCTCCACATCACCAATTTTGATTAAGTCTTGGATGTACTACTGCAACTTCAAACACTTATATGTTTTGTGACCTTTAACGCGATGAAATTGGCAATATTCATTATCTCTAAACCATGATGGTTTAGGCACGTCATCCTCATAAGGTGTAGTTTCAGGATATCTAACCATATTAACCACCTCTAGTTGTTTTAGTATTGATGACATTGATGTAGATAGACTAGTGAAAGTATGACGCTTAGACTCCATAGGTGGAGCTCTCTTTATAAGCTACAAAGGAGTGTTATTTTTAATGACTTGTACTCATTTAGAGTCTACTATCCTATCACTAACGATGTGCTTGTTTTTATTCTATTTTTTTGTTTATCATTAGATTTAACATCATTGTGTTCACGGGAGAATGGTTTTAGAGTCCCCCTAGCTAACAATTCCTTTTCAATTTGACTCCCTTTTTCTATTACCTCTTCAAATGTGTTACCACAATGCATTTTCAAGTGGGATGTAATGTCCGGAGGGAGGTTGGGAGAAAATTTTCCTATCAATTACATTTTAGGTAGGGAGAAAGGGAAGCGACTAGCTAACCCTCTCCATCTTTGTAAAACCGTAGCAAATTTTTTGTTGTTTCGTTCTTTAATATTATAGAAATCTAACATGGTAATGTTGTTTTCTATATTGAAAGAGAAGTGTCATATGAAAATCTCTGCTAGTTCTATCCATGTTAATATGGATCCCTTAGGGATATGCACAAACCATTCTAGTGTCGTTGCTCCTAAACTTCGTGGAAACAAACACATAAGATAATTGTCACTATATGCCAGCTCTTGACATGCCATATAAAATTCTTTTATATGATCATGAGGTTCACCTTTTCCGTTATATCTATCAAATGTTGGAAAATCAAAATGTCTTGGGAAAGGTTCCTTCAACATGGCCTTATCAAATGGGTAAGGACATAACTCATCGAACCGATACTTCTTGTTATTATTACTAGTTTGGCCCTCTCGTAACGCTTGAAGGGTGTTTTTCATTGTTGAACACTCTTTATTAAAAAGTGGATCTTGTGTGGGTGGTGGCATACATCTATACAAAGGGTTAAGCCTAAGTGTATGCCCACCCCGATTTTTGGTGAAAAATTCCTCATAAGGATCCTTTCGTGTCTCCTATCGAGGAGTGTTTATTAGGAACTTGTGAAATGAAGCTTTAGGGTTTTCCTTTGGTATAGTTTGTTTCACAACTTTTGGTTGTTCCTTTTGTATATGTGAAGCCAAACTTGCTAATTGGAGAATGAGGGATTGAACGTGTTGTTCTAACGTAACCTATTGAATGGGTATTTCCTTACAAGATTTGTTAGGGGAGGTTGTGCATGATGAATATGTTCTTCATGGTCTTCGCAACAAATTTTAATAGGAGGTAAAAGATAGTCTCCATCATTTTCGAAAGGTACTTCCTCATTATTTTGTCATGCAGAAGTAGATGCATGAGCTAGGTTTACTATGTCATTTATATGGTGATGAGGATGTTCCACTTCCTCTTCCCCTCGAACCATTGCAGAAATGAGAGAAGGGTCCTGGTGTCCCTAAATTTCATCTTGAAATATGAGACTACCCTATTCGAAAAAAAAATTCATACTTTTAAAATAAGGGGTCGTTTGGTGTTTATATTGCCGAAAGTTCCTATATTGTGTCAAGATATTCCCAAAGAGCCGTATTAGCCATTTTCGCCAAATACCCGGATGCCCAAAATTCTTATATTCCGTCGTCGAGCTTTTTCTGCATGGGAAATTTGTATTTAATTATTTTGAACCCGTTTGAGGAAATTTGTGCTCGGTTTAACTCTGTTGTGATTGTACATATCGTTATTCCCATATACCAGTAGGGTTTTAACCAGGAATGCATTCTGGACTTTATTTGTGACTTCTAGCAATGTTTTGTGTTTTTGTGTTTTTCCCATTTTATTTTCTGTGAAATTTCTCTGGATCAATTCCTTTGCCAGTTTAGCATGATTCTTGGCCTGGAGTATTTGGAGATCACATACGCACGTTGTGCCAAAAGGAAGTCACCATCGGAGGTCTGGTTCACTGGGAAAAGACAAAGTCGTGCACCAAAAAGCCTCTTCTGGGCTGGCCGCATTTTTGGAAAAAGAAGAATTGAAGTGGATCATGGAAAAATTAGAAGTAGCAGGCAGGTGGGAATTTTGTACCTGCCTAGCAGGTACTTTTTCCCATGGAAGCAACGTCACTTAAGTCACAATGGGAAAATTAGAGGCAACAGGCAGGTGGGAATTTCTTACCTGCCTTGCAAGGTAAAAATTCCCATTGTGGAATAAAAGAAAAATCACTTAAGTGAATCATGGGATTTTTATTATGCCTTGCAGGTAAATAATCCCATTATGAAATTCAAATGACTTAAGTGAATCATGGGATTTTCGGGCTGCCTTGCAGGTAAATAATCCCATTGTCATATGACTTTTAAACATAGAATTCACCGTGCCAAAAGTCGACCCACCTTGGGTGAATAATAAAGCATTAAATAAATATTTATTAATATTTATTCACCCAATTTGGCACCAAGCTTGTGGAAAAGTCAACAAAGGAAAGTGGACAAAAGGAAGTTGGAAATAGACAGTTCTAAAATTAAATAAATAATATTTATTTAATGCAGCCCCTTTATGTCAAAAAGTGCACCCCTTTTGGGAGATAAATAATACTTTTTAAAGTATTAAATGATTAAATTAATTCCTATTTTCAGTGGCTAAGGTCAAAGCATACTGTGAGGCTTGAGTTAAGTGGAAGCAAAAGTCTAAAATTAAATAAATTTATTTTATTTAATGGCAGCCATAAGCATGCACAAAATAGGCGCCCCATTTGAAGAGTAAAGCTTATTAATTAATTAATTTCCAGTAATAGGAAAATCATTAATTAATTATAGAATCATAAGGATTATATAAGTAGGGGCTACCATAAGGATGAATTAATTAATTCATAGGCAGAGAAGTGCAGCCCAAAGGAAAAGTGCACCCCATTTAAAGAGGATTTTTGCTCAAAAGAAGGTGAGATTAATGCTGAAAACTTCTAGAATTGGTGCACAGGTTGAAGGAAGTTGATTTGTGTTTGGATAATTGTTTGCATAAGTGATACAGGTGCTCAGGTGAAGTTGGTAAAATTCATGCTTGCTTTGCATGAAAATAAAACATCAATTTTTGGGGAAGCAGGCTTGAACTATGCATATTTTTATGATTAAAATCCATTGTTCATGGTCCGGCTGCCATCTTTGTCTAAATTAATTGTAGGAATTCGTTACAGGTGCTTTACAAAAGAAAAGGAGCTTAAATCAATGTCCAATACATTGAATATATCCTCCGAATCTGAAGAATTATCCAGATCTACACCGATTGTGAAGAATTTTGGTTGAATAAAGAGAAAAAGAATTTCTTAGACAAAGACAAATTCAATCATGGCAAAACAGGATGAAAAAGAAAGCTCAAGAAAGACATCATGCATTACTTCCAAATTTGCTGACATCGAGAGACACAGATCCAGATCCAGATCTCATAATTGCAAAAGCTTCGGCACAAAGGCTTCATCCTCTTGTTTCAAATGCAGCCCGTGAAGAAGTTAGTGCGTGGAAAATTCCTTCCAGGATCTTGTGCATGTGCTTCCAATCTTCCAGTTGAAACCTTCATTGAAGTTGCATTCACCCGGAGTGCTTTCCAAAATTTTTAATTGCTCATATGTAATTAAAAATAAAGAGTTATTTATGGCAAACATTGCACTGATGCATGTACTAGAGAAGAACTGCAAAAGCTTCAAGGATAAAAGGGAAGACATGTCAAAAGCAATACCCACAAGTAAATCGCAGTCACTCGCTTCCAGATCCAGCTGCTTCCAACTGCTTCTAGATCCGGCCGCTTTTAGATCCAATGCTTCCAGCCGCTTTCAGATCCAATTGCTTCCAAAGCCGCTTCCAGCTATTGCGAGATCTAGTTTTGAATCATTTGCGCATGTAGAATATGAAAAAGGACAAGACTGCAACTTTCCTCTTTCTTCTTCTTTCTCTTAATTATTCTGAAAAAGTAATTGAGAAATCAATTAAATTATATAACTTAAGTGATTGGTTTAAAAGCCATTACTTGAAGAAGTCAACTACTTGGAGATAGGTGGTAGACGTGTAAAATAGAAGGTTCTATTTTCAGTTACAAATCATGCATGTCATACAAAGAGGAATTCTAGGAGGGAGATTGCCAGTTGTTTCTTTTCCCACTTCCACATGTGCTAGTTCAAATAAAATCTTCCAACTTGTAATTGCCCCTCTACATTCTATAAGTAGAGGAAGAACCTTCAGGTAAAAAGATCAGAATTTGTAAGCATCATTCTTGTGTTCCAGACTTTGTACTGAAGCCCTTGATAGCCACTTGAAGCAAAGGAATATATAGGAGAAGATTTTTGGAGAACTTTGTGTCATGGTGTATTTTGTTTCTAGCTTTCTATCTTATATTTTTGAATAAACTTTGCGTTATTTTAGATCTAGATCTAGAGTTGCCTTTGCTTATAATTCTGTGTTTATATCTATTGGTTTCTTCTATGTGCATGCAATCAACTCTTCTATCTATTTATTGGGATGCACATCTTCACCATTTCTTCTCTGTGTTTATATAATTCCCTTCTTCTATAAATATTTCCTTTCTTTAAACATCTGCTTACTTGCTGCAGAACTATATAGCTATGATTCATGAGCCGAATAGGTAAATTAAAACCCCATATAGATACTAGAATACTTTAATTGAAAAATTTGACACGGGAGCCTCACCGGTAAATGAGGGAGATTTATCTCATGACTACCTAGGTTTTATGCTATGGAGAAAATCTAGCTAACGAGGCCCCACTTTGGGAGGTAACTTAGCTCCTAGTTCCATAACACGCATAAGAACCTCATGTTTGTTTTGAAAATGTAATCTTCAAAATTGGCGGGAGGACGCTCTATATTCATATGAGGAGAATCTTCCTCTCCACCACTATGGTCAACCATGAGAGCATCCTCTAAGAGAGGGTTGTTACCTCCAAATAAATCTGTTCCTAATTTTTAGGACCCCATCCTCGTAGTAGGCATACTCAAGATAGGAAATACAATGTGAAAAATTTCTACTAAGGTTTACTAAAAAGGAACCTTGGTCAAAATTTTATAGCGTAACGATGCTAAATCACCAAACCAAGGTGACTATAGAAGAGCCAAAAAGTTTATAGATCAAATCAAACATGTAAACTAAAGAACAAGGAATAAGCTACCCTAATAAGGTAATATATGACACAAGTTTTACTTAGAATAATACAATGACGTACAATGCTCAAAATTTAGCTACACCAAATAGTTTATTCTCTAAGATTTCATCTAGATAGGTTTGCAACCAAATAATGACAACACAATATCACCAGTTAGGTCAAGTTTGCAACAAATAAGGCCTAAATGATAAGAGAATGTTGACACGATCTTCTAACAAGATATACTAAAATCTAGTTTCTAAACACTAACAAAGTCTAAGCTTTGTAAAATGGATAATACAAATGTGAGCAGCGTAATAATGTTATTTGGACATGTAATCAAACTTTATGAGAAAGTAAGATTTTAGTATAAAAATGGCATTATAGTGATGCTAACAAAGTAACCTCAACACTTACAAAATTCAAGACAAAGCTAGGGTGTAAAAACTATGTCTAAGTATATCAATAAATTTCTATGCGTGCCAGCAATGTAACCCTATAATATAGAAAATTAGGCCTAATTTCATAATGGAAACAAGACATAAATATATCAATTTTATGGCTACAATGTGGGCAACATAACAACTCAAAAGAAGACAAGGATGAAATAACATAACTATGATGATAATAAGTCTCAAATATGGGTTTTTGAGACAAGGGGCCTATTAGATCGTGAGTACGTACCATGCACACTTTCAACACTTGTGCTTTGGAATTGCAACTTAGTTGCGTGTTTTCCACTCAAAATTCCCTGCTCTTAAGAAAGTGAATATTCAAAATTTTGAGTTTAAGTGTCTTCTCTGTTGTACTGAAAATGTTAAAAGTCGTGAAATTGAGAAAATCTACATTTTTGGGTCATTTTGTGTGTTTTTCGGGCCTGTCGGACATTTTTGTCCCGCGTGTCCCAAGTTCAAAAGTGCACTCTGTTCCCCGATCGGCCGATTTCCCGAAGTTTGTCTTTTCAGTCAGAACTTTTTGTCCCAAATGTCCCAAGTCAAATTGTGCAAGTTGTTCCATTTTCGGCCGAAACACCCGAACCGCGTACTTCGCACTTTCTTGTCCCAAGTGTCCCAAGTTCAATCGGGCAAGTTGTTCCATTTTCGGCCGATTCGCCCGAACCGCGTACTTCATGCTTTCACGTCCCAAATGTCCCAAACTCTTCCGGACCCATTGTCACCTTTTCATCCGATCGGTAGAAGTCGCGTGTTTCAAGCGTCCTTTCATCCCGCATGTCCCAAAAGGCATTTGTGTGTCTTTTCCCCGCTTCGCCTGAATCGACCGAGCTGCGTGTTTCACGCATTCGCGTCTCACATGTCCCAAGTGAACCAAGTGCCATTGATGCTTATTTTTCCCGCTCTACCCGAATATCATACTTATTCAAATTGGTAGGTATGTATTAAATGTGCATTCATTGTCTTTCTCTCTCCTAATCGGCTATATAACGGGCATACCCCCTTTACATTTTTCACACTGCTTCCATGCTATCCTTTATAATTTCTCGCGTGTATCCCTTCCCTCCGTCCTCTGAATTACTGTCAATATGAAGATCAAATTTCAGGGACAGGAGCAAATCTCGCCACTAGAATCTGCCGTTCACAATATTGGGGACAGTGAAGCTCGTCATCTTGATTTCGGTGATTTTTGGGCAAGGATGGCAGATGCAAACCCTACACCAATGGCGCAGATGATTCACGACAGCGGTTTGGCTTTTGCTGGAGGTTTCCCAATCTCGGTACAGTGTGCGAAAACAGTGCTTTCATGCGGAGCTCACTTCGACCCTGATTCGAGTGAATTAACCAATGTACATGGGGAACTCATCGCCAAGCTGGATGCTACCACCATTAGCACTGCTTTGAGGATCCCAGAGATGGATAATGCCATAGTTGTTTCCCGGGATCAAGCACAGGCCCTGTTCAGTCAAGATAGCGACAAATACAAGGCGCGGGTGGCAAAGTCATGGCTTAAAAACCCTAAGAAGGGAGCGTCTCGTCTTTCTAAGACTCTCTTCCGAGTAGATTTCAATGAAGAGTTGTCAGATTTCATAATCCTACTGGCTCGGGTTATGGGCTTACCTTCTACTAACGAGTTCCATTTCTGGATGTGCCCGCTCATCTCCATGGTGTGCGAGGGGACTCAAAATATCAACTGGGCGGAGATCATCAGCATGAACTTGGTGGAGCAGCTGTCCAACGTACAACAAACAAAGAAGTTCTACATGACTTCGTACCTGATGTATACTCTGGCGGCATCAAGGCAATGGTTTGGTTTTTCTTACATTGATGCCCACAAGGATGATCCTGTATACGCCTACTTCCCGCAGTTCACTCTAGAGACCAGCAATCGCAATTTCAGAAGGGTAAATGATGCTTTCACCATGTACGTGGTCAGGCTGCTTGAGGGTGACACTGCTAGAAGGTTTTCAGATGAAGCCATGAAGCTGATATCGCACTACGGTGCCTATTTTATTCAATTTAGAAAATTCTCTTATATCAGGCTTGCTGGCTATGAGAGCACTCCTTTGAGGCTACCCATGTTCTGCAGTGACAAGATGGCTTTGATAGAGGTATGCAGGCAATTAGACAAATTGCACAGAACCTGTAGAGACAAGAAGATTTCTGGTTTGCACTTTCCCATCTCTTTGGGAAATTACACTTGTAAAACAGCCCTGGACACACAGAACATAGAAAGAGCCCTGGTTCCTATCACCGTTCATTTCTTTAAGCCAAGAACTTGCTTTGACTTGAAGAAGTTCATTGAGCAGAACATCAAGATAATCTATCATCATAGGGCAGATACAGAGGACTATTGGGCTGACTGTGCGGATGATTTTGAAGCTAGAAGGAGGCACTATGGCAGGTTCTCTCTGCAATTGATTCAAGAACTTGGCTTGTACCAAGTTCCTGAAGGACTCCAGGATGAAAATTCTGATCTATACTCATATGAGTATGACAATGTGGTCAAGCACACTCCCTTGGAGGACTTGGATTGGAACAGGAAAGAAAAAGATGATCTGGCTGAGATCCTTGCTCCAGTCTTAGTCAGGACTAAGGTCTGGTTTGACAGGAAAGTTCGAGAGCTCAGAAGGCACTCAGGAGAATCCTCTTCCAAGGATGTTTCAACACCAAGGAGGGAAGCATCGACTCCCATATCAGACACACCTGTGCAAACCCCTCCTGCCTCATCAACGCAAGGACCTGCAGCTTCCACTCCTTCTTCATCCACTCAAGTGTACCAGAAGAAACTCAAAGAGGTTAAGAAGGAGCCTGTGGAAAAAGATCCTCAAAGTAAACAGGTAGAAGTGCCTTTGGGACCAGAGAACATCATTGTTCTCAGTGAAAGTGAAGAGAGTGAAGTGCCAGCCCCTGCAAATGCTCCTGAAGATCCAACAGATAAAGATAAGGAAGTCCAGAGCACTGAACTTCCAAGTGCTATTGATTCTTCTACAGCAATTGTCTCCAGTGCCCCACTCACATCTCAACTTGAGACCACAGCTGTGCAAACCTTGAGCGTCATGAGCTCTATGTCTCTTGGTCCTCTTGCCCCTCCTGCTGCTTCCTCTTCCTCTTTTGCATGGGTTCAACCTCTTGTTGACAGTAGAAAGAGGAAATCTTCCTCTCGGAGCTCAGGGCCAAATTTTGATGTTGTCGCAGCCTTGTTGGGCACTACTCCTTCTCGTGCCAAGAAAGCCAAAATCACCTCCAGAATAGTGTCTGATGCTCAAGGTCAGCAATTCCTGGAGATTGCTAAGCCTACAGTGGACAAATCAGAGCAGGACTTGCAGGCATCTGACTTAGAGCTCTCAAGAATTCCAATGGGAGAGTCTACTCCTGAAGGTGAGATCCACAACCTCCAGGAAACGGTCACAAGAGTCATTGGGAGGGTAGAGAAAGGGCAGCAAACTATTGAACAGTTGGAGGAACAGCCCAGATTCTCACAAGTTTTATCAAATCTCTTTTGTCTAAGGACAAAGTTTTGGACCCTACCCCATTGACTACTCTTCCACCTCCTGTAATTTTGAGCCAAGATGAAATACAGAGTATCAAAGACATGCACAAGTATTATGTCTATGGCAGAGCTATGGAGGCCATGGTGGAAGATATGCTTGTTGCAGGATTGAATTTCATCGATGAAGCTTTCAAACTCCACGGAAAGGTGAACAATTTGCAACAGAAGCTCTCCTCCACTATCGGGGTCATGGATAAAGAGCTCAAACTCTGGAGCAGTTGCATAGTAGACCTCCGTCTCATGGGACAGACAGATGAGAACATTTTATTGGTGAATAAGGTTTTTGATGATGTCAAAGTCCACGGGTTTTAAAGGTGTGGAGTGGAAGATCAAAGTCTTGGAGGAGGCTTTGGGAGAGCTGAAGAATAGCTGGCAGAAAGGTGAGGCTTTCAAGACACTGGTTGTATCTGCTTTCAAAGATATACACTGTCATCTTCAAGATGAAACTTCTGGTGTGCCCCTTTCCTTGCAAGAAATCAAAGCTCAATTCAGAGCTTTTGTCAAAGATAATTTATTCAAGGAAAGCTCCATCTCCAAAGAGAAAATGAAGGAGATTTGCTCTCTTCAATCTGCCATTGAAGAAGCAAATAAAGATTATCATACTCATGTCGAGTTTGATAAAGAAATGGAGAAGTGTCTCGGATTTTGGGGTCAGTCTACAGCCAACACGTCAGTCCCTCATGGCAGAGACATAGCCGAGGCGTTGAAGAGATTCAGGTAGCGGATTTTGAAGTCAGTGGGTCCCTCCCAGTAACTGACCACCTGTCTTCTTCTCCTTATTCTTTTCTCTTCTTCCCATTCTTTTTCCGTTTTCTTTGTAAAAAGTTGAGGTATTGCGATTGGCAGTCCTTAACTAATCTTAGTTAAAAGAAGCGGTTACGAAGAGTAACTGATTTGTAAGCTATATAATGGCCCCTCCACGCCATTTTGTAAAGGAGGGAAGAACTTGGTTTATTTTCTGAAAGTGTAAATAGATCATAAAGAAATCAATACAGAAGGGCTTTCCATTCTTTGTCTATCTGATCTCTGTTATCCCTAAGCTTTCATTTAATTTTTGTGAAGATCATTTGTCTCTAGTTTGTTAGTCTTGCCGATTGCATACTCTCCAACTTTGCAAGCATGGTGATCTTGTATAACCAAGAAGGAACTTTGTGTCCTTGATTAATGAATCTGTGTTATGTTAAGAAACTTTGTGTTCTGGCAGATGTTATTTACAGAACTTTGTGTCTTTAAATTCCATCTTATTTATACGATACAAATGATCTTGTTTCAATTCACTATAACTTCGCATACATAAAGAATTACTCTGTTATCTATAATTCTGCATGTTGCCTTTCTGCTCATTCTCGTACTCTCATTCCTCAGTCCTTTTGTAATTGATGATCTTTATAGAAAACACTTTCGTAATATCCAAGTTTAACCAGAAAATCATGTTTTGTATATTTGTAAATAGGTTCGTTTCTGAATAAGGGAACCTCTCCCATTAAAGAGGAGGGACTTCTTGTCCCCTGACTGTTGCTCTTCGTAAAGTCCTATTTGACGACCAACATTGCGCAAGTAGAATACAAAAGTGGTGGACAAGCAATATTTAGTAGTATTCGTATATGTTGTTTCCTTTTATGCAAAATGGGAAACAAGAAAACAAGGGTGTAGACCAAGTGGTTTTGAAATAAACTTGGTGTTATTTTAGTAGAGTTTCACCTTGTCTTAGGACAAGTGAAAAACTAGGACAAAATGACACTAAGTATATTTTGTGATGAAAATCACCCAGTTTCAACTTTAAGAGATTCTTTACCTTATTCAAAAACAAGAGTTTGAATATAAAAAATTTGTCACTTTGTGAGATCTCTCAAGTATACTATGTAAGACAAAAACAATGGCTCCAAACCGGTAATCTTCCTAGGTGGTTCTCTCTCTAGGTGTCACAAGATATCTAGAGAGAGCTTAATTTACCAAGGTTTCCCAAGGACTATCTCAGACTTACTTTACCCCTTTTAGTATAATGATCACTTAAGTGCATTCGGTTATACTTTCACTTTGGGTCGCGACATAGATATCTTTGACGCTCATCTCACCAAGGCGTACATTTAGACAAGTTAGTAGTGTGGAGCACTTTCCTATTTTTTTCACAAGGTTTTGTCTTGCATGAAATACTTTAGGGCTCCTTGGACCACCCCCATTTTTGTAGGTTAAGGCTTATTCTAAAGGGGTTATGTCCTATTTGAGCGGAAGAGCCATAGCTCTTAAGCTGAAACCTGCAAATACAATGTGATAATTGTAGTGTATTTTTATATTTTAGACTTAATGTGGTTTTTTTCGTACTCCTTTTGGCAACCTATAATAACACATGTAGTTATAAAAATTGTTTAGGTCCTTCTTTCTTTGACTAGTGTTAGGTCCTTCACAAAATGGTTAGTAGTTTCAAATAGAATCAAAATAGCATAGGAAAATAGTAATGAAAAATTCTTATAAATCAATTAACTACCATCAAATTTTGTAAAAAAAAGGTTTATTCCCAATTCATCCAAGTGATTTTTAATGAAAGATTAAAATTACTTTTGATTCCCAAGATCACCATAGGTGCAAGGGAAGAGCATACACAAATTCTAGCCTTGATTTCTTTATTAAGTGAGAAAGCTCTTAAAATAAAATATTAAGTATATACAAAAAGATGAATGTTTATTCTTTTAAGTACCAAATGAATGATAATTGTTCCTACTTACTCCTAGAAGCAAAAAGAATGGGTTAGAGGTACTTTTGGTTCTTAAGATCACACTAGGTACAAGAGAAGAGAATACAAAATTCTATTCCAAACTCAATCAAAGTATGAAAACACAATCACTCCTCAAACCTTAACCTAATTTACTCACAAATCCTTTATCAAACCCTAGGACAATTATGTTAGGAATATTTCTCTAAAATCAATAATTTGAAAAAATAACATCTAAAAACCCTTAAAACCGATAGGAATCATAAAGTTGAAGTTCGAGTTTTGATTTTTTTACCTTGATGCACAAGTTCCCGTACTAGTACACAAGTGCTCAGTCATGCACAGAACTCCTCTATCATATTTCACACGATCAATGATGC
Source organism: Taxus wallichiana var. yunnanensis (assembly GCA_018340775.1). Taxonomy (NCBI): domain Eukaryota; kingdom Viridiplantae; phylum Streptophyta; class Pinopsida; order Cupressales; family Taxaceae; genus Taxus; species Taxus wallichiana. The sequence goes on from CM031240.1 coordinate 562,075,039, forward strand.
ATGAGGCACCAAAGGTGAGGCAAAGGCGCTCACAGTCATGCACATGCACCTTTTTCCTGTAGATGGTCAAAAATCTTAGTTGTGAAGCAATTGTTTTGAAAAAAGTCCTATCTTTGGTATTTTTGGCAATTTTGATATGGCTTCACCTCCTTATATCCTACAAAATCAAGAAAACACAACTTCTACCACTAATCTAGTTGAAACAAATTTTAAAAATGGAAATTGATCTAAAACTTTGAAAATTACTTAAAAATTTGAAACTAATTTAGAAAACTTGAGAAACTAATCTAAAAAGCTTAAAAGTAAACTAGAAAGCTTGAAAGTAAACTATAAAACTTTGAAATTAATCTACGAAACTTGAAACTAATCTAAAAGTTTAAAATGAAAAACTTTGAAACTAAGTTAAAATTTTTAAAAATTGAATTCAATGGGGTTTTGTCCCACCAGGCATACAAGGAAAGATAACACCATTTCCATCAATCTAGCCAAGGTTCTAAGTCTAGAAATGTAACATTAAGATAGAAGCTTAAAATAATTCTTAACGAGTATGAAAACAATACAAAATCTAACTAAATATGTCTACTAATATGATTAAATTACCTAACATGGGCCTAAATATATCTAAGAGGGAAATCAACTGTTTATGGTTGCTACTACAAACAAGGTGAAATGGCCTTTCCAAATGGCTACTTGGTCATTTTGGATATCCATCTACTAACCCCATTGAAGGCTTTAGGTAATGATCGAGCTTGGCTATATATCGTATTTATTATATGAGATGTAAATCAAAGCATGGTGTAAATTATAAAGGAATGAGGTGTCATCTTTTTATAGTTTTCATTTTGGGAGAAACTTGTATTTTAGTGCATGTGGGACTAAAAGCCCCAAATTAGATTAGAATTGATAATCATAATTAGGCCTTGCTAATCATAATTAGTGAATTACCAAGTGATTAAGAGATATGGAGCCTTAATCAAATGCTTAGGGTCGACCGAGAGGCTATGATAAGATTTTGAAGCTTTACGAGACATTGTGGAGGTGAATGGGGTGATTTTGAGTGGCTAGAACAGGGGTTTGAGTCAATACTAGGGTATATTGATCAAGTCAAGGGAATAATAGGCTTAATTAGCTTATAATTTCTAATTGTCTATTTTGAAGAGGATTGTGGCTTATGATTCATCATAAATTGACATTACGAATGTGAAAGAGGATTGGTGATCAACGAAGTGCTTGTTAACTGACAGTGGTAAGAAACATTAGTTACTTGGTAAAGAGCACTAATTATAATGGAATTGGAAAGAATGAGAATGATTTGCGTGTGTTTTGGCAATAAGATTGCAAAAGTGGAATTTAGGTTTCTATAGGTATAAATGTCTTGATACCAGGGGTTCTTAGGACAAAAAATTTCACACACCATGGTGGACACAAAAATATCATATGTGGGAACCAAAATATTTTTGATTAGAAACTCCTCATGTGTTTTATTTATATCAAATTCAATAAGGGTCATGAATTGTCATGGCATCCATTGCTTTGTTTTGTGCATGAGGAACTTGTTCAAATGTAACAAGTTGAAATTACCCTTGGAGATTGTCAACCATGTGTTTATAAGGTACACGTTTATCATCCTTTACTTGATATCCTCAATTTACTTACTTGATTATCAAAAGGGAATCTCCAAAGACTCATTATCTATTGAAGCTACCAATATATTAAAAATATAAACCCGATATGAGGGATTGATACTTTACGATGTTGTTAGTGCATGGGAAACTAATACGGTAAGACTTGGGTATAACATTGACATCCATTGTCAGGCGTAACACAATGTCAACTCCACATTTTTTCATGTTATAAGAGCCATCAAAAAATATATTCCAGGAAGGGATTGGATTAATGACAAGATCCCTTTGTCTGGGAACTCAAAATGAAGTGGTTCAGATCCCAAAAGTGGTGTTGCGGGTAGTTTATCTATAAGAGATTTACCTTTTATGGATTTTTATGACAAAATATATGTAAAAATCACTTAGGAGTATGATCTAACTAGACATTCAAATTGTTAGGAAAGGCCTAGAGAGTACATACTTCAGAGGATCTACCTTAGTAATAAGCTTTTTCGTATAATGAAGTAAGCAAAGTGTCACAACTTGTGAAAAGAGAATGCTACAACCAAGCATAATTTCTCAACTTGAGAATATATGAGTTTGTGAGTGATAATGGCTCTACTAAGGTAGTATACGCTTTGCTTATTCCTACCCTTTTTAATTGTGTTGAGAAAGTAACACCCCTATGACATGTTTTGTAGCTAATGTATATAGTAGCATAGGATTTTCCTAAATAGGCAACATGAGTACCAACAAAGTTGATAGGTATTATTTCAACTTAGTGATAGAGTCTTTACATTATTGTGTCCATTTAAACTGGACATCCTTCTTGAGAAGTTGGTTAAAATGATGGCACTTATTTGCAAGCTAAGATATGAAGCATCGAGATAGACTTAATCTTACCTTGAATTCCTTGTAGACGAAGAAGATTTTATGGGGAGGCATATCCATGATTTATTTAATTTTTTGGGGTCAACTTCAACCCCCTACTATGAGACAATTAATCCCATTAGATTTCTTGAAGTGACACTTAAGACACATTTCTTAGGGTTAAGGAAAACCTTATACTCCTACAATCATTCAAATATACACCACAAGACAATTAGATGATACAATCTAGTTTTGGATTTGGAAAGAATATCATCAACATAGTACCCCATGATGTCATGAAGTAAATCATGGAAAATGGTAGTCATTGTATGCTGATAAGTTTCGCCTATATTCTTAAGGCCAAAAGGCATGACCTTGTAATAAAATGTACCCCAGGGTGTTGCGAATGTTGTCTTATGCTAATCCTCCTCAACAATCGAATCTAGTTGTAACCTAAAAATCCATCCATTAAAGATAAAATTTTGTGTCCTATTGTAGATTCAACAATCATTTCAATTTTAGACAGGGAAGTCATCCTTGAAAGCCAATCCTTGTTGATATCCTAGATGTTAGTGCAGATCTGAATCCTAGGTGTCTTCTTTACAATAGAAACCATGTTAGATATTCACTCATATTAATCTATATGTTTTTGAATTTGAATTCAAGTAGTTTTTAAAGTTATGCCTTGACCAATAATGAAAAATTAATATGTATTTTCCTCAATTTTTGTTTTACGAGTTTTGCATCTTGAAAATTACGAGATTGCGCATGCCAAGAGAAGAACCTAATGCTAGAATATCCTTGTATGACCATGTGAAGACATCTTGAAACTCTGTAATGAGTGTTTTGAATACCTCTATTTCTAATTTAGACAAGCTTGCACCAAGTTGTAACAGTTTGGGGTTATCACTTGTTCGATGTTGATTGTAATGGTCTACTCTACCCACATTTTTGATGTTTCATTACATTAAAAAGATGCAGTAGGTTTATGCAAGTCATCTGGTTGATTTGGAATTGAATCTCCTCTCTCGACACCTCGAAAGGTTTTCACCAAGTGATGTTTCCTTTTCCCTTTTCTTGTTTTTTTGCTTCTCAAATAATGCCTCGGTGAGGTTTTCACTATAAGAGATTAGATTTTTCTTTTTTATTATTTTCAATTTTTTAAAAAATTTTATGTAATAGAGAACTCAAATTTATTTCTGAACTAAGATGAAACATCAAGGTCTATATCAAAATCATTATTACAATCTGATAGGGAATAAGGTCCCGAGTCTCAAGAATCTCCTGATGGTCCGATTCTTCTTAAAGAGATACATGGTGATGTGCTATTGTTGGTCATGATGGATAAGAGATGGGTAGATGATATCAAATTTGAGAGTACGGATGGATAGGTGTTTGAGGAAGAGGTTAGTTTAGTGAGGTATTCAAAAAGGCTATGTGTGGAACCTGTCTCAACTTCGTAGTCAAGGTCCTCTTCACTAGTCGTTATGTCAAATATTACGGGCCTCTTTTCAAAGGTTTCATAACCTAGACCATAGTGGTATATATTTTCTTCATATAAAATGGGTTCAAGATGGCCTTGTTCTTATGGACCAAGTCCTATGCCCTTTCATTTCATGTTTTTCATCATTTTATGAGCCTTGTTGTAATCTATGGATTCATATAAATTAGCCATATGATTATCGTACAATAAAAATCTGTTAAAGCCATGAATGTGTTCATCCTTTAAGTATCTATACCGCACCCAAAGAGTTTTTCCAAGATGGTAAATAGGAGCTTCTTTTAGATGAATTACATTGGTTCATTTGTAACTTTGTGGAGACAATGGTAGCTTACCGACATGAAAATCATTCTCAAGAATTTATTAAACAAGACCTTTATGATAAAAATGAGTTCAGGTGGTGATTTGGATGTAGATGGATTTGAATTTTATGTAAAAGGTAAAAATTACAAAATCATGTTAGGATTAATGTGGTTATTGGAAACTAGTATGACATGAGGTCCAAATGATCTATCTATAGATGGACACTAATTTGTGGTTAAACCTTCCTTCTAAGAGCTTACTGTATTTGAAACGCTTAACATCAACGAGTAAAGTAAACTCTTTGTATTTATGGGGGAACTTGATACATTGGTGGAAAGTGGAAGGTATAACTTACATTGCATGATTCATGACCGACCCAAAAGGATATTATTTGAGGTTTCAACATTGATAACATGATATAGAGAATCTAGTATGTGTGAGGCCAATTTGTATGGAAAAGGTGATGGTTTCAGGAGGATTATCACTCATTGTTTTTATAACCACATATGGTTATGGCTTCTAAGATATTTTTAGTATGCCCAAGACATCTTAGCATCTTCATAGAAAAGATATTCAAAGTGGTTCCATTGTTAATAATAACTCATTTGATATCACAATGAATAATGTATGATTTAATGTACAACGAGTTATTATTTTGAAGATTGGGATTTAGGAGGTGTTGAGGAGTGAAAGCTAATATAGGGTTATTGAAAAATATTTTTAATAAGTTCCTAAAATTTTTGTGTTGAGATTCTCAAGAACATGTGCCTCATAGAGAGCATGAGTAAGAATCTCTTAGAAGGAAGGTGACACTTTTAATAAAACCATTGGGGAGATATGCACAGTCTCATTTCTAGTTTTTGAATAAATATTGGGAACAAAAAAATATTTAGCTATGATTATAGGTTTTGGATTGTTTGGAGCCATAGGATTTGATACTTGAGGCTTGATGGAAGTGGATGGTTACTTCATTGTAGGCACCCAAACCTTATTTTGTCATGTGGCCACTACATAGTTAGGAGCTTGGAATTTGATGGTGGAAATGGAATTGGGTAGTTCTTTGACAAATGATATGATCAATCTAAATGTGGAATTATTAAAGGATTGGCCAATTTCCCAAGATTTTCCATTCATACCATTCTTGGGAAAAGGATTTAAGAACACCTTTAAATTATCATTGGGTATTTTATCGGTGTTGGGTCTTGACCACAATGTCTCTTCTATCAATAAGATCTTTAATATAGTGGTGAATTCTCATGCATCGATCTGTAGGGTGGTCATCAATGCGATGAAAATTACAATACTCACTAGCTTTATACCAAGATGATTTTGGTTCTCCTTCTACAAAATGTTTTGTAATCGGGTAAGTGACCATATTGAAACTCAATATTTATCGTAATATATTTGAAAGGCTCCCTCCCAATAGTGTAAATTTTCTTCTCTTATTATCACTTGGGGATTAACTTCTTTAATTAACACCATGATGGGTTGTTTTTTAGATAGGGTAAAAAAAATTGGTTTTGAAGGGACCAAAAAACCCTAAAAAAAGCGAAGCCACAATAAAGGAAATACCCCAAAATAAAACACAAGGGCCTTAGTCAAACAAACTTGAATGGAGGTGGGAAAATAAAAATCCACACCAGGTCTACAAAACCATAATTGTTTTTACAAAAATACATTATAAAAATCTATGGAGCCTAGATATAACTAGTAAAACCCCAAACAAAAGTGTCACAATCAATTATCTTTTCTAGAGGAGGCCTTGCTTCTAGTCCTAGCGCCAAGTCGTCTATTCTCAAATCTTCCTTTACAATCTTCCTAGGATATGACAACATTTTTACCAAAAACATCAGCGGGAACATTACCTTCAACTTCAATTTTATCTTCATACTTAGAACTACTCATCTCAATTCACATATTTTTTCTTACCAACATCAAGCTCATACTTGACAAGTTGATCCTGGAGGATGGATATTATTTTCTCCTGTATGAAAATTTCAACATTGATCCCACCATCTCTCTTGTCGTGCACATTTATTTTTCTTTGGAACTCCATAATCTCTTAGAAAATATTCTTAATGATAAGGAATATAACGTCGGTAGTGGTTTCAACCCTTGAAACCCTGACTTCCTAATCCACCATATGCCTATTATTCTCCTTGCTAGAAGTGTTCACCCTTAAAGCCTTATCTCCATGTTTAAGGTTATATATAATGTTCACAACCAAGCCATCATGTTTATCCCGATACCCACCCTTTTTTATGTGAATCAATCTATTGTCTAGGGTTTCTTCATCCAAATCTATATCCATTTTTGTAGGGGATTGGGTTGGAACAATAGGCTTCCCAATTTGGTACAGTAGAAAAATGATGGTTTGTTTTGATTTAGGTTTTTTTTGGATTATTCTAAATTTTGTGTACATTAAGGTTATCAACTCTACCATCATTAACAACATTTTTATTCCAATTGATAAAATTGGGTTTTTCATGTGAATTATTGTTGTTATTATTATTGGTGTGGTCCTTGGAAGGAATTTTAATAAGCCCTTTTGCAATAAGATCCTTTTCTATTTGGATTCCCTTCTTAATGAATTCTTCAATTTTTTTGAGACAATGCATCTACATTTGAAAGGATAATTCATTATTTAGGTTAGGTATGAAGATACTAACCAGTTATTTCTCTAAAATTGAGCAAGGAAACCGACTTGCGATCCCTCGCCATCATTGTAAGAACTATGAAAGTTTTCATTTGTTCATTGCTTGGTATTGCACAAGTCCATCATTGTAATATTTGAATCAAGATTAAAGGAGAAGTGTTTAACAAACTTCTTGGATAAGTTAGGAAAGGTTGTGATTGAACCTTTATGAAGATGCATCACTAATCTAGGGCATGCTCTCCTAATATTTTTAAAAATAGCCATAAAATATATACATCATTATAGGCTACCTCTTGACAAGCCATAAATAATTATTTGACATGTTCATGAGGGTCATGTTTTCCTTTATACTTGTCAAATTTTGGAACTTTGAAAGATTTAGGAAAATTCAAGCATAAAATTTCTGATCGAATGGATAAGGGCACATCTCTTTGAAGTTGAGTTTCTTACTTTTTTTGTATTCCAAAGATGGTATCCTTGATGGTTTTTCATTCCTTTGTAAATGGTGAATTAGTTTGTGGAATATTTGAAACATTGTCAAGTTTATTTTTCATTATATCTATTTTAGTTTTATCCCCTTTTTCTTTGTTATTCATGTCACCAAAGTGACCCTTGAGGCCATTAAAGCTAATTGTTTAGCCATCTCATTGATTTGGTCTACTAATTCCTGATTTGACATGGTCGCAGAAGCACTAGACTTCCCTTTGTTATCATAATTTGTTTTACTTGATATGACCTCATTATTCTTATTGGATTCGGGTTGGGTGTTTCTTATTTGATTCGGGTTTGTTGTTCTTATTTTATTCGATTTGGCTTCATAGATTCTTTAAATTATCGTCATCAAAATCCAAATAAAATTTTTCTCCCATTTTAAGGATAAGGAGAAGATCCCATTTTAAGGAGATGAAGAAGAAATTGATCTTTATTTTGTCATAAAATTCCCTCAAGGTTTGTTTGTTCTTCTGTAGAGGTATCATTTTAATGGTGTTATTCTTCCTCCTCATAAAAACTAATGTGGAAATTATTTTTATCCTTTCTTTTTAAGGGGTTATAATTTATGTGTCTTGTTCCCACCATTTTGTATGAAAAAGGGTAACATGGAAACTTGTTTAATGTGCTTATACATTGACAAAGTGAATGCCAAGATATAAGGGGTAGTGATCAAATAGATGTGCTTAATGTTTGGAAAAGTGAATTCCAAAATATAAGACTAGGAAATTGAATTGATTGATCAAGTTATAGTGATGAAAAATAATGTTCTTATATTTGTGACAAAGTGAATGTCAAAAATAAAAGACTTAGAGATGAAAGTACTTGCTCAAACTTCAACAAAGTGAATGTTGAAAATAAGAGGTTTAACAATGAAGATCGATTGTCCAAATATCAACAAAGTGAATGTTAAGATAGGAGATGTGAGAAACAAAGGTTGATTACTCAAATATTAACAAAGTGAATGTTAAGAGAAGAGACTTAGGAAATAATATTTATTACTCAACTCTTAACAAAGTGAATGCTAAGATAAAAGAGTTTAGGAAATGAGATTGATTACTCAACTCTTAACAAAGTGAATGCTAAGATAGAAGAGTTTATGATATAATATTGATTACTCAACTCTTAAAAAAGTGAATGCTAAGAAAGAAGACTTTAGGAGATAGGATTAATTACTCAACTCTTAAAAAAATTAATGCTAAGATAAACGAGTCTAAAAATGAGATTTATTACTCAAATCTTAACAAAGTGAATGATATTAGTGTAGGTTATTATGTATCCTTTTATTTAGTTATCATGATAATTCTTACACTTGTGTTATCCCTACACTTGTTGGGTTAGCTTGCTTAGGTGTACTAGTTGTGTGGAGTTAGCTTACTAGTTCATTAAGTTAGCTTACTAGTCTTCTAGAGTTAACTTAACTACCAAGATCGAGTTAGTGGGAGTCATTCACCACTGATTTAGGTAGTAGTTTCACTTCCCTCCTCCTATATGTATATATTTCTTATTGAGTAATTCAAGTTATTGTATTGTAATGTATTGAGCATTATGGATTATGATGGATTTCCATATATGGTAGTTTAGCTCTTTTGTTTTGTAAATCATATGTGGTGTGATATTATCATCTAAGATCATGTCTTGAAACAATCTTCTTATCATTTCTTTCATGGTATCGAGAGCGAGATGATGTGGACATCCATATGTAAGTTTTTCTTTGCAAGTAAGGGTTTATTATTTTCATGTATTCGTAATTTGTTAGCACTTTTCTGTAGTATGAATTTTTATGCAAAACAGAGTGCGCCATTGGATTTGGAAGGTGCCAAAACCATGGAATTGACTATAAAATCAACCATGTTTTGAGACAATTAAATCGGATGCGATATGTACCCTTTGGGTGCAATCTTTTATCCATTGGATATAAGCGTATACCTTTCGGATGCATTCTTTTCCCCTCTAGATATTTCTATTTTGGATGTAGTATTTTATCCACTTGAACACATATCTGTACCCTCTGGGTGCATTCTTTTATCCATTGGATATAAGCATGTACCTTATAGATGCATTCTTTTACCCTCTGGATATTTCTATTTTGGATGTAATATTTTATCCACTAGACGCATATTTGTACCCTCTCAATGCATTCTTTTATCCATTGGATATAAGCATGTACCTTCCATATGCATTATTTTACCCTCTGTATATTTTTATTTTGGAATCATTCTTTTATCCATTGGATATAAGTGTGTACCTTTTAGATGCATTTTAATCCTCTGGATATTTCTATTTTGGATGCAATATTTTATCCTTTGGGACTTGATATGTACCTTTTGGGTGCATTCTTTTATCCATTGGATATAAACGTGTACCCTCCGGATGCAATGATTTACCCTCTGGACATTTAGGTTTTGGGCGTAGGATTTTATCCTTTGGTTGCAAGCATGTATCATGTGGATGCACTCTTTTACCCTTTGGACATTTGGGTGTCACATGTACTTTTTAAAAAACATCAGCATTAAAATATTATTTTAATAACAAAACCTTCCAGAGATCATAAATTTTGATCCATAGCTCGGATTAAGGTGATCTTTTTTTTTTAATTGTGTATTTTTTTGAGATCTACGCATAGGTGAAATTCTATACACATTTCAAATGTAAAAGGTACTTTTACTCATTATAATATTTACATGCACTCAATTATAAAGTGCCAAATTTGGGAGGGTGTTGTAATCACTTGTGGATGCAATTTCGGTTGAGCCCGACGTCCTAAACTTTTGGGTGTTGCATTCTTGTATCTATGGGTGTATACATTTATATCTCTCTTGTTTGTTGAGATATTTTAGATCTATATTTTCAACACTTTTTTGGCATGTTGACAATGTCTCTTATGGGGAAGCTATTCTAGTGAACCCCCGGTGTTATTTTTAGTGTTTGAGTAGTTGATTTTGGTAACTCCTACAGATCTGTGGTGTCACTCCACCCATTCAGTAGTATGGGAGGGTGTGGTGTTGATACTAATTCTTTGGGTTTTGTGTCCTTTCCTTGTTACGTGTTGATACTGATTCTTCGAGTTTCATGTCATTGCCTTGTTACCTTGGATTTTCTTAGATCATTAAACTCTTATTTATTTGGATCTCATGTCCTTGCTTTGTTTCATTGGTTATATTGTTCTTAGATTGTGACACACCTATTTATAACAGTTGATCTTGCTTCTTGATTTTTGTCCTTGCCTTGTTGCCTTGGATTATCTTGGATCATGGCACTTCTTTCAAATGATAAGATAAAATTTTAAAAATGAGATTGATTACTCAAATCTTAACAAAGTGAATACTAAGATAGAAGATTTTAGGAAATAGGATTGATTACTCAACTCTTAACAAAGTGAATGCTAAGATATAAGAGTTTAGAAATGAGAGTTCCTAAATTTTAACAAAGTGAATGTTAAACTATTAGATGTAGAATAGGAAAGTACTTAGAGTTTAACAACATGAATGTTAAACTAGAAGACTTAGGAAAATGATAGGGAAATTTCTTAGAGTCTAACAAAGTGAATGTTAGACTAAAAGACTTAAGAACTGAATGGTGATTGCGCTTGACCTTGATAAAGTGAATACCAAAGGTCGAGACTCAAATTGAAATGAATGTTCTTAAGTTAGGATGTGGGTATCCAAAACTCAAGACTTATAATTAAGATTGATAATGTATGAAAATAATGTGGAACATAAACTTAATAACACGTAACACGTAGACAAAAAATAACATTTTTAAGGAAGGTCTCTAAAATTAACTTTAGTTTATTCAAGTGGGGATTCCTATAAAAGAGATCTCTCCCTAAATTCCAAGAATTACCCAAGTGATCATGGTAACTAGTTCAAATATTTGGCTTTACTTTATCCCCTTGATCTAGTAAGCTAGATTTTACTCTGCTCAAAGGATCTAACTAGGGATTCCACTATGAATAGTTTGTCTCTAATTCTCACAAAGGTGTACTAGTGACATAGGTGGGAATCCCATTTTGTTGGCGAGTTCACTCGAGGTTCCTAATGCTACTTTGGGGTTCATATGGTACTCCTCACAATGAGTTTCTGGCCCCTGGCCGTGTACTTCCCACAATTATAATGGATTAGGGAATAAAACCATCTCTAAAAATTTAATTAAGAGTGTTTTATAAAGTTAAATAAGAATGTGACAATGTTTTCTTGATCTCACAAGAAAAGAAACTTGTAGTTAGTAGTTTGATTTCAAAAATTATCTTCATGAAGATGGTTATGTAAACAAAAATTTAATAGTTTTCCTGGGGTGAAACATGATATAAAACACAAAGGAAAACTCACATTTCTGATTTTCAAGATCACCCGAAAAGGGTTTGAGGAAAGAGCATACGTGGGAGTTTTTAAGAATATAGTAAATGAAAATATAAATCAAGGTAAATATTTAAATTTATTATCTATGTAAAAATGTAAGAAAAGTATTAAAAATAGATCTAAAAAAGAGGTTAGAATAGATTTTAGTAAGCTGGAAAAATACAAAATAATAATAAAAAATAGTGACAGTATGCTATCATGTACAGTGGCATGCTATAACATATAATAGGGTTTTTTAGTGTGACAAGATACACTATCATGTGTGGGTAAACATGTTTACCTAAAAATATGTACATGAAAAATAGAGTAGAAATCAAGTTCAATGCTAGCATGTGTAAGTGATAGGAAGGTTTATGCTAGCATGTGTACCACTATGCTAGTGTGTGAAGTGCTATGCTAGTGCACGTCATGGGTGATGCTAGCATGTATGGTAGCACGCTAGCATATGTTTCCTATAGTTGGTAAAATTTTGATGGGAAATATGGAAAATTGACTGGTTTTTGATGATTTTTCTCAATTATTTCCACCAAATATTCTCAAATTTATACCTTGGGTCTGAAACAACAAAATAACACACAAGTGAAGTTATTTTAATAAAGAAACAAATACAAATGATAATAAATGTGTGTTAGGTTCCACCGGCGTGGCATAATGTGAGAAATGAAAACTATGAGTAAAAGTAGGCGTAAGACAATAATGAAAAGAAAACCTACCTTATAGTCTTCTTGCAAACCTCAAGATGATATTGTTGAAGTGTTACACTTGTTGAATATTTTATATTTGTTTTAATGTGGGTGATCTGATTTGTTCTCCAAATGAAGAAGAAATTATATGAGCAATATTGAACAAGAGGATGCAAATTCAAATGGAAAATGAGAAGAGGTTTGCTATAATTGCTTAAAGATTCCAAGGATTGTAAGAGGATGGGTATAACTGTTATTTAGAATAGAAGGATATGATATGAAGTGGATCAAAATTCTTAATGAGATCATGAATTAATTTGGTGATGGAAGTTTGAGTGGATTGAATATATATTGAGGGGAAATGAATTTCTAGTTAACAATAAGTTTTATTCGAGAAGGTGGTTGTACATGCATTATTGTTACTTCCACCTTTGTAGGATTCTAGAAGTGGAGTGGAATGAGGTAGTTTGACTTGAGTGACTAGGATAGTTGAAGTGGAGTGTGAGTAGATAAATAGATTTATTTCTATTTAAATAACTAATTAAATTAGCTAAGGGATGTGAGTGGGTAATTAACTATTTAATTAAATTAGCCAAAGGACATAGGAGTATAGTTTAAGCATGATTAGAATTAATTAAATTAATTCTAAAGGGATGTGGGTGAATACTTAAAGCATGATAGAATTAATTAATTAAATTAATTCTAAAGGGGATGTGAATGAATTTTAGTGAGATGTTGAAGGATAATGGTCTATAATGCATTCTAGAACCAATTTTGGCATATTATGCAAAGGATGTGGATAATTAGGAATGAATAGAAATATATATGTATTTTTAGGGTGCCTACACACATGATCATCTTCGACTTAGAGTGAAATATATTTTATAAAATAATGAGAAGAAAAAATAGACACATTTAATGAAGTTGTTTGAATGTTGAACCAACTATTTCAGGATCAAATCATCTCTGGTGGTGGTTTATCTCTTGAATTTCTTATAGATTTATCATATCAACTCTAACATAGTATATTTTAGTAGAATATTCACATATAATAAATTAATAATTCATATAAAATGAAAAATATGATTAACATCGACCCAACACAAGAATATTTTTGGGCTAATATTTTCTAATATTCAATGTATTCATAAATATAATAATACCCTTAAAGCGCAGTGAAATACCATGAAATAATCATTAAGGAAGGAATCAATTTGCAAGATATCTAAATATGGGAATTCTAATTCAAGAGGGATACCTCCAAATATTTATACTAAATATAATACTCTTCACATACATGGAATACATCATAATGATATAAATCTCCTTTCTATAAACATACATTACTTTTATTGGATGGGTAACACCTAATCACAATGTAGGACAACTCATTACCCAATATAAATAATTACATAAGTTATTTATAAACATAAAAACTATCTAAGGAGATGTGTGCCACATATCAAAATATCCATAAACCCATGTACATCATAATAGCATCTCCCTAAGTACATAACATGCATTCCTCCCTGATATGTTTCCTCATCCTCCCTCTCTTTATCATCTTTGTCCTCCCTTCCCTTCTCCTTCTTTTTTCTCTTATTCATCTCCTCCTACTCCTTTTTCTTATCATTCTTTGTCTCCCCCTCTTCCCCATCTTTCTTCATAACCCCCTCCTCTTTGTTCCCTTCCATCTCCTTCTTCTCCTTATTCCTCCTTGTCTTCATCTTATTCCTTGTCTTTGTATTCTTTCTCTTCCTCTTCCTTATTATCTTCCTTCTCATCATTATCATTCTCATCCTCACCATCATCCTCATCCTTGTCCTTTTCCTCATGCTTATTTTTCTCCTCTTCTTCATAGTCCTCTTCTTCATAATTTTTGTCCTCTTTTTCTTCATCATCTTTTCCTTCCTCCTATTTTTCTTCATCCTCCTCCTCCTCCTCTTCTTCTTCCTCCTCTTCCATAAAATCTTAATTATTTTCTTTCTCTTCTTCTTCTTTTGTATCCCATGAAACTTGTTCCATTCCCTCCTAAGACCAAGTAGACTCCTCCTTTCTCAAGTGAGAAACCAGAATTTGTGTTGGACCCCTAAGATAAAGTAATAATAACCAAATTATTTTTGTTAAAAAATAGGTCTCGTAAATTTAAACCACCATTCTTGATCTATAAACTAATTACAAACAACAATAAAAAATCCTATGAATAGTGATAATGAATGTCCTTTATTTATAGATTTCAAGTTTTATTATAAAAGTGTAACTTTAGCACACAATAAGATAGAAATAAGTAAAAAGAGATAATGAGATGAGCAATCATCTTGGAGAAATCCAATCGAGAAAAAACTCCAGTGGGTGAGCAATTTCTCCCCTTCCACTATGTAATCATCTCAAAAATAAAATCTTAATTCCCTTTGTGTGGCCTTCATGAAATATTTTTACCTCTCTAACTTGTAATTACTTGTTTACTACCCTCAACAAGGAAGAAATCAACTATTTGAGGAAAAATACCCAACTCGGACTTTTAACACTTCTCAACCTATAACAATGACATTCAAATAACCATAATATATGTTTCTCTTGATAATCGAGACTTGGATTTACTCAAAACCAATTATTTCCCTCTTATCCTCTCTCCATGGACATGTTCCCCCACTTGTATTTAATTTTTCTCTAGTAATGAAAGAATGATGAGGTGAAACAAACTAATTGGGGAAGGGAAAATGTTTGTAACCATTCACATTCCTATTTTTGGGTAAGCTGGACGAAAAATTTACAAAACTTCCATATGACCACTACACGATTTCCACAACAAAAAAACATCCTTCTTAAGGAGAAACACTTACTAATTTTATCATTAAAAATATTTAAATCACCTTTAGATTGACTTAACCATTTTTACATTACAATTTACATGATGTGAGAGAACATTAAAAGTTAAGATAGAGAAAATTGGGCACTTTCGGATCCATTTTTTGGATCATGCCTCCCCAATTTGAGGATTTTAAGTACATAAAAATTTTAGGAACTGATTTTGTGAGGAAAATTGGTCCCCTTTTCCCTCTCTATTTAGGAAAAAGAAGTTGAGACGTAAGGATTTAAAGAAACATAAGATTGCATAGGGCATAAAGAGTGTAGTCATTTCTACTCCTCACAAAGGAAGATCCATGCATGCTTTGACCTATCTTGAGAGCGCTCACCTGAGGTGCGTTTAAGTCTCTCTTTTATGTGAGTTTAGTGGGAAGCAACATATACTATAAGTTGAGACAAGAAAGGGATCTCTAGACCATTCATTCGAACATATACTATATACAACCATTCATGCATGAAAGGAAAGAGAACTCATATGAATGAAATATACATTAAACCCATTGATATTCATATCTATTTATAACTAGGTAACCTCAATATATTCATTGGTTCATTACAGAGTGTCACAGAGAGAAAGACCGCAGTCATGTGCATCATTGGACGTATGTAGCTAAGCTAACAGAAAAGAAAAATAACAACTCCATGCTTAGTACATCCTTTCTGAACCAGAATATCCACTCGCAGCAATTCTGCAGAGCTTCGCTTACTCTCTAACCCATTATTCCCTATGTATATCCAGATGATATATCTCTCTGTGTGTGTGTATCTATCTCTTTTCCATGGTAGGCACTTGTATTTATCACTTTCTGGGCTGCCAACTCACCTTGTTGCGCCCTCAGATCCATCACCAAGTGTCGAATGTGGTCCTCCATGTGAGCATGTTCCTTCAGGCTTGAGCTCTCCACTCCATCTCATGATGATCTTCTAGAAGATTCCATCCAGGGCATGCTCTTTCCTGGGCCAACTTGTTGCCAGGCTGGCATCTTATCCATGCACAACCGATCACGCTTTTCATGTGTTCTACCTTGGGTGCTCAAATTGGCTAAGTCCGAACCTCCTTTCATGCATCACGCATGTTATTTTCTTCCTTAAGCCTTTCTCTTGCACTTTTTCCTTGTGTGCCATTCTATAATTGGGATCCCACATGCCTAAGCACCTTCATACTTGGTCAATATTCTAGGGGCCCAACATCACCCCACACTATGCCTATTCTCCATCCTCGAAACATTTTACTTGACCAAGATGCAAGTTGTTTTATGGAACCAAGATGTAGACTTATACTTTACAAAATGAATAAGGAATGAAAGAATAGGGGAAAGAATGAAGAATGGGGGGGACATCAATTCAATAGGTTGGGAAAGTCCTTTCACAGATCTACCTCAACTTGTTCCACACTTGACCTCGCCCTTTCCTTCTGGCATAGGTCACCCACTAGGGTGCTCACTTCATCAAAGCTTAGGCCAATTCCCTGGGCACCCAAAGTGTCCACAATCTACTCCATTTCCTTACCTAGGTCTGTGAGTTTATCCATTCTTCTGGTAATTTGGGGGTATAGTTCCTTCATTCATGGGCCTTAATTGAGCTCCTTAAAGCCTCAATTGCCTCTGATTTCTTTCTACCTTGGCCAGAACCTTGTCCCTCTCTACCCTATTCCCTTTGTTCTTTTCTTGGAACTCTTTCAGCTCTGCTTCAAGCGTGGTGACCAAGGAGCTTGCCACCTTATCTCTATCCGTGCATGTGTCATATGCGGCTTCTGTAGACTGGGTAGTGACCTTAATCTCCATGAGTACTTGGTTGTACTTAGCAACAAGTGCTACTACCTTCAACTGGTCTTCCTCTTTCAAGCAGCGTGTGGCCACTTCTTCTATAGATTCCAGTGCAAGGGTCACCTCTCCATAGTGAGGATGCACGTTAGGTCTTCTAAGCATTCCAAAGTTGATGCGTACCTCTGAGGGATTGGTGTTAGGTCTGGGTGCTTTAATATGATGGTGCTCTTGATCGACTCCACCTTCTTGTAGACCTCCTGCACCTTTACTTTTTCTTCCTTTAACTCACGCCTTAACTGTGTTTGATTAATTCCTCTGTTTTAAACTCTTGGCCTTCTCTCATCAGTTCTTCCTCCTTCTTCCCCAACTTCACCTCCAATGCTCTGATTCTGTCATTTCATGCAAATAGCCTAGCCTCGGTCTCGACCGTGACTTTGTTTAGAGCATTGCATACTTGCTCATCTGAAAGTTCCTGAGCATTTACTAAGGGGTTGTCTCCCTTAGACTCTGGCAATGTGATGAGTGCTTTCTGGTAGACTTCAAAGTCTGGCTCATCAATGTGTGACTCGAATGCCCAAGAGAGCATCTTCTTGGTCTGGGGTATACATGCCATCCTTTTCAAAAGACCCCATGGCTAGGAGCCTTTCCGTGGGTATGGTGCTTTGGAACCGTGTGCGTAACACCTTCTTCGTGTCATCCACATAGCCCATTACTATGTCTCTATTTTATATCAGAGTTCTTCTACTGAGTGCGCACCTTTGGGGAAGCTAACTGTAGAGTGGGGCCTCCTAGGCTATCATGTTCCTTTTCAATGCTCTCCTCCTTCCCTTCCTTAAGCACTATGTCCACGTTGCGCTCTAACTCTTGGTCTACAAGGGCTTGAGCATCTTTTTCACTTCTCGCTCTGCTACCTTAGTAATCTGCTCTTTTGTAAAACTTATGGCTCCCTGCTTCTCCTTGGCATCCTTCTCATCTACCTTCGTGTGTCTTGGTGCCTTCCTCATCTTGTGTGCCCCTTGCGCATAAATACAAACTCTTGCTTCTCCTCTCCACTCTCTTCTCTCGAGTCATAGACACTAAACACATGTGGTTCCTTGTCTTTCTCAGGCTCTTCTTCCTCATTGTCATCTCCTTCACTCTCATCTTCTCCTTCTCCCAAGTATTTCTCCAAGCTGTCGGTCACCTCCGAGTCAGCTTCTTCATCCACCCTCTACTTCTTCCTGAGAGGTGGCTTTTGATCAGGAGATTTGGCCTTCTCTTCTTCCTTTGGTGATTCTTCCATGGTGGTGGGTTGCTCGGGTGCCTCTACTTCTGGCATCTTCTCCTTCACTAGAGACTTCTTTCTCCATATGTAGGTGCTTGGCTTGGTGCTTGTAGATGGCATGCTCACTGTCTGAGTAGTCGGCACACTTGGTGCTCCTTCCTCTCCTCTACCTCTCTTCTTAGATGTTGGCTTCTTCTTCCCCAAGGGGTCTTCAGGTATGGAGATTTCATCCTCCAAATACGTGCCCTTTTCAAACTTTGGCCTTATGTGCATGTACACATGCGTTGCGGATCCTCCAGTGATGGGAAGCATCATCGGCCTAGTCATTTGGATCTCATGCGACACGTACTTCTCCATGTACATGTGCACTTACCGAGGGTAATTCAGCTTCTTCCTCATCTCCTGTGTTCTGGTCCAACCTTCCTAGTTCAGCCTTAGCTTCTTTGATTCTTTAAATCTATTTACTCCCACTTGGAAGTATTGGGTAGTGAATGCGTGAAAGGAAGCTTGCACAAGGGCTCCATGATTCATCAATAAGCTTGAATCTGCCCAGCGTAGTAGTGTTGGTACACCGTGAACTTAGCTTCTCCCTCAGTGGTTGTTGGGAGTTGTTCAGGGATCCTCCACTCTGCCCCGAATGCATTCCTCAAGTGCGTATACCACTTTTCCAGCTGTGCTTTGTGGGGAGCCATCATTGTATCACAAGCATACTTCTCGAACCTCTTCACGGGTGAAGGGTCTTGCTGGGTACTCCCACATGAACTTGTTTGATGCATCGACACTCCAATTTCTACAAACACTATGGTGAGCAAGACATTTCCAAAGAGGATCTGTCCCCTTCCTTCGCACACTTAACAATCTCCTCTGTAATGTACGTGGATAAGTTGTATATCGTCCCCTCTGTAATCTTCCTGTAGACATGTAGCCAAGGTTTGTTGACCTGCGTCCATCTTTCTTGGCCATTCAACTTAGTCACTAGATGCGTGGCCATCTTCATAATGGGGTCCTTGATGTCTGAAATATCATAGTACCGTGACCCTTTCTTGTAGGCATACTCAGTGATGGTCTCTTGAATAGCCTCCTTGTCACCAAGGTCATCTTCTAGGCTATCTCCCTCACATATGAGGCCTATAAATTGTGAAATCAACTGGGAGTCATGCGCATCTTGTGCCCAACAAAGTGGAAATAGTCTTCATGCACCGAGACATCAACCACTAGTACAAGTGATCGGCTTCCCAAAATAAGGCAACTCATAGAGTTGCAACAGCCCTACCTTCACCAATTTAACCTTAACGTCATCATCATATATGGGAAAACCTTCAGGTGTTCACTTGTTGGTGGGGCATACCAATTCCAATGCCATTTCTTTCTCTATGGTGTTTGTGTGGTGATTATAGTCACTAATAGGTATGCTTCTCAAGTGGGATTCCCATTCCTTTCCCATCATCACCCCATCTGGGTATTGCATCTCTGCATACCATTCTTCATTTGTGTCTACTTCGGGTTCTGGTTGTTTAGCCTTAGCTTTTCCCTTTCCTTTCTTGGGTGCCATGGTCGAGGTATTTTTATCACTCCTACCCTCTCTTTGTTACTCTGTCTTTCTTCTCCCAACCTTGATCTCAGATCCATGATATAACTCTTCTAAACCCGTGCCCTAGTTTTGAACCCTAACTTGGATAAACTCTTCACAAGACAACACCTTTTCAACTCCTTCCATGCCCATGTAATTCCTTCTGGTCCGTAATCTCAAACTGGCTCTTCGTGTTTTAATCACATAGATCTTCCACTCGATCGAATCTGAAAACCCTAGTTTATAACACTCACTTATATCTCCAACTCTTCATTTTTCACAAAGTAAAAATGAGAGTGCCCGACCCTTTATTTATAGTTTTCCTTTTTTGATCATTAAATGCTACTTTACCTACCCCCATACTTTGTTCATTTAATGCAGATTTTTCAAACAAAGTCCATCTTCAGTGCCTTCACTCACTCACGTGCCCTTCCTGCGTGAAAAACTCCTCCAACCTTACGCGCGTGCAACCCAACCCGACTGACGAGGAGACTCTTTGCGTGCTTAACTTAACCACTTGAAGGCACTTCTTCTATCTAGATTCTTGCTTTCACCTACCTCGTGTTGCTTTAACTGTGCTTCCTTTTCCTTTGTATGTGGGATCTACTAGTAGCTTTATCCTGGCACCAACCATTCTATCTTTTCTCTTCATCTACCTCTTTCAATTGGGCTACACAACAAGGCTCTTCAACACAACTTCCTTGGTACTTTTAATCACGTGCTTCTTCACTTTTCTCCACCCCACACTTAAATGATGTGGTCCTCTACGCACTCACAAATTCTCCAAAAATAGCAATAAGGTTATTGGTGCCCAAGGTGCAAAACCAAAACAACAACGTGAAAGGGAAACACAAGAAAGGAAAATGCATAAAGGAAACTTCTAAACTAACTGGAAAAACTACCTTATTTACAAACACCAAGAAGACTTATTTATAGTAGGGCTTCAGCCTACTACCATTGAAGTGTAGGAAACTTCATCCCATCCAGCGCTTGTAACTGGCACGTGCCTGAATCAAGGATGTATGAAATTGTGTAGGGACCCAACCAATGGACTTTCAACTTTCAGGATGGCGTAGAAACTTGGAATCATATAGTAACACCATCTTCCCAACCTCAAACTTCTTGTTTCTAATGTGGTGATCATGCCAAGCCTTTTGCTTTGCCTTTTCCATTATTTGGCTCCATCGGGCAAGTGATCGTCTCTCATCTAGTTTCATTAGCTCATCAATCCTTTCTTCCAGTGCTTGTTTCATGGCTAATCCTCCTGTGCGTGCTATTCATAGAGAAGGTAACATAAATTCAACTGGAAAAATGGCTTCACATGCAAACACCAATTGAAAAGGTGTGGCTTTATTTAGTCTTTTATACGTTGTTCTGTAAGCCCATAACACTGCCGATACTTTGTCATCCCAATCTTGTCTTCCAACATCACAGATTTTGGTCAAGGTATGACTCAGTATTTTGTTGAATGCTTCCATGGTTCCATTTTCTTGTGGGTGATAGGGTGTAGTCTTGTGATGAGCCACCATGAACTCTGATAATAGGATCCTCATGGTCTCATTCAGAAAATGTGTACCCCTATCACTGGTCAAACTCAATGGACATCCATACCTGTGATAATGTTCTCCCATAAGAACCTTGCCATTATTGCTGTCGTGTAATCTTTAGTTGGGGCTGCCTCTGCCCACCTTGTGAGATAATCCATGCAAGTGATGACATAATGTGACCCTAGTCCTACGCGTTGCTGGTGTAATAGGTCCCACAAAATCTATCACCCATTTTCTCAAAAGGCTCCACACTAGGGATAGGGTGTAAAGGCATTTCATCTCTCCTTCTGGTTTTCCAATGCGTTGACAGTGGTCACATGCTTTACAATAATCTCTATAATCCCTATACAAGGTTTCCCACCATAATCCTGCCATTAATATCTTGCGCGGTGGCATCACCTACGTAATGCCCACCCGCACTTCCTCCGTGTGCTTCCTCCATGATGGTCAGGTGCTCATGCTCTAACACACACACCTATGTAAAACTTCATCTCATCCCAACTTGTATAAGTCTCCACTAATCAACATGTAGGGGTGTGCGTATATGGCCAACTACTTCTTTTCCAATGCCTTCATTCCATCGGTGCCACACCTTCTTTTAAGAATACTGCAATCTCCTCCAAATCCGAGGGCGTGCATGCCATAATCTAAATAGTTGGGCATCTGGCATTGCTTCCTCAATACTTTGTGCATCCTCTCCTGAATCAATCCTTGATAGATGATCAGGCCCATAGTTGCTTTTTTTCTGGGCTTCACTACAATGGTGAATTCAAACTCTTGAAACAACAACACCCATCGACATATGTGCCCTTGAAGAATGGGCTTGTTTACTAAATACTTTAATTTAATGCCATGTGGTGGTGTAGAATACAAAGGGTGTTCCGGTGAGATCTTATCTAAACTTGAAGAGCGCGTAGATCATTGACAATGCCTCGTGCTCGGTTGTGGTATAATTTCTCTCTGTTGTCAGCTTCCTACTTGCAAAATTGAGAGGATGATCAATAATCCCTTCACTGGTTGTGTAAAGCACTGCTCAATGGTGGTTCTGAGGCATCTACATGGACATGGAAGGGCTTGTCCCAAGAGGAAAATGTAAAATAGGCATGGTAATAAGCCTATCTTTTAATGTATCAAACCCCTCTTTGCGCCTCTCCCCAATGGAAGGCACTTTTGTGTCTAAGAAGCTCCTCTAAAGGCATGGTGATCTTGGCATATCCCTTAATGAATTTTCTGTAATACCCCGTATGCCCAAGGAATCATGCTTTGTGCTCTGGCTAGTAGGCTCCCTTAACCCCAAAATAATAGCGCAACCTTAGCCGGATCTACCAGCAAGCCCTCCTTACATATGATATGCCCCAATAAGGTCCCAAAGGGTGTAGAAAACACACATTTCTTAATGTTGAGGGATATCCTCAACTGCCTACACCTCTCAAACATTAATCTCAAGTTGTCACAATGGTCCTTAACCAGACCATATATTGTCTAATCATCCAAATAGACCTGAAGAAATTTATGGATGAATTCCTGGAATGCTTGCACCACTATGTGTGAAAAAAACAAGGTGCATTCTTCAACCCAAAGGGCATGACCGTATATGCAAAACTTCCCCATTCGGTGGTGAAAGTTGTCTTCTCTGGTCTTCCTTTGCAATCGGACTTGGTGGTACCCTAAAAATCCATCCGTAAAGGAGTAGATTTCGTGCCCAGTGACTCCTTCCAAAATTTCTTCAGTGAAGGGGGTTGGAAATGGATCAATGACACAAACTACATTCAATTCCCTATAGTCCACACAAATCCTAATCCACCCATCCTTCTTGATGTTGATTACCATTAGACTTATCCACTCGATTCTTCCACTACCTCAATGATCCCAGAAGCTATCATTTTGTCTATCTCCTCCTTAAATTTCACGTGCAAATTGGGATTCATCGGTAGGGCCTTTTTCTAACCAGGTGCACCATCCTTCAGTTTTATCTTCATCTCCCCAAGGAATGGTGAATGCCTTTGAGCTCATGGTACCCGTGTGGGAATAAATCCTCAAATTCACATAGTAGATCAATGATCTTTGATACTTCCTTCTATCTAGTAATCCCCAATAATAGCTTCCTTAGGTTCTTCTTCTGAACCGATGTTAACTTTCTTCATCTTTAAAGGCTCATGGTAGGCATGCGTGAGCATCTGCACTATCCACTACCTCGTGCATTCCTATAGAATGGCTAACATCTAAGCTTTTTGATTCCTCTCCATCAATCACATATACTAACTTTCCCTTCTCTTTTTCCAAACACGCGCGCTCAAGTTGTAACTCTTATGTTTCCTCAATTTCTTCAAAGTGCGCCCCTATACTGGTTCACCTAATAATTCTAATAACCTATCTTCCATTTGGCACTATCCCCCATGGTAAGGCACTTGATACCCTACAAGGCCTTATCAATCGATGGCTTGGTACTCTGATACTCAAAGGTTTGAATAAGGTCAGCCATGAGCTCTCTTGCCAATTCTCATCTGGCGGCGTGTCTCGAATGAATGTACCATGCATGCATGCACTGACCCAACCTGTAGTGTAGAATACAACTTGTGCACCTAGAGGGATGGTGGAAAAGCTTCTGTGCCTTCTCTCTCAGACCCGTTCACACTCTGGATATGGAAAGAGGTAGGCTCCTTCCCATGGTAGTCCTTGATGATGGTGGGTACATTACTCCTAGAAAATATGATAGAGAGAGCAATTCTTACCTCATGCCACTCTAAAAGGCTCTCTGATGTGTGGCCCACAACGAGTTGTTGTGCCAAGCAAGACATAACTTAACATCTCCCTCCATTCCTTCTCATTCTTCCATTGAGCTTCTACCTCCTGCAGAAAGATCTCAGGGAAGGCTCCTCCTGAATACTTGGGTAGTTCTTTTCCTCAAGGTGCCTAACCATGTGCGTGCCTTTGTTACCTTGGTCACCGACCCTCTCAACTACCATCCCATTAATTCGTAAGTTCCATGCACCCAATTGTCACAAGCTAGACTGGTGGTATCACTTATTGACTGAGCATCTTCAAACTGGATAACTCCATTAGTAGGGTGTACCATCTCAGGGTCTCTGATTGAGTGCACATAAATCTTGTCCAGAACTTCTTCTCCCAATGGTTCAATATAGGGTGTCGACTTCCCATCAACTAGGGGTATAATGACCCATTCCTCTTTGTTCTTGAAGCTGATGTACCCTTTGTTGAACCAGAAGGTCTGCATTATTCTTGTAACACCAAGGGCACCCAAGTAGTGCTGGGAAATTATCCACCTCGGTGAGTGCCAAGACTTTGAAGTCCCTAGTAAACTTGGCTCCCTGGATAGTAATAGTTGCATCCTTCAAGACACTGATGGGCATTGCCTTAGTTTTTTTTCCATATACAACACATTCGAAGATGGTTGTAATGTAGGTCTCCCCATCTGATGCCATGCATCCAAAGTTAGAACATTAACCTCTCGTGTTAGTGTCAATGAGTATATTGTTGAGGAGCCATCCATCTACAACTGCATTCAATGTAATCTCCTTGTCATAGTCGAGGCTGTGAGGGGAAGGTTTCACGTGTAAGACCTATCTCTCGTGCTCTTCTCGGTGTGTGGTACCTTCTCTCTCAACCAGGATCCTAGCAAAGGAATGATGTTCTCCTACCTTAGCATTTTACACACCTCCTTGACCTCATCAGGTCATCCTTTTGCACCTCGACTCTCCTTCCTTGTTCCTCCTTTTGGATTGCTCCTTTAGACATTGGATCTCCCCTTGTAAGCTTGAATAACATCCATGGTGTCTGATATATCTCCTTCTGATGTGGGGTCTGGATATTTTCCATGAATGACCTCCTCCCTCATAACCAGGGTCTTTTGTCTTGGTACCTCTCTTGCGTGTGTGGCTTCTGCCCTTGTTGTTACCAAGACAGGCTCAAACCTTCATCCCATGTTACGAGGCATCCATTGTATGTCTACCTTCTTGATGCTGACCATCATAGCACCCTTGTCTTTTTAGGTCTCTGTTGATTCATATGCTCAAATAATTCAGGCACTCCTCATACTTATGCTTCTTTCCACACCATGAGCACTATAACAAGTCTGGGCACTCATGCTTGTAATGTTTTGTAGATCCACAGTTGAAACATGTTCCACGTGGGAACTCACTCCTTCCTCTCATGGTTACCCGACCATGGAATCCTCCTCGAAATCCTCTTCCCGTGTGCCTCCATCTGTGCTCCTCATAATGGTGATCATCATTTTTAGAACCATTGGCAATGTTGGTTTGGCATACCCCATGATCAATGGCCTCATGGATCTGATCAATGAGCCTACAGTCTTTAGTATCATGGGTTGTGGAGGTGTAAATTTTGCAATAACAAGATACATTCTTCTTGATCATGTCGTTGTAGCAAGGGACATCTACTTGCATCATGGTCCCCATGACAAATCTCACAATCTACTATCATAGTGTGTACCATCCTCCGGGGGAAATTATCCTTAATGTGCCCCTCTATTTCACAATCATGCACCATAAACCCTTTGCGAGTCTCATGGAATGAGTTGCGAGACAATTTTTCCAAGCTGTTTGGCCATAACAACAATCGAGCCTCGAGAATGGGCTAATGCTAGTATCAATACTACCAGCAGACCTCGGCACATGTGAGGTAGCTTCAATGCTTCGCGTGGATCTATAAAAGTTTTATGAGACAAGGCCCTTCTAAAAGGGGTGATCAATCCTCCAAAAAACCATTGTGCATGTTGTGAAGGGTGAATATCATATGATAATTTAGACAAGAGAGTTTTAAAATGTGCATCATACTCCCACACTCTCTGCCATTCCTTGTTGAATCTCCTTCAAAGCGCTGATGCTTTTTGCTCAAACTCAGGAATGTGGAACTCTACCAAGAATGCATTCTTTAAAGTAGTGTAGTCCACCACCATTTGATGAGGGTCATACTTTCTATACCAGCTATGCATGCGTGCCCTTGCAGTGTGGTCACAAATTGACTAGCCTTTCATTCTAGGGTTGTGATACCCTTCGTGTGCCATAGCAGTTCACACTTGTGAACATGTTGTAACATCTTCAATGCCCCTGTAATCTGGAAAATGTAGAGACATTTCAAAGAATACTTGAGGTGGTGGTTGGGGTCCTTGTCTTAAACCAGAGCCTTGGTTCCCTCGGTGTTTTTCCTCCACTTTGATCCACTGAGTCCACTAGGTCTATACCTCTAGAGCCACCAGATCCACTAGAACCACTTTGGGTCAATAGGGCTGTAGGGAGCTGTGCCAAGTGCCCCCATGGTCCCCTTTGAACTATGTGCATGTATGGTGTGATAGCAGCCCCACTACCACTACTTTGTCCCGTGCCACTCCCTGATGTGAGCCCGAAAGCTTGTACACTTGCCCCTTGTCCAAAAAACTCCTCGAATACTAGAATATGTGTAGCCATAGAAGAAGAATGAAAAATTGAAAAATTATACCTCTAGGCATGGATCTATCTCTTCCACTAGTTTCAATTGGATCAATACTTCTTCTGGTTCGGAAAACCAAGCACTAGGGCTCGGTCACTGGGTGGGTTTAGATATGTGCCAATGACTCTCCTTTCTCCATGTGATGAACTCTCACCTAGAAGCTGAAGGGGTCTCCCTTACGTGCTTGCCAAGATGGGGTAGCATAGACTGCTCAGGTTCCACGTCCTCTGCGTGAACCTCAACTCCTTCCCAACGTCTGTCTCCATAGATCCATCACACTAGTAGCCTCACGTCATCTAGCAATCTCCCTTTCTCATGCTTTGCTATACTTGAGCCATCTTTCTTCCCTCTCCTTCTCTGTCATATCATCTTGCCATCTTCCTCCACCCAAGTTCCTTACCCAGTGCTCAAGAATGGTTTAGCCGGCCATTGGGAGTGCCTCTAAACTCATGGTAACCATCAATATCTTCATAGCTAGAGGAATAACATGTAGAAATGTTCCTCTAGGTTCTCATCAGAAATTCAAACTCAGCAACCTCTGGACAAGAATACGTAGAATGGCATATTCAGAGTGTAGCTAGCTAGTACTCCTCTCCACTAATGATCTACAGCATGGGTCCACGTCAGATCTGCATCCTGCAACCTTTGGTAGTCTTCTTGGTCCACACATGTGATCTATAATGCCAACTTGATCTAGATGCATAGGTTGAAAGCCATTCATATAACTCTATTGGGAAGCAGTAGAAAAAAAGTCTCATATAGATCATGGTAGAGGTTCTCTTCTACCCATCTACGTGTATTAAACTTAGGTCCAGTGTTGAATCTCTGAGAAAATTCATCCTCCGTGCTCTTGAACCATGATTCAACATTTTCCAATGTTAACGATCCGTCATTACTCTTTACATCAGATCATGATGCATGTTATATCCCACTACAACTTGAAAAGAGGTCCGGAAATGGAACCAAGATGTAGTCATTTTTACTCCTATCACAAAAGGAAGAACCCCATGCATGCGGCCTATCACCCAGTAGAAGGTGAGCGCTCACCTGAGGCATGTGGGTGCCGAGTCTCTCTTTTATGTGAGTTTAGTGGGAAGCATTATCTATGATTAGTGTAAGAGTATTTAGGAAAGAAGTTGAGACATACAAGAACCATAGGGCTAGAACGGCCTCCAGATCCTTGCAGTCACTTCAGACTGAGTGCTTTAATAGATTCAGAACATATACTATAACAGAAAGAAAGATACAACCATTCATTCATAGCATGAAAGGAAAGAGAACTCATATGAATGAAATATACATTAAACCCATTGATATTCATATCTATTTATAACAGGTAACCTCAATATATTCATTGGTTCATTACAGAGTGTCACAGAGAGTAGACCGCAGTCATGTGCATCATTGGACGTATGTAGCTAAGCTAACAGAAAAGAAAAATAACAACTCCATGCTTAGTACATCCTTTCTGAACTAGAATATCCACTCACAATTCTGCTGAGCTTCAGCTCACTCTCTACTAACTTTGTTATTCCCTATGTATATCTAGATGATATATATCTCTCTGTGTGTGTGTATATCTTTTTTCCATGGTAGGCACTTGTATTTATCACTTTCCGGGCTTCAACTCACCTTACCATGCCCTCAGATCCATCGCCAAGTGTCGAATGTGGTCCTCCATGTGAGCATGTTCCTTCAGGCCTGAGCTCTCCATTCCATCTCATGATGATCTTCTAGAAGATTCCATCTGGGGCATGCTCTTTCCTGGGCCAACCTGTTGCCAGGATGGCATCTTATCCACATGCAACCGATCACACTTTTCACATGTTCTACCTTGGGTGCTCAAATTGGCTAAGTCCATATCACCATGCCCAAAATACTTTACACATTCACTATTAGAAAAATAAGTAGCATTAAACTCACCTCCTTTATCATCATCTAAAGATGTAAATGAACCATTATACTTATCCATCTTAAGGTAAAAAGATTGACAACAAGCCTCATCAATAGCCTTGGCATTAGATAACAACACCAGCCTCCTTAAGTGATTACACAATCCATTATCATACTTTAACAAGATATCACGATCAAGGGTTTCTTGATCCATTTGAACTACCATCTTCTAAAATGCTTTGGTATAATATTGCACACTTTTTCCTTGTTCTTGGCTAAGATATTTCTAAAACAATATATATTGTATCTTCATAGAAAATATGATAGAATTATTTCTTAATCAAAACTTTAAATTCCTCCCACTTATCAAGGGGTGGTAGCTTCTTCATAACCAAATAATGAACATAACTCTCAAACCAATTCAATGCATGTTTTTGAGCTTATTCATAACTTTAAGATTCAAATGAGATTTTTGACATTCATTAATTTGATGTAAACCAAATTATACCTCAAGCCAAGCTAGCCAATGATCTAGGTTTTCCACATTCACCTCTTCATTATACAAATGAATATATAATTTTACCTTTGATTTTAATCAAGGTGGAGTTTGGTTGGAATGGGGATTCTATTTTTATGATGGAAAGACTCATGCTCCTCACTTTCTTTAGAGTTATCCATATAAATCCTAATATTTTTCATGAGAGCCATCATAATCTTCTGAAGCTCCTCTATGGAGTGAGATATGTGGAGAACATCCTCCACTAATTTGTGGAACCATTCTTCATTTGTATAGGTCTCCTTGTCCTCAAAGTGTGTCATGTTTCTCACTTATTTCTTCCACTTATTAAAGGACCTATCTTCTTGTAATGAAATAAGTCACCTTTCCCATAAACACTTGGTTACATTTCAAGATCTTAAAGGATGCTAATGTATACATGATTCATAAGCATTAAAGTAGAGTTTGACAAATCCTTTGGGCCTTTTTTTTCTTGTCTTGTACACTTTATTGGCTTTACAAGTCTTATAGATCTATTAATACTTAATTGGTTTATCTTTTATGACCTCAAACACTAGCACCTAGTTAGGACAGAACCGCTCAAGAACTCCTGTCCCTTATGGGTGCCTCAATACTTATCTTTCTTCTTATTACTCTTTTGGGTCCTTTTCACCTTGTGGTCACATTTTAATACTTTGGGTTGGTATTTTAGTTTTCAATTACGAAATTAAAACAATGGTATCATAAACACTTAGTTACTTAGCTCAAATAAAGGGCCAAACATCATAATAATTATTGATCATCACTTAATATTGCAAAAGGAAAAAGAAAATTACAAGTCATACATATAGCACAATCATAAAGGGAAAAGGGATGCATTTTTTTAAATACACAACATAGGAGGGAAGTTCATTCTATTCCATCACACACATTATACATGCTTGATATAATCTATAACTAGCCTACTATCATCATGCAACTTGCACAAGGGAAACCTAGGGTAACATTACACATATAAGCATGGATAACTACATGGAGTATGAGATGTAGTGTAATGCTCAATTGTAAGTTTACTCTTAGGTGACTGTCTGTCAGTCATCGACTCCCCATTCTACGTATTTTTTATTAGATTTGATGTGGTTTTGGTAATGTGGAGGTAGTCAACTATTTTATAGGTTATAGGTATGATTGGTGACATTTGAGTAAAACCAGAGTGATAAAGAGATATCAACAATGAAGCTCTTTCAACATAAAAAAAGACCGAGCCTAAGCATCTGTGTGGACACAAGTTCCAGTTAAGTCACTAGTGCCTAGGGTGTTCCTTTCCTCCCATGGGAACTTCTTTTTTGTGAATTTATACCTTCATCAAGTCTTTATGAAATTTTTTTCAACTTGAGATCTAGTAGATGCTTGGTCTAGGTCATTCCCAAGTTGCGCACAATCAGTTAAGTCTTCTTCCCCAATAATTTTATCAGGGTTTTTACAGTGTTAAATGCTTATTACTTTTGTAAAATGTACATAATTATTAGAATAAAGTTACTTATAGTAAATTAAACTGAAATTTATATTTAATTCAATTCATATTAAATCATTTTATGAACCCTAACTCGTGATCAACCACT
Source organism: Taxus wallichiana var. yunnanensis (assembly GCA_018340775.1). Lineage (NCBI taxonomy): Eukaryota > Viridiplantae > Streptophyta > Pinopsida > Cupressales > Taxaceae > Taxus > Taxus wallichiana. The sequence goes on from CM031240.1 coordinate 562,105,998, forward strand.
TAGATTCTTATTTTTCCTATTCTATCGGACTTATCTTTCCTTTACCCCAAACCCTAGTTGTATAAGTGTTTATACCTCCTTCTATTGTCTATCACACATAATATATGTATAGTTATTCCTAGGGTTTCATCATTGGTCCTATCCTCTAGGTCACTTCCTAAGGCTCTTATTTCACAAATTACTTTTTCTTTCATATCATTTCCACTCAAGTTCCCAAAGTATCCTTATATTAATTACTTCAAAAGCAGCTAGTTTATAAAGATGCTCTCACAAATGCCATACATACAATGTACCTCCCTCATGATACACCACATTCACAAATAAGTGTAATTTTTAATTGTCTCTCAACCCTCCTATTAGTCCTGATAACACAACTAATCAATCCATCTTCGAGTCAATTCAAGCTTTACACCTTTTTCAAAATAAATTTCAAGCTATGGAAACTATGATTACATCCCTCACAGTTGAAAACCAAGATATTATGGATGTTTCTCATGCCCATGGTAGTTCTTCACCTCCACCTAATTCTAATCCCAAGTCCACTACATGTGCTCATACAAGCATGATCAAGGTCTTACAACAAAAAAACCTCTCCTATTTGATCAAAACTTTTATACAACATGATATTCTTTCTAAGATCCTCAATCACCAATTGATCACCTTTCCACCTACTCATTACTACCATCCTTATCAACTTACAAAATATAAAGGTCACCCATTTTGCAATTATCATCAAATCAACCCATTTTGTAATTATCCTCAAATTAATGGACATTTTGACAATTGTTGTTATGCTTTGGAATAAAGAATCGAGCAACTTGAGAATTAAAGACTCATTTTGTTTGCTACAAAATATTATTCCAGATGCTCATGTCCAATTACCAAACCCCAACGGGTTCCCAAATATGATCCCTCTATGTATAGTGAGCATCACACAATAGTCACTCATGTTCCTTCTCCAATAATGCAAGAATTACCAAAAGCCCCATCTAAGGCCAAACCATCAAAGGAAGAACAACCAATTCCCTTGCCAAAATATTAGATCCACATAAAATTCCTAATATTCTATTTACACTTCCTCCTTTTGATCCAGATAATGCCTATGTCAATGACTGGGACACATTTCAACATCCACCACCATGGCATGGTCTCTCTCACATCATCACATAGATCTCATCACTCACACACTTCAGGGAAATTTTTTTCCTCCCCCATGGTAACACAATCTTATTAGTAGTTTCCTATCCATACTACTCACATACACACATATACCTTACTTTTGTTGTGTACTTCAAGTCAATATTTCTAGTAGCACTTTCTCTTATCTACACTATGAGCACACCTTGCTACATCTATCTATGCTTACGGATTCCCTTTCCTCTCCTATGCCACTCCATACACACTTTTCTCCTCATTCTTACTTATGGATCCTTCTATTCATGATACACATATTGATTTATAAATATGGTACACATCCTTTCATTCATTATAATTACTATGGCTATTATTTATCACTATGATCACATATATTTTCCAACAACTCCTGGTATAGACATTCGGAGGGAATGGACTTCCCCCTTCCTCACTTGCTTCTTATTCCAGTAATTTTTCCTATCTATACAACACAAAATTACTAATACATATGGTTTAAATAACATACAATACCTTTGTTAGCCAGTGACAAACTCTTGTTCCATGGTTCATGATTAACTGTTAAGGGTGAAATTCATCCATAAACCTCACTTGTCACATCCTAGCTACTATCTATCACTTTGTACTTCATGACTATATTTCTAAGCATTACCACATGTCTAGTTTACATACTTTATCTTCATTATCTGAAGAAACACTCTTTTTCTATGGTTCATGTTTTAATGTTGAGGTTGTAATTCCTCCATGACCCTCACTTATCGCATCTTGGCTACTCACACTCGTGGCTCATTTCTATCTTTCCTAGCATCACCAAAACTTTGGTAAACATATTTTACCTTCATTACTCGATGATGCACTTGTGTTCTCCAAGTTCATACATGAATGTTGAGGGAATTAAATGAACCTTAATCTCACACTTGGGGGCATCACACTTTCTCCCCCTCCATAGATCTTGGCTATATTTATCATGTAAATTTATTCACGATAAATATTCCCTAGTATGTATACTCAATCACATGAAATACATTTACCACTTGATGATGCACTCTTGTTCTATGGTTCATACTTGACTGTTGAGGGAAAATTCATAAGTGAACTGTTGGAGCTCAAAATTTCACATTTCCCTGAGTCATAGAAAACCTAGGATATTTGAGGCAACATGGGATTGTCTCCAAGTTGTGGGACTTGAACTGAGACATACCTCTAGAGAAGGTTGGTTCCTCTACCTATTCCTAATGCTAAACTACTCCTAGGAAATAAAATACAACTATCTAACTCTACTATATCATTCAAAGATACCGAGGTGATAAGGAGATGTAAAAATGAAATTATAAACTAAGGGTAGGTGATAACACTAAGAAAAGGGTGAAAACACTCTTAAATGAGTGAAAATGGGAAGAAAATTAAGAAGGAGAGGGCATACATGAGTACCATAGTCCAAAACAACATTCAAACCACCATTTCCATGGAGCACAATAAATTCAAACCCTGTAAGGAGAATAAAACATGCACACTGCAAATGTAATGAAAGGAAAGAAAATGCAATATAACATAAGCTAGGTAAGAAAACAACCACAAAATGAGTATTTTATTTCTTCAAATAGATGCACAGTCCATTAAAAATTAAGTAAGAAGGAAATAATATCCTTGCAAATGTCCAAATCTGAGGCCTACAGCTCATAGATGCTCAGGAATAATTTTGACAAAGTTCTTTTACAATTTAGAGCATCATCTCCTCACAAATGAGATGTTTTTACAATATATAGAAGACGTAAACTCAGATTTACCTTTCCAAAAACCAAAAATATGCATTAAATTTATGAAAAGAGGTATGGGCAACCTTACAAATCTATTTCCCAATGGTACTTTACTTGTAGAAGAAAGAATGGGCATCATACCTCATTAAAACTAGTTGTTGAGCTACCTTGAATTGTATTCTTTAATGATGAAGATGTGTCGATTGGTAGAATCATTATTTGGTGTCATCCAAGAGAATTTCATCGGTAGCATTTTAACACTGGTGTTAGCCAATAACATGTCGAGATGATAACATTTTAACTGATGTTGGTGGTAGCATTTTAACTTGGTGTTAGCCGGTAGCATTTTAACTCTGGTGTCATCCGGTATCATTTTGGTCTTGTGTTAGCTAGTAGCATATCGGCCTTGTATTGGTTGATATCATGTCAACCCAATGTTGGTTAGTAGTATGTTAGCTCGGTGTTGGCTAGCATGTCACCAGGTAGCATGAAACACTAGAAATGACCTAGATTTGTCAAATTTCTTAATTTTTCTTAGTGTTTGGATTTCTAAGGTCTAGAGAGAAGGAGAGGAATTCCCCAAAATAATTTCAAGTGATCCAAAACATAGAAAATACTTTTTTTCTCTAGCTTCCTCCTTAAGACCTCATCATCGCCCAAGTCTAGATTTTTACATATTGACCAATTTTGTAAGGGTAAAAAATGGATAATAGTTTAATGCTTCATGGGGTAATATTCATGCTAGATTGAAGAGATCAATGGACTTGAAGCATCCACTTTGGGCATGGAGTCAAACTAAAAATATGAAAACTAATCCGAACTTGAAACTATACCCCAACTCATACCTCTCAGAATCTTCCATGAAACCTATGCAAAACCATGCCATCCGAAAGCAAAAAAATACTATGCAAAGAACTTAGGGAATTGAAACCTATAATATGAGAAAGATAATGTGCTAGAACACTTATAGGTTGAAAACTAATATACTATTTACAAGATGCAATGAAACAACCTAATGTGAATGTTTGAGATAAATCCCATTGATTGGGATCTGTAATACATTTCCATCAAGATCAGATAACTCAAAAGAGTTAGCCTCTTTGTAAGAACTAATGATATATGGACCACTCCAAATTGCATCAAATTTAGAGTGTCTCCCTGGTTTATCTTTTTCTACATCCCATTTCAAGACCATATCACAAAATTTGAATATCTTGAGTCCTAGCCCTTTTATCAAACCATTGTTTGGTTTATTTTTATGCTACTCTAATCTAATCATGGAATAATTTCTTAACTCTTCAATCTCAACTAGTTCTTCCATTTTGATTTCTCTTTGATCTGCACCCTCAAATTCCATTTTTGGGCTAATTCAAGTGAAGGCAATTCAAGTGACAAAGGAAGCTTGAATTATTTTCCATAGAAAATTTTATAAGGGAAAGTACCAATTTCCTTCTTCATTTTGATCATGTCAGCCCAAAGATCATTTCTCACCTTTTTATGCCATTGCCTTTGATTGATATCCATTGTTCTCTTCATGATCCTAATAAAGTTCTTTTTAGTGGATTCTACCAAACCATTACGTTGAGGGTAATAGTTAGAATAAGTCTTCAAATAAATTCCGATTCCAAGAGCCCAATCAAAAAAATTAGATCCTAAGAAATCCTTTGCATTATCAGAGATAATACTTTTAGGGATATAAAACCTTGTCACATTTTCTTTAAGGAAATCCAATATAACTATTCAATTTCTTCATTGAGTGGCACAACCTTTGTCCACCTGGTAAAGTAATCTATCGTTCTCAAAACCCATTTGTGACCAAAACTTGATGGAGGGTTGATCATGCAAATGAAATCAAGACCCCATTGGACAAATGGCTGATCTTCTTGAATTAGGTGGAGTGGAAAGGCAATCAACCTTTTCTTACTAGTAATGACAACACATTACTTGCATTTTATAACCCATTTGTGAGAATCAACAAATAGTGTGGGCCAAAAGTAACATGATTTTAATATTTTCATTGTAGTGGGTTTATTTGAGAAATGTCCACCAGATAAACCATCATGGAATTATGTTAAAATTTTGTCTATCTATTCATATTCAATACATCTCGGTAAAACTCCATCAATGTTCCTTTTAAATAAAATCTCATTAATCGTGCATAAGAAATGAATTGAAGCCTTAGATGTCTAATTTTTTCATGTTTATGCCAAGAGGATATATACCAGTAGATAATAATGTAGTCATATCACCAATCCAGATATGATCATTAACTATATTTCCCTCATCCTGTTGAATTTCACCATCATGTGAAGATTCATAATTCATGAAAAAGAGGTTTCTTGGTTATTCTGAGCATCCAAAGAAAGTTTCTCACAAAGTGATCTACCTCTTACCAATTTTGTGGTCTTAATAGTCACATCATATTCCATGATTTTGGTCACCCATCTAGCTTTTTGCTCACTGATTTATGCTCCCATAATAAATTCTCTCACATTGGAATGTGAGACTAGAACTTTGACATAATTAGTGGAAAACGTAATTTTAAATTTATTCACAACCGTCATCATAGAAAATACCTATTTTTCAATGTGATTATTCTTCAATTCATAATAATTTAGTGTTTGATGAAGAAGGCCATTGGATGTTCCAATCCTTGATCTTTTTTACGAATCAAAACATCAAAATGCTAGATTCAACTCTATATGTATATAAGATGAAATCCTTAGCATAGTCAAGATTGAAAAGTGTAAGAGATTGAGAAATTTCCTATTTGATATTAGTAAATCTTTCTTTCCCTTCAACTGTCCATTTGAAAAATGAATCCTTATTTAACATTAGAGTGATAGGCCTAACCCATCCTATAAAATTAGGATGAATATCCTAACAAATTTTATCTTTTTGAGGAATGATTACAATTCTTTCTTGTGATTTGGAAAAGAAAGGGAGAGGGTGGTTGAGATTCATTCAGATCAATGGAAATGCCCTCCTTAGAAAAAAATATGCCCCAACTACAAAAGTACATTTCTTGGGATTAAGAGAAACCCCATATTCCCTGCATATCTCAAATACCTTCTCAAGATGGTTGATATGATCTATAATATTTTGAGAAAATGGTAATATAATCTAAATAGATAAGGATGAATTCATTGATATACCCTTTGAAAGCAATGTCCATTACTCTTTAGAATGTAACACCTGCATTTGATAAACCAAAAGGCATTTTCTAATATGCATATGTTCCCCATTTGGTTGTAAATGCAGTCTTTTAGTGATCCTCCTCACTAATCTTGATCTATTTGAAACCTAAGTATCCATCAAGCATAGAGAAAATTTCATCTCCTACCAAATTTTGTAGAATTTTTTCCATAGAAGGTAGAGGATAATGATCCTTTAGGGAGCCTTTGTTCAAATCTCATAAATCAACACAAAGTCTAATTTATCCATTCTTCCTCATCAAGACAAGATTTTCCACCCAAGTAGAGTATCGATATGAAAAATTATTTTTTCCTCAATCAGTTTAGATAATTATTTCCTCATGAGGGGATCTATCTTGGAATTAAGTGGTATTCTATTTTATCGAATTGGTTTGACATTAGGATGAAGATGAATAGAATGTTGGACAATGTTTAGATCAAACTATTTTAAATCTTCATAATCCCATGAGAAAACATCATTGAATTTTTGACACAAGGAAATAAAATCTTTCTTCTCATTTTCATTACATACCTTTCCATGAATAAGTTCCTTACCTTGTGCAATGGTGACTGGTTGACTTTATTCTTTCCTTGTTGATGTGTTATTTTCTTCACCTTTGAATTCATGATTAGGATTGAAAATATGATTAGGATTGAAAATAAGATTACATTCTTGAAGAAAATTCAACTTCATTCTAGATAGAGTGAACAATTTGTTCATCACTGTCAAATACTTGCCAACTAGTTTCATTATTTAGAATGGATGGTTTGATCACTACCTTTATGTGTTGCATATTGCCTTTAATAAGATCCTTAGCATGTGGGAATCATGAACCAATGAATTCCATCCAATTTGCTTCTTTGTTCCATTTCCTAGGCACCACTAGTAGATCAAGAGCAACAAAAATATTTAGAAGATCCCAAACTATGTGTTTATATGCTTTTAACATATTATTATTGGTGGCACATTTCCTTCTAACGCGGTGGATGAAAAATTTGGTATCCCCAAATATTTGTAATGGTTTGATATATATTTTTCAATAATTAGAAGACCATGCACCAATGCCTCATACTTTGCTACATTATTTGAACATGTAAAATGTAATCTATGGGAAAAGAAAAATTTCTCGTTCATCGGAGAAATTAATACAACACCTGCCCCAGCTCCATTTCTGCTTCTAGAGCCATTAAAGAACATTTTCCATAGTCCCAAAGCATTATCCTTTTCATTCTTGAGTGGTGTAGGTAAAGTAGACTCTTATTCAAGAATGCAAAGTATGTTCCAAGTCCAGTTTCTAAGGTTGTGTCATAAGGATCAAACTCATAACATTCCTTGGCCCATTCATCTAATAAAAGATCAGGTATTGAAGGAGGAATAGGATGCTCTTCTGAAACTGATTCTTGTTCATGCTTATCTTGTATAAGACAATTTGATTGGAGAGGAGTGGGATCATAATACTTGATATGATAAGAAAATATAGGCTCAACATGTAAGGTAAATCTTGTACCATATATAGTCCATAGGAACATATGAGTCCAATATGAAGATAAGTAGCTACCTACTTTGGTAGTGAAATACATTGATAAGTAAATGGAAAACATGTGAGGAAAGTCAATTACTGATTTATCATGATTTATGGTCAGACTTGAGAAATCATGAAGGGTTAACTCAAGATCCTTTATCACTCTCAAGACACCAACGATTGATCCATCAATTTTCATAACACCTTTAAAAACATGGTTGTACTTAAGACCTAGGATATAAACAATATTTTTGGGCATTATAGAAGTACTAGCCCCTAAATCAATCATGTAATTATGAACCAAATGGTTAGGCACAATTAAAGACATATAAAAGGGCGGGGTCTTGAATAATTTACTTACATGTTTCTCCTTTTCTTAGCATAAATTGAAAACAACATGAGTGTTTTGGAAAATTGAATAAGATTGATGAAGTTTATTAATATCTTTGTGTCAAATTTCCCTTTATGATGAAATAGCTAGAACATCCCACATTGTCACATCAACGTTTGTATTTTTCATATTCTCAACAATGTTGAAAGGAATGCCCATGGACTTGTGCATTTGAGATATAATATTCTCTCTTCTATAATGACGCAACATTGGGATAGGAATATTTGGTTGGGAAGCATCTTCCTTTTCTGAAATAGATTTACCGGGAGCCTCGGTCAATCTATTTTTACTTGCATTTATCTCAACTTCCTTTTCCTTGTTGATAGTGTTTCCTTGATTAGAAGAAGATGAAGGTTGAGAATCCAAAATTCTTTTCTTAAACCTTGTGTTATCAGTAACATGAGTATGAGGCCTATTATAACTTCCCACTACTTGATTCATTGCACAAAACTCATTAGCCCCAAAGAACATAAGATTAGTATCTGGATTAAGCTCTTGAGCTCCTTCCACATTAGGATTGGCTGCTTCTACAAATGGTTCTTAGTGATTGGAAGATTTTGAACTATAAAATATTGATCTTGCAATGAATTTAGAAAAATAAATTGATTATTGCATGGGAAACACCATTCTATTTCTTGTATCACATTGTTTTGCATTGGAACCAATGCTTTACTTGAGCTAGCAACATGAAGTTACTTGATTAGGAGCAACTATTTAAAGTGGAAGATGTGGATTTTGACCTTGTCACCTATCATTTTTCTGATTTTTCCCATATCTTTGATTAGGGTATTGCTTTCTATAGGGTTGGTAACCTTGGTTAGAATATTTTCCTTGGTTAGAATAATTTATATAAGATTGGGCTTGCTATTTTTCCAAGGATATAACTTTGTTTGATTTTTTTATCAAAGCCTTCATTTCATCATCATCCTTTTTATTTTGAGGATAATAGGATGTGTAAGGATTATATTGAGATATTTTCTCAGGAATGGGAGTAATGGTTGGTTGTGGAACTTGTGGTAATTTAGGGAGCAAAGGAATAGGCATCATAGGGGCTATTTTTCTAGCTTGTATTAGAAAATTCTCATCCCTAATGGATATTGGATAGGTATCAGTAAATGAATAACCCCCATAGATTGTATCATAAAAACACTATATGAATTTAATAATTGTAAGAAATAAAAGAAAACATCTTGTGGAGTCAGTATTAAGAGCATTGGAATTATGTCCCATGTCCAATGAAATCTAAAGTTGAAATCTGTCATGAGCTCATTGGGATCCCTCTTAAAATTTGTTAGTTACTCCAACAAATAAATGTTGTCTTCTTTTTCCCAAACTGATTGTAAAGTTTAGTGCCAAGTCCATCCTAGTTGGTAATAGAGGTAGGTCTCAAGCTTATGTACCATTGGAGTGCTTTACCTTTGAGTGAAGAATCTAATATCCTAACTGCTACATTATCTTCTGTAACTAGATGAATAGAGCATACATTTGCAACATCCTGAATATGCCCAATAGGGATAACTTGATTCTCACTAGTAAAGTATGGAATATTTTTTAGTGCAGCTACTGGTATGTCATGTTATGCATTAAGAGAAAGAGTACTTCCACCAAAGTGAAATTGACAAATGGTAAATTCCTTTATGTTTCCATGAATGAAATGTGTCTTAGAATTCTAGAAGACAACAAGAAAGTCCTACCAGGAGGTAGTGTAGAAAGAGTTGTCTTTAGTGGAAATGGTGATCTTTGAACTTATCGACTATTCTTCTTCTTCTTGGTGAAGTTACGGACATTCAAAAGATCATTCTTCTATTGTTTTTGACCTTGTCTAAATTATTCTCATAAACTAAGGCACTAATATCGCTAAAACTAGTTTATATGAAGATTGGAGTCACTAGATGCGTAGAAAAAAGCCTCTAAAAGATAGAAATTACTAACTTACACACCAAAACTTAGCAAAATACTGAAAATAAAACTTTCAAACTATCCCACTTGGGCGTGTTAGAACTATTAAAGCTCAAAATTGCACAATGCCTTGAGTCATAGAGAACCTAAGATTTTGAGGCAATATGAGATTGTCTCAAGTGTGGGACTTAAGCGAGACAAACCTCCGAGAATTCTGGTTCCCCTACCTATTCCTAATGCTAAATTACTCCTAGAAAATAATAACCACAAAATGAGTATTTTATTACTTCAAAATGATTCATAGTCCATTACAATGAATAAGGAAATAATATCCTTGTAAATGTCCAAATCCAAGGCCTATAACTCACAACTTCTTAGGAAAAATTTTGATAGATTCCCTTTACAATTTAGAAAATCCTCTCCTCACAAAATGAGAGGTTATTACAATATATAGAAGAGAGAAACTTGGATTTACCTTTCCAACCACCAAAAAGGTGCATTAAATTTCGAAAAGAGGTGTGTTTGACCTTACAAATACATTTCCCAATGGTACTTTTCTTGCAAGAGAAGACATGGGTGTCATACCTCATTAAAATTCATTGTTGAGCTACCTTGAGATGTATTATTTAATGTTAAATATGTGTCGGTGATAGCATTATTTTTTTGTTTCGGTCGGTAGAATTTCGGGTAGTATCATTTCAGCTAGTAAAATTTCAGATCAATAGCATTTTAACCTGGCATCATCTGGTAGCATGTTGGTTAGTAGAATCATTCTTTAGTGTCAACTGATAGCATTTCAGCTGGTAGAATTTTAACCTAGTGTCGACCCGAGTAGCATGTCGGTTGGTAGAATTTTAATCTAGTGCAAGCTAGTAGCATTTTTACTTGGTTTCAACTAGTAGCATGCCAATCATTAGAATTTTAACACTGGTGTCGATGGTAGCATGTTGGGTTGGTGTTGGGTGGTAGCATGTTATCTTGTTGTCATTTACTGGTAACATGTTGGCTTGGTGTTGGCCGGTAACATGTTGGCCTGGTGTTGGTTGATAACATGTTGGTCTAGTGTCACTAGTAGGATGAAACATTACAAATGACCCATATTTCTCAAAATTTTCTAAGTTTTTAGATTTTTATGGCCCGAAGAGAAGGAGAGGAATGCCCCAAAATAATTTCAAGTGCCCCAAAACATGGAAAATACATGTTTTCTCTAGCTTCCTCCTCATTACTTCATCATACTTCCCAATTCCATATTTTTGCAAGTTGATCAATTTTTCAAGGGGTAAAAAAATGGATAACATGAACCTCATCTCACACACATTTCTAGGGGCAAGGTGGCTCCTATCATTTACACATATCACATATCACAACACACCATCACAATAACTCAACATCTGCACATCTCGGTTGTACTTACTCTTGTTGGCTTATCCTTTTTACATGTTAGAATTTGTTTCCTATATTAGTTGGATACTTATTATGTCATTATCTTTTTTTATACACACATGCGCATACACATTATATCTTGAGGTGAATGCAAGAATTTTAAAAATTCTTACATGACTCATAGTGCTTGAAAGCCGCTCTTACTGATCCTGTCGAGGCTCTCGGGGTATCTACCTTAGCCACTCTCATACTCCACACTCACATGTCCTATTATTACAACATTTACTACTTCTCATTACTAGCACTTAATTTTCATTGATATTTACATACTTAGACATACTAATTATCTTTATAACATGATAACAGGTGCTTCATGCATAGAATTTTCCTTACATGAGTCTATAAAGCCATGGTTATCTAACACTTTTTATTTTCGATTATTTGCTACTATTTATGGGATATGCCCTATGTCTTGCTTGATCATTATTTGCTTCTAGATGCTACAACCTTGATTTTATTATGACATTGTGAGTGATTTCCCATGTATACAATCCACTTTGTATGGTCCCTCTTGTATGCAAATTTTGTTGTTACATTTTTATCTATTGCATGTTATTTATTTCACTAACACTTGTTTCTATCCTTTATTGTTTGCATGTGCTTTGGTTTCTACTAATCTCCTACCCCCTATAGGTATTCACTTTGACATATGCATATTGGTCTCAGATCCTCTACTTTGGGCTACATCCTCCTACATTTGTCACATTCACCCCAAACAAAGGGGTAATATATTAGGTGAACAAATCACCCTTCCGATAACTCAGTTACTAAAAGCAGAACAACATAATACATAATTGACATTGACACATAATCACGATTGGTCCGAATAAAACTTGGATCAAAAACATAGAGTAGACACCAATGTCTAGAAGTAGACATGAACAATGGGTGCTTGTGTACCACCTTGGAACTTATGTCACAGGGAAAAATTAGATAGTTTCTCACTTCATCATAGTTTTCAATAGTTTACGAGAAAGGATCTACGATGTATCAAACACTTTCCTTTAAATACATAGTTCACTCAACCAACTATAATTTAGTTAAAATTGGTTATAAATCATGACGTGCCATCCGTAGTGATGCTTATTTAAGAAGTGTCATAAAAGGAGATAAAAAAAAACCTCTCTCCCCAACACTCTTATCTTTTCTTGAGATCACCCAAAAACTCACTCTTGGCATGGGATCATGAAAAAAACTAGTCCTTGGTGTGAGATGGTCCAGAAAAATCACTCTTGGTGTGAGATTTCCCAAAAACCTCACTCTCGATTCGAGGACACCCAAATCCACAACACATCCAAAGAAAATAGGACAATTTTCTATCCTTTACGCTTTTATACGTCGGTGTACTCTTTCCTTGAATCTTACTTTCTTCACACTTTTACTAACTTATACATATGTTACTATTATTTTTAACATATGGGATTTTGACTACTCTTTTGGTCTTCTTTTGTAGGCTCTTCCTTATAAGAAGTAACTCAAATCTACAAGGACAAGATCTAGAAATAGGTTACTATGTGTACACTTCACCCCTAGGGTCTACATCCCCTTCTTAGTTACCATACTTCACATTACGATCACTTAATGCTACTTTTCCACTTTGCACGTGATCAGATACACTTCTCTTCGGATCACAAGGTATGCATCTTCTATCTAATTTATGCTATTGATTATTCACTCAACAAATAAAGTGGGGAAAATGTAGAAATTTATTTAACAAATATAGAATTTGTAAACCCATAATATTGTAGAGTAACTTATGTAACAATGATATAAAATCATTAGATACAAGATGACATAAGAAATAAGATAGATAAATATGAAAACCCTAAGTGTAAGAGAGGGAAATAATGAATTAGTTGATTCACACTATCGTTAGAACTAATATGGACTAGATAATTGATGAACATGAAGGGATGTCTATCAAAATTGTGCACGATAAATTTAGGAACCGCTTTGGATAAGGTGGAACAGGGGTTCTATATTGGGTCATGGGAAACTAGGTGAAGTCTACTTGGGAACCTATAAATGCACATGAGCTCAAAATCTAGTTTTCATAATACCACAAAATGGTAGTTAATAGTCATTTTGATCACATGTATATCACACTATGATCATAGAGTTAACCTATAACTGAAAAGAGATGATGACATGCAAAACCCTCAAATTAAATCAAACCTTAAAAAGAAAATATGTAATATGGGGATTCGAAATGACCTCAAGCGGTCACTCGGTGAGTAAACTTATCATAAGTGTTACACTACATCTCAGAATACATGTAGTTCTTGTGCATGTGTGATAGATTTTTTCCCTAGGAATCCCTTGTGCAAGTGCACGTGATAAAGGAGATAACTAGATGTAGCAATGTAAATAGATGTGTGGATGGAAAAATGAACTTCCCCTCTTATGCGTGTATGTAGAAAATGTAGTCCCTTGTCCTTTGAATGAAATCTAGATGGATTCCTTTGATGCTCTTAGATTCCTTTGGATGTAACCTTAGGTGATGATAGTAGATGTTTAGAGATTGGTCCTTTATTTTGGTCACATATATTTGTATTTATATGATTACCTTGTTTGAATTTAATAATTGACAACTAAAGGGCCGACCCATAAGAAAATAAGATTCCCAAAAGATAAAAGAGGCAAAAAGAGAGAGAGTAAGATTGAAAGAGGTCGAGGGAACCCAAAGGGGACAAGGGCTCTCGCCACCTTTGGCATCATGGTTGGGCATTGGTGTCAGGAGATAAATGATAAACAATAAAATTACCGACTATGATGTAGGGTGTAAAAGACCATAAAGAAGAAAAGAAACAAAGCAAAGAGGCCAAAGATAGCTATCAATTACTATTTTTCTTTCTTAGGAATCATATGAATGCAAACATGTTCTTAGGACCTATAAATGTACCCAAGTGCATGATTTTTGTTTATATTTTCCCCACTTTATGTTGTTGAGTGAATACTCGATAACATAAAGTAGATAAGAAATGTGTACCTGATAACCATGTAGAGTGTGATGGCGATAGCGTGTCAAAGAAACAAGTGAAAGTGTGAAGCGATAAAAATGAATCATAGAAGCTAAGAAAGAGGAAGTGACCCTAGGGGTGAAGTGTATATTGTTGTACCATGTTATACCTATTATTGTTGTATTGTGTTATACCTATTATTTTTGTAGCTTGTTGTTGCTTGATGTAGGGTTGTTTATTGTTACATATTACGGAAAAACCTGCAAAAGAAGAGAAAAGTATTCAAATATGTGTAAAAGGAATTTTTTAAAAGTATGAAAAATTATGTAATTGTGTGTAATAGGAAAGTTTCCACTTGATTCGGGAAGAGTGAAAATGACAGAAAATGTCTTGAAAATGCTATAGAAGAGATTTTTTTGGGAGATTTCACACTAAGTGCAATATTTTTGGGCGATCTCATGCCAAGGATGAGTTTTTTGGGTGATCTCATGCCAAGTGTGAGTTTTTTGGGTGATCTAATGCCATGAAACAAGAGTGTTTAGGAGAGAGGTCTATTGTTACTCTTTTTGCATGACAAATTTTTGAATTATACACCAATGTAGATGGTATGATCCGTGTTTAGTTTTATATTATTCGAATGTATTGACTATACCAATTAAAGGATATTATAGGATATTTCATGCATTATGTATTCTCGAGGCCAATGCCTAATCATGTGAAAGTGCTATGAACTATGATGATCTCGAGAAAAATTATGTATATGCCCCTAGGACATAGGCACCTAAGGGAGGACATAGGCACCTAGGTGTTATAATATGGTGTTGGGCGCTGGTCTATATGTTGTTTTGAGGACCCAAGTCAAAATTTGGGCCATTCTCGTGACTATAACTCTCTTCGAGTTCATGTACTTATGTAGGCTGTCATGAAGCTATGAGATGTTGTATGATTAAATAAAATATGGATTTATTAAGTTAATATAAACTAGGAACATCATTAAATAAAAATAAATAAATGTAATATATAAATATAGGAAGTGACCCAAGAAACTAAGTGAATGAAAATGTGAAACCCTAATTAACAAGTAGGGTTAGAAGGATATTAGTTGATTTAATGATTGATTGAGGCTATGTCACAGGATGAATTGGATAAATAGAATGTAGATGCAACCATACGGGAGCTCAGAAGACAAAAATATGATTTGTTTTGCTAGAATGGGGCGCTAGGAGAGGATCACGGTGCTGTGGGTGCCCTATCCTATGTTATGGGTGACTTGGACTATGTAGAAAGTCTAGAAACTAGATTTACAAGGTTGGATGATGATGCAAAACCCTTGCTATATATTGTGTATAACTTGTTTCTCTGTGCTAAATGTCACAGATGATCAATAATGAAGAATAGACCTGTAAAACCCCAAGACAAGAATCAAACCCTAATTAAACAAACAAAAATGAAGGGGTTAGACTATCCTCATCAACCAAAATGGTGGACTTACTAAGTGTTACACTATATATTATACCTAATGTAGTTCTATGTGTGTGTTTGTGTTCAATCATCCCTAGGTCACTCTTGTGCTAATCATACTTTGTGAAAGTAGTAAACACTAAATATGTGTATAAAATGTAATAGAATGGTGGATGGAATAGAATAAACTTCCCTCCCATGTAGTGTGATGCAGATAAAGTAGCATTGTGTCTTGTGATAGAGCTAGATGGATATAAAAGAGCTTTAGATGGATACAACCTTAGATGATGATAATAATGCCTAGTGTTTGGTCCCACATTATGGAATCATAACTTTGTATCTATATGGTTATCTTGTTCTAATTTCATAATTAACTCTGAAGAGGCCAACCACCAAAAAGATATAATATTCAAATGGTGAGAAGGTGTCCAAAAATTGATAGGAAAGTGTAAAAAGGATTAGGGCACCCCGACTAGGACCAAGGCACTGTGGCCACCCCGAAATGGCCCGAGTGCCCTAGTCAAGGCTAGAATGATGGAAAATGCTAAAAATAGACTGGGCATGTATGTGGTGAAGGTCGGAAATGACAAAAAAACAAAGTAAAATGGCCAAAAGACGGGGGTTAATTAGTACTTTCTTCACTCAAAAACCATATGAATAGTAATATGAGACCGAGACTAAATAATGTCTAAAGTGCATGATTTTGTGTCTACATTTTCCATCACTTTATGTTGGTGAATGGAAATCTCGGTAACATAAAGTAAATAGATATGCATACTTGATGTCCATTTAGAGTCACGTTGAAAGAGAGATAAAGAACTAGACAAAGCATGCAGTGAAAAAAGGCGGAGCGTGGAAACTAAAGATATAAAAGCACAAAAAAGTGATAAGAGTGAACCTAGGGTGGAAACACATGTGTAGTTGCCGATGTGTGTGATGTACCTACATGGTTAGTATCATGTGTGTTGCTGCAAAATGTTTTTGTTGTTATTTCCTCCATTTTTTATATTTGGTGTTGTTGTTGTTGACTTCTTACTTCTCATACGGTCGGACCTGGAAGGAGAAGATGATCAAGTAATCAAATATGCATGTATATATGTCAAAAATGCATGCAAAATATGCATGTATATGTAATGAAAGACTGAAATGAAAGTATGAAAAGTGTAAAAGGAACATGTTCACCTGATCCAGGATGAGAGAAAGGGTGTATAAAGAGGATATCTGTCATGGGATTTTTGGGTGATCCGACACCATCAAGCAAAGAAGTGTAGGGATGAATTTCGTTACATCCTCCAACTTAGTAACTGCTTCCCTGAATATGTGTGAAGAGATATCTATACTTCCTAGTTTTTTGGACAATTCGATGCCACTAGGTAAAGTAGTGTAGAGAGGAATTCCGCTATATCCTCTAACCTATAAGTGCTCCCCATAATGCTAAGGATAACCATGTCCTATAAAATCCACTGTGTACGGGGCTCGTAGACTAGTCTCGAATTGACTCGTTGTATAACCCACAATTCTAAGGAGGAAACTAAACTAAACTAAACCGGTGTAGAAGCAATATGTAGTATATAAAACCCCAAATTATGCCCCCCATATTTGAGGGAACATGTGACATTACGGATAGGAGAATCTAGTCCCAAAAGAGGACCAAAAATATGAATTTTGTAACTCTTCCTGTAGAGGAAAGGAATATGCTTGGTATTGACCAAGGCATGCATAAACAGGAGGCTAGACAAAGAAAAGTGTTAGCACAAACAACTATGCATGTATAATACAATATGTAAGCTACATAAACAATGTATAAACTACCGAGACAATATAGTAATGTGAACATGTAAGAAGACAAAGTAAGTGCACAAAGTGGTTTGCAAACATGGGACATCACTTATGATGTTGCAAGACATGAAAGGCCATCATGGCCTCATACAAAAAGAAGTTTTCACACCAAACAAAGGGCAATGCCCGCATACAATAGAAAATAATAGACAAGTATTAGAAAAAAACAAACATATAGCCATGGAAGCAAGTAATATTGCGAAAAGTGTTGCACTTAAGCACCCATTAGCATGTAAGATAAATTAATAGTATGTAAAAATCATGTATGATAAATTAATGAAAAGTGCTAAGTACGAAATAAAAAAATAGCACTTAGAAGATACGAATGTGGATGCCCCCAATGACCAATGTAGGGTAGGTAAAAGGTGAGCATTCATACTGTGTGAAAAGACCTATATCTAAAATCACCAATAAGAAAAAGGCATGAAAGTGCATGTGTGTATCATATAGATAAATGACATACAATATATCTAACAAGCATGTGTAATAATACAAACATGTATAAACAAAGGTAAGAAAAGTAAATGTGACCAAGATATGCAACATGTTTTGGATGGATGGAATGGAATGCAAGATGGATGATAGGAGCCATATTCTCCCAAGTGAATGGACTTTTATTTAGTGAGGTTAATTTAGTTTTCCCCCTCAGTAGTCAAGAATGAACCATAAATGAGAGTGCGTCATCGAAAATGGTCGAATAGTGTGTATTGTGGCTAATGCATTATGATGAATGTGTATATGTGTTGTGAAGATATACAAACCTAAAGATGATGTGTGCATGACCCTTATAGCCAAAGCGTATATCACGACAAGTTGATCAAGCGAGTGATGATGTAGCCTAAAGTGTATATCATTACAAGATGAATAGAAGGAGTGGTAATGTAGCCTAAAAGCATATACAACTACAATGTGAAGGAATAGGTGACCATTTAGCCTATAGTGTATGTCACTAACCTAGGAATGTTGCATGAAGAAAGAACGGATGTGAACGTGTAATGAGGATAAGGTCCATTGGATTGGTAAATGCTCGGTAGTCGAGTATGGACCAAGGAACTATAGTGTGTCATAGGGTAGTGAGTATAGCACGTATAAGATGATGTAGTATGTGTGACGATAATAGACAACCATATGATGTGTAGGATGTGTGATATGCAATGTATAAGATGCAATGCAAAAATGTATAGATAGAATAATAGTGTGAAATGTGTGCTATGTGATGTGTATGATGAGTAGTATGTAATGCTAGATGTAAGTGTGACATATGTATGATGAGGACTAGTACGATGTATGACGTGTAGATGTGTAAATGTCAAAATGATGTAAACTAACTATAGAATGTGTGATGTAAGATGCACGATGTGTGAATAGATGCAATGTGTAGTAACTATTATGCAATGTGTGGGGTTCATGTGTGGTATGCCCTTAACAGTCAAGTGTGAACAGAAACACAAGAGTGTTTCATCAGGTAATGATGACGCTAGAACATGTGATGATTATGCATGTGAGAGGAGATTGATGTATGGGAATGAAAAGAAGAAAGATGTACTAATGTTAATATGAGGAGGGGATATATGTTAGATTATATTCCCCCAAGTGTATGATAGGGAAAGTGATTATGTGCCACTATCAATGAGTTCATCATTATCATAGTTGAAACCTACTAGAGCATCATTGGAGACATGATGAGATATAAAGTGAAGAGGGTCATATAAGGACCCATTGTGACATAGTGTGTACACATTCATTGCATATTACTCATTAGTAAAGGCTATCGGTGGACAATCGTGAGAATGCCAATGGGAGATATTCAAGCATAAGCGGGAGAAGAGTCATTAGGAATAGAGATATTGCCAAAAGACATAAGAAATATAAGAAAATAGTGGTTAGGGTCTATTGTACCACTAATATAGTCAATCCATACTGTACAAGTGTGAGTGGAGATTCATGAGGGTGCGTGCAGCAAAGACCATCAAATGAAAGACACACAGGCCATTAACATCCATAATGTGAAAATAGCCATGATAAATATGCGGTGAATACAGAGGTGGTAAGATTTCATTAAATGTCATGCCAAACTTAACAAAACTATCACATGTACAAATAGTTTCTAAGCAAGTGGAGCCAATTGGGAAATGCTGCCAAAAGGACTTGTTGATAAATAATGTGCATATAAAAGGAGGTAGTAGAGCTACAACCCATGGAGGAGTAGAGGGAATAACATATACACTATTTTCAGATCCTGGGTATAGTACCATAGGATTAGTATAGGGAGGGGTATTGAATTTATATTCACTTGGGCCATTGGCCACAAATGTATCTTCGAAGTAAGAATTGTCAACGTCAAGAGGTGTAAAATTTAGTTGACCTAATGCTTCATTAGTGAGCTCAATAGCATAAAATTCATCATCATAGTCCTAAGAATCATCGGTGTTAACATCATAATGTTGTATAGAATTATAGAGTATGTTAGTAGGTGGCACCATAGGTGGAGGAGTAGAGGGTGTCATGATAGGTGGAGAGGAAACACTAATATGAGTTGATATTGTAGGTAAAATAATAGCCGTAGTGTAAGTAGAAATAGCTGGAGTATTGACAGTAGTAGAAGGATACTTGTGAAGTGCTAGATTGACCAATGTCATGTGTTAAGGCTACCATATGGAATATGTTGTGAAGGTGGGATATACATAGCAGTAATAGGGTCTATACGATAATATTTGAATGGCTCTGGATATGTAGTGATAGTATGTTCATAACCATCATGTAAAAAAGTACACATTTGTGAATAGTAGATGGAACTGATTACATTGTGTGAATCCAAGGTCTACCTAACAAGAGATTGAATTGAAATGAGGCATCTATAACATAGAAATCAGTGAGAATGGTTTTAGGCCTGACCCAAATGTGTAATGAGATAGTCCCTAGACATGTGTGAGTGGTAGAATCATAACCTCAAATGAGAGTAGAATTCTTAGAAATTAGATTATCATTAATACCCAATTATTTTAAAAGAGAATGGGCACATAGATTGACGGTTGATACATTATCAATGAGGACTCATTTTATGCAATTAGTGCTAACAATGATAGTAATGAGTAAAGGTGGACACAAATTTATTTTAACAAAAGGTGATAAATCCTCACCAAGTGAAATATATAACATGTAGCAAATTGCGAAGATCTTTGTATGAGATGCATAAATACCACCGCAGATTTATCACTTTAAATATGAACAACATGAAGGGCATCCTCTAACATGTTACAAAAATATGGTCCATTACACAATAAGTCATAAAGAGATATCTTAATGGGCATATTTTTAAGTTACTAAATGATGTCATAGTAGTTAAAAGCGGTGGGAGGGGATACCAAAGTATTGGGTGAAGGAATGGAGTTGGGTGGAGCCATATGAGGATTAATATAAGTATGATGAGTAGTAATTACATTAATAGATGGATTATCTTTAGGCGTTAAAAAGTGAGGAGGAATTTGAATACACACACACACATGAAATCAATATCAGTAATAGTTATACTAGAAACCTTAGTAGGTATGAAAGTAGGATAAGACAATGGAGCCATGACTTGATAGGGTGAAGACATGATCAAAAGAATGGTTTGGATGTGTTGGGTTTACCAAAATGATTAACTAAAATGTGGATTTATTAAGTTAATCTAAACTAGGAACAACAGTAAATAACAATAAATAAATGCAATAAATAAATATAGGAAGTGACCCAAGAAACTAAGTGAATGAAAATGTGAAACCCTAATTAACAAGTAGGGTTAGAAGGAGCTCAGCTGATTTGATGACTGTTCACAATTATGTCATGTGATGAACTAGATAAATAGAATGTAGATGCAACCACACAAGAGATCTAGAAGACTAAAATATGAGTTGTTTGGTTGGAATGGGTTGCTTGAGAGAGGATAAGGGTGCTTGCAGGTTCCCTAGTCTGCATTCTAGGTGCCCTAGTCATGCAGGAGGTCTAGAAACTAGATTCGTAGGGTTGGATGATGATGTGAAACCCTCATTGTATGTCATGTATAACTAATTTCTATGTGCTAAATGTCATTTATGATCAACAATGAAGAATAGACATGAAAAACCCCAAGACAAGCATTAAACCTAAAAATTAAAATGAAAATGAAAGGGTGGGACTGTTCTTAGCAGCCACAATGGTGGAATTACTAAGTCCTGCACTACATCTTAGACCCAATTTAGTTCTATGTGTGTGTGTGTGAGAAATCATGCCCTAGGTTTCTATTGTGCCACTTGCACTTTGTGAAAGTAAGCGAGCAATACATATGCGTAGAAAATGTACTAGAATGGTGGATAGAATAGAATAAACTTCCATCCTATGCAAGTGTGATTCAGATGAAACAACCTTGTGTCTTGTGATGGAGCTAGATGAATGCAAATGAGCTTTAGATGGATACAACCTTAGATGATGATATTAGTTCCTAGTTCTTGGTCCCTCATTATGGACTCATAACTTTGTATTTATATGGTTATCTTATTCTAATTTTGTAATTAACCCCAAAGAGGCCGACCACCAAAAATATAGAATGTTCAAATAACTAGAAAGTGCCCAAAAAGTGGTGGGAAAGTGTAAAAAGGATCAGGGCACCCCTGACTAGGACCAAGGCACTTGTGACCACCCCATTATTGGCTTTGGGTGCCCCGTGATAAGGCTAGAATGACAAAATATGCTAAAAATAGACTCAACATGTATGTGGTAAAAATTAGAAATGATGACAAAAAACAAAGTAAAATGGCTAAAAGACATCAGTTAATTAGTGATTTCTTCACTCAAAAACCATATGAATAGTAGTATGAGACCGGGAATAAATAATTTCTAAAGTGTATGATTTTGTGCCTACACTTTGTATGGGGTTCTTGATTCACCCAATGTATGCCCCCACATCTAGGGTACATGTAACATCATGAGGAGAATGTGGCCCAAATGAGAGGACCTAATGTTGAGCTAAATATGATTCCTTTAGGGGCTAGGGATGTGCATGTTAGAAACCAAAGAACATCCAAACAAAGTGGGCTACTATAAGTGTTATTAGTAAAATCTACTATGCAATAGAAAACAGTGTAATAAACAAGTAGTAAGAAAAGATGGGCCATGAAAATTGGGTTTGAAACATGGGACATCGCTCACAATGTCACAAGAAAATCATGGATGAATCGACAAAAATCATACAAAAATACATAGGAATAGCCTACAAGCAATGACATATAATTAAAAACAATGTTAAGAAAAGAGTGTCAAATAACCATGGTGGCATATAGTTCCTGCAAGGAAAATTCTGCACATGAAGCACCCATTATCATATTATAAATATAAAGAGTATGCCAAAGTATGTATGTATCAATGGAACAAGTAGTGTGCTAGTAAGAATAAGAAGTAGTATAAAATGAAACAAGAGTACCTATAGTGTGTAAGAAATTAGATGTAGATTCCCCAGAGCCTCGGTGGGGTGGAAATAAGTACAATGCCAAGTATCATTTCCACATGTGAATATAAGTAGAAATTTTTCATTCACAAATAAAAACCAAGTGAATGCGCATGTGTATATGATAAATACAATGACATACTAAGTATCCAAATAGCACGGGGAAAAAAGTGTACAAGTAAGTATAATTGCGAAAGAATAAAATCAACCAAGATATGTAGTATGTTGTAAATGAACGAGATGGAATGATATGTAATGTGTGTGTGATAGGAGCAGCGTGTGCCCCTGGTTGATGTGAATTAGTATGAGATGAGGTTCATTTATAAAATACCCCTTGAAAATAAAGAATGAACCATAGAATAAGAGTGTGTTATTAGGAATTTTTTGAAATTGAGATGCTAGAAAGATATAGAACATGAAGTGTAGAGCATAAAAGGTGAATTATGTGAGGTTCAATTCATATTTAGACCCTCAGCAATCAAGTATTAATTGTGGAACTAGAGTGTGTCATATGGTATTATGATGTGTGAGGATGGAATGTGAAAAATATGTATCATGAACTGTAGGGCATAAAATGTGTAGTGTGTGAGTTTCATGGATGTAATATGCCATTAACAGATCAAGTGTGAACAATATTACAAGAGTACATCATAGGGTTATGATGATATAATTTGTGTATCAAGTTGTGCGGGATTAATACTTAGAAATAGGTAGTGTGATAGTGTAAAGGAGAGACAACTGATAAAGCTAGAAGGGGGAGGAATGAGTGTGATGCCCCAAGTGTGTGATGTAGATTAAGTTATCTAATGGAAGTGAAGGGAAATGGTACTCCACCGATGTCTAAGGAGATAAATCCATGTGATCATTCTCTCGAGATCACTAATATATAAGACTAATAATTTATTGGTGAATGAGACCTATGTGCTAAAAGGAGTGGTGAACACCCATATGGAAGAGACCTAATAGGTGATGAACACCTATGTGAGGTAGACCTAGGAGGTGATGAGAACCTTTGTGAAGGAGAGTGAGGAGATGAAGGAGTTTGTGAACTCGTACGTGAAGGGGATTCAGTAGGTGAATTAGATGCCTTTGATGTTCTTAGATTCCTTTGGATGTAACCTTAGGTGATGATAGTATATTATTAGAGCATGCTCCTTTATTTTTTTCACATAGCTTTGTAATTATATGATTCCCTTGTTTGAATTTCGTAATTGATAAGTAAAAGGCTGACCTATAAGAAAATAAGATGCCCAAAAGATAAAAGAGCCCCAAAAGACCGAGTAAGATAGAAAGAGGTCGAGGGAACTTGGGATCTATTGTCATGGTTGGGCGTTGGTGTCTAGAGTGTTAAAAGATAAACAAACAAAGTACCAAATGGGTTGTAGGGTGTAAAAAAATAGAAATAAGATAATAAACAAAGCAAATAGGCCAAAGATAGTTGTCAATTACTAGGTTTTTTACTTAGGAATCATATGAATACAAGTATGTTCTTAGGACCTAGAAATGTACTCAAGTGCGTGATTTTGTGTGTACATAAACAAAATATATGCACTTGGGTACATTTCTAGGTCCTAAAGCATACTAATGTATACATGATTCCTAAGAAAAAAACTAGTGGTTGACAACTTCTTTGAGCCTTTGGTTACTATCTTTACACTTTTTGGCTTTACACATCTTGTAACTCTTTCATCACTTAACCGAGTTATCTTTTATGACCTCAAACACTAACGCCAAATTAAGATAGAAGATCCTAGGAAATCATGTCCCTTTTGGACATCCCTATCATTCTCTTTCTTCTTCTTACTCTTTTGGGTGCTTTTGGTCATCTTTTAATACTTTGAGTCAACCTTTCGGTTGTAAATTACGAGATTCAAACAAGGAAATTATATATATATATACTTAGTTACTTCTCTTAAATAAAGGGCCAAGAATCATAAGCATTATTTACCATCACCTAAGCTTACACAAAAGGCACAAGAGCATTAGAAGGCATAATTATAGCAAATCCATACAAGGGATAAGGGATGCATTATTTTAGATACACAACATATGAGGGGATTTGATTCTATTCAATCACACACGTTCTACTACTCAGTAAAACCTAGAGCTATCCCGATATCATCATGCAATTTACACAAGGGAAAACTACAACATCATTACACACACAAGAATAGAGATCTACATAGAGTACGAGATGTAGTTGATGGCTTGATCAAAAGTTCACTCTTCGAGTAGCGTCGGGGGTTAGTATAACTCCTCATTTTACATATTTTTTTATTAGATTTGATGTTATTTATGGGTATGTGTAGGTAGTAATCTATTGTTTAGGTTATAGGTATGATTGATGACATTACATCCAAACTAAAGTGACAAGGATAGATAAAAAATGAATATTTTCCAGCCCAAAAAGTACTAGAGCCTAAACATCCGAGCGGACACATGCACCTAATTCATTCACTAGTGCGTGGGGCACTCCTGTCCTCCCGTGGTCACTTACTGTCATGTGCATTTATAGTGTTCTGAACCCTTATCGATTCTTGATGACATTGTTTTCAACTAGGTCCAATGGATACTCAGTCTAGATCATTCCCAAGTTGTGCACAATCAACTAACTCATCGTCTCGTTTTATTTTCTTAGGGTTTTTACAATGTTAAATTCTTATTACATGTGCATATTATACATAATCATCAGAATAACATTAGTTACAATAATTTACTTTGAAATTTAGATTTAATTCAATTTATATTAAATCATATTCATGGGAATATAAGTGCAATAAAATTCACACAAACCACGCATCACATGAACAAAACTAACACAATTTTTGAGGAAAGTGTTAAAATACTTTTATGGAAAAAATGAAAACCATCTTTAATACCAATTTCATCCATAAATTAATTACAAATATTTATAACAAATCCTATGAATTATTATAATGTGTTTCATTTCTTTACAGAGTTAAAGTGTTATTATAAAAGGGAAACTTCAACACATAATCATTTAGAAATCACTAGACAAGAGATAATGAGACAAACAATTATCTTAGAGAAACCCAGAAAAAAAAAAATCCACTTTGGGTGAGTAATTTCTCCCCTTCCACTATGTTATTTTGTTAAAAATACAATATTAATACCACCGTGTGGCCTTCATGAATGATTCAGACCTCTTTAACTTGTATTTACATGTTTACAACCATCAACAAGGAATAACTCAACTACTAGACAAAAAATAGACCAAACTCAGACTTTGAACACTACTCAACCAACCAAAATGGAATTAAAATAACCATAGTCTATTTTCCTCTTCACATTGAAACTTGTATTCACCCAAAACCAAATATTTTCCTCTTCTCCTGATGCATAGAAAATAAAATCATGTATACTTATGAACAATAAGTTTTCAAGCAACGTTCTTCTCTAAGATTTGCATTAGAGGATCAAAACAAACCTCAAAAGGCTATTTTTTCTAAAACTATAAAAAGTAACTAGAATGGTTTCATTAATTTATAATAATATCACCCTACCCTGCTAAACATCTTCATGACATTTCTCATTCATCAACCAACTCATCAAACTTCTCTAGGGTCTTTTATACACTTACCTTGCTACCACTTGCACAATTTCTTGCTTGACTAACTCCTTTACTCAAGGTGAAATTCTTGCTCTTTTATATTTTAATTCTTCCCAAAATTGTTTCCCTATTCCAATATCTCAAAAAATATTATTTCACTCATCAATAACATTCAAAATGACCCAACTCATTAAATTACCTTTCTTGATCAACCTTGCTTACTAAATGCCCCTTAAGACAACATGTTTGCAACAACCATGGATAGAGTGATCTAAGGACACCCAGAATGTTTTTAAAACTTCATTAGTTCAATTTTGGCATCACTAAGGTTCTCCCAAAATATTATACTCCAACTCCTTCTCCAACTCCTTATAGCTCACTTTTTCACTTTTTGCTCACAAGAAGACAACTAGTCTAGGAAAATCTTGCAACCCACATAACTTATAATGTATACACTTACAAGACACAAAATATATTTTTTTGAGAACCCATTATGGATTAATTTAATCCCAAGAAATTTCAAAACTCCAGCTCCAAATGAAAATACCACTTCCTTTGTAAATCACCCATCAAAACTAGCTCTTAAGCGTGTAACCATCCTCTTCCGAACTGTCAAAGAAATATCAAAAGATAACCATGGAAAATCCAGAATTATTTATTCATATCTTAAATTACCATCCTAAAATTATTAATTAAAATTTTTAGGACAAACCAACTTAGTTTGCTACCTCAAATTACATGCCCTAGCTCAAACCAACGAAACCCTCACAAAGAACCCGGTAAAGATATTTTTAACATAACCTTTTTTTATCATTTATTCAAGGTATGAAAATTGAAACACATGTTTTTCTTAACATAATCTACAATTGTTTCTTACCATAAAATTTTCAAAAGCACATGAAATCTCCTTTTAATAGATGTTTCATGTATACTAAAGAATTCTTATCATTTCTCTATCAAGAGTATCCAATGCACAATTTGTATTTTCTTGAGTTATACAACATGCAACAGAGAACATGAAATACTTTGTACCTTTACCCATGCAAGAAACTATCTCTAGTATCTATTCACGTGAGTCAAATTGTAAACACATTAAAGGAGGCTTGACAAAGCTATTTCACAATCATTTTCACTTCCCATATTAGTCAAGGTTCTACTTACACAAAAACAAGACATTAAATTTTCATAACAAGCTAAAATGATTGCATGCAAGGCTTATAAAATAGTAATCAATACAAAATACCACCATTCATTTATGAATATAACATACATGACATGCATACCAGAAAAAGGGATGATTACTTCACAAGAGAACACATATATATACTCAAACATAGATTCCATAACTAATACTTATGCATTCATATCAGATTTTACATTTTCAACCTTTTTCCTACTCTCTCCTCCCTCCTTACACAAGGAATGAATATAAAAAATTACTAACTCACCCTTACATACTTGAATCCATCCTCCCATGTAACTCTTACGTACATTTCCTATCTACCACAAGCTTCATGATCACTCAATAATGACATTTATTGACCCTTCAACTCCCCTTTATCTTCGAGATGTGTAACCACCCTTTCCACGTTAACTTTAGCATTTTAAAAACCCACTTACATAATATGACTTATAACAATACCCTACAACCTAACACTACTTTCACAAGAACTTTATAAACCTCCTAAGGCTCTGTAATATGCCTTATACATATTTGGAGGGAAAGGATTTAATTTGAATATTTAAATCCTCACTCTTACATTAATTTTCCTCACATGACTCCACACACCTATTTTACCTAATTTTAGAAACAATTTCATTTAGAACTCCCAAGGTGGAGAAAAAGTGTTCCTACACTTTTCTTGTTTGTTCTAATATTCATCTTCATGGTTGGTTATTTATCTTTTCTTCGTACTTCCAATGTCTTCAACTTGCTTGCATCCACCTGGGTCCCATGACTTTTCCTTAGCTTCATTCTTCATTTGATCTTCAATATTTGTCTTTATCTTCTTCATCTTCTCTTTACCCTCAAAAATGAGGTCTTCATTCTCTTTTCTCTTCATTTGAGCTCTGAAATGAGATTCTCTTTCAATTCCTTGATCATACCTACACATTCATAAACACACAAAACCTTAGATTAAAAAACAAGAGACTTTTGAGCCTCTTCATCTACCTTTCCTTCAATTTCTTCTTTCTTTTCAATCTTATCTTCCATGTTTTCATCTTTTCTTCACCATAGTTCACTTCATCACCTCCTAAAGCACATTCAATTACTTGGATTTTTTTCCTCTAGATACTCTTGACTTATATATAAAAAGCGAGAATTGGCTCCCTCATATTCTTCATCAAATTATTTCTCTTTCATGAATTCATATTTCAATATAACTTTGATTTCTTCTTCCTCTTCCTTGTTTTCCTTCACTTCCATCATTTTCAACCTACCTTCTTCCTCTATTATCTCCTTCTTCTACTGTAATCTATTTTCCTTCTTCATTAGTGTCCTCAATGGCTGCTTAACCATCTTCCTCAATATTGTTCTCTTCACTTTACCTATGACTTTGATTTGCATTTCTTTCACTTTTCTCTCTAACTCATTCAGTTGCTTCAAGATTCTTCTTATTTATCTTACTTCTTGTTCTTCCCACAACTTTATTTTCCTATCTTCTTCTCTTCTTCTCTCTTCATCTTCTCACTATTCATCATCCATCTAAGCAACTCTCTTGCCAACTCAACATCAAAATCCTCTTTAAATTAATATTTTTACACACCTCACCTTGGCCTCACTAGGTATTTTGGTGTTTCACTTCCTCTTTTATTTACTTCATTATTATTTTCCTTTGAAAGGATCAACCTCTCACTTTACTTCACACACACGTCCACTTTCACAAGACGGAATTAGCTCACATGAATCACTTCAAACCATCAAACAACTCAAAATTTCACATATATAAAAACTTGCATTCACAATAACTTCCTTCAATAAAAAAACAAACTCAAAAACTTGATTATCCATGCTCTATTACCAAATGATGTAGAGAATTTTTTTATGTATATATACTATGAACAAGAAGTTTTCAAGGAACTTTCTTCTCCAAAATCTGACCTTTGGAGGATCAAAATAAGCTTCAAAAGGCTTATTTTTTCTAAAACTATCATAAGATCCTAGAATTGTTTCGTTCATTTCTAGGAACATCACCCTACCCTAATTAAAATATTCATGACATTTCTCATTCATCAACCAACTCATCAAACTTATCTAGGGACTTTTATATACTTACTTATCTACCACTTGCACAATTTCTTGCTTGACTATCTCCTTTTCTTAAGGTGTAATTATTGCTATTTTTCTTGTATTTTTCTTCCCAAACCTGGTTCCATACTTAAATATCTCAAAAAATATTATTTCACTCATAAATAACATTCAAAATGATCCAACTCATCAAATTACCTTTCTTGATCAACCTTGCTTACTAAATACCCCTTAAGAAAACATTCTTGCAAAAACCATGGATAAAGTGATATAAGGAAAAAAAGAATGTTTTTAAAATTCCATTATTCAAATTTTTGAATTAATAAGGTGCTAAAAACTATTAGACTCCAACTCCTTTGCTAACTCCTTCTAGATCACTTTTTCACTTTTTGCTCACAAGAAGACAACTAGTCTAGGACAGTCTTACAACCCACATAAATTTTAATGTAGAAACTTCCAAGACACAAAATCAACATTTTTTAGGACCAATTATGGATTAATTTAATCCTGAGAAGTTTCAAATTCCATCTCAAAAGGAAAATACCAATTCCTTTGTAAATCACCCCTCTAAACTAGCTCTTAACTGTGTGTTAACCATCCTCTTCTGAACTCTCATAGAAATATCAAAAATTAACTATGGAACAGAAAAAATTATTTTTGAATATCTCAAAAGACCCTCATAACATGATTAATTCCAAATTTTAGGAAAAATAAACTTATTTTTCTACCTCAAATTGCATGCCCTAGCTCAAACTAATGAAACCCTCACAAGGAACCCATTAAAGATATTTTTAGCATAATTTTTTTTAATCACTGATTCAAGGTCTAAAAATTGACACACATGTTTGTATTAACATCCTCTATAATTTTTATTACCGAATTTTTTTCAAAAGCACGGGAAACATAATTTTAATCGATGTTTCATTTATACTAGAAAATTCTTACCATTTCCCTATCAAGAGTAGCCAATGCATAGTTTGTATTTACTTGAGTTATCCAACATGAAACAAAGAACATGAAAGAATTTTTACCTTCACTCATGCTAGAAACTATCTAAAGCCTCAATTAACGTGATTCAACTTGTAAAAACACTAAAGGAGGTTTGAAAAAGTTGTTTCATAGTCATATTCACTACCCATATCAGTCAAGATTCCACTTACACATCAAGCAAGGCATTATATTTTCACAACAAGATAAAATGATTACATGGAAGGATTAGAAACCAATAATCAATAAAGAAAACCACCATTCATTTATGAATACAATATACATGACATATATACCGGAAAATAAGAGGATTCCTTCACAAAAGAACTCATATATATGCTCAAACAGATATTCCATAACCAATACTTATGAATTAATATTAAATTTTATATTTTCAACCTTTTCCTACTCTCTCCTCCCTATTTACATGAGGAATGAATCGTAAAAATCACTAGCTCACTCTTACATACTCGGATCCATCCTCCCATGTAACTCCTACTTACATTTCCTATCTACCCATAAGCTTCATGATGAATCAAAATTGACATTTAGTGACCCTTCAACTTCCCTTTAGCTTCTAGATGTGTAACTTCCCTTTCCACCTTAAATTAATAATTTTAACAACTCACTTACATAAGATGACTTATCACAATACCCTACAACCTAACATAACTTTCACAAGAACTTGAAAAACCCCTAAGGCTCTCTAATATGTCTTATAGTATTATACACATTTGGAGAGAAAGGCTCCAATTTGAATATTTGAATCCCCCTCTCGTGAATTTATTTTCGTTACATGACTCCACATACCAATTTAACCTCATTATAGAAACAATTTCATTTAGATGGCTCTTAGATGATGCCACTATATCATCTCTCTCTCTATGGGCATGTTCCCCACTTGTACTTAATGTTGATTTATTAAAGAAGGAAGGAGGAAGATAAATGAAATTATTGGGGAAGGGTAAACATTTGCAATCATTCACATTCCCATTTTTAGACAACTAGGAAAACATCTACAAAAAATTTGTGTGACCATCACACAATTTCTAAAACCACCACAAAACTTCCTTCTCAATAAAAAATGCTTACTATATTTTTCATTAGAATCTATCAATATCACCTTTAGACTCGACTCAACCATGTTTACATTACAATTTACATGATGTGAGATAACATTATAAGTTAAGATAGATAAAATTGGGAATATTCGATTCATTTTTGGATCAATTCTCTAGAATCGATTGCACCATTTATATATAAAGATTGCAACTCCATGATATAAATAAGTTAGGGTTTCAATAATAAACTCCTTTTACTTAATGATTTCATGAATATGTCATCCTCAAATATGAAAACATATAAAATAGAACATATTTAAATTTATAATAGCTTTTGAAAATGTAAAGAAATCAGAAATATTCAAAAATTTGTTGTATGTGGAGTGAATTTATGAAGAAACCTAATACGAACATAAATTCCCCAAAATGAGTAAAAAAATATTAAATTTATATTGTATCTTACTGAAACAATTTCACAACTACAATAAAAATTACAAAAATGTAAATCCATTTCGCAAGATATAAAAACTTCAAAATTGGGGTTTCAACCCAAAATTTACAAAACATGATGCTCTAATACCACTTGGTAGAATCTTGATATATAATAAATGAATAATTCAAACAATGTGGAGAATAAAATAAAAATCCACACAATACAAGAGATGTTTATGGGAAAGTATTACCTAATATTCAATATATTGAGAACTAGAATAATACCCTAATGGTAGGGAAACAACATACAATTCTCCATGAGGAAGGAATAACACTTCAAGAGGGGTACCTCAAACTCTTTCAATGAAATAAAATAATCCTAACATTTATGAAGTACTTAATAATGATATTCATATCCTCTATACATGCACACATTACTCTTATTGGGTGGCTAATAACTAATAACAATGTGGGTCAAGTAATTACCCAATCTAACCAATTCCACAAGTTAGTTATAAATATATAACTAAGGGTATGTGTGCTACAATTTTTGCACCTCCATTGAGCCATATACATTATAGTATCATCTCTTTAGGTACATTCAATGATAAAATATACAAAAGATTTTTCAAGTAATGCCTCAAGTTATTATTTTTACTATTTTTTAATTGATCTAAGCCATAACTTTGTCAACATGTTTAACCCTTAATTATAATTTATGTAAATTTAAATAGGTGTAAGATATATTAGAATTGATTTATAATTATAAAAAATATGATAAAAAAAAAAATTGTAATTTAGATTGATAACTTAGATTAGATAGGAATAATTTTCATACAGTCAATTAACCTAACATGCAATCGAAAATAAAAACGGAGGTATAGAAGCACCTAGTTGATTCTGATGGTTTCTAGATAGATATAGAATTGTGAAATAGATAAATAGGAAAATATGAACTTGAGTAACCCTCACAACCTGGACTAGAACTATTTTTGTGATTGGGTTAGGAACATACCGCATGCCTAACCCCTTTGTTATGGTCTTGGACTCGATTTAAATTTTCCTCTGCAACTTTCTTGATTGCTCACCTTCTTGGATTTTTTCATCACTGTCAAACAAACCATAGTTTTTACACATGCAATAGAGCTCTTTGAATTAATTGGTCATCATCTCAAACCCTATCCATGGATGTAGATTCATAAAAATAAACACTATAATGGTTTTAGGAACCCCATACGCAAAGACTTACTTTAGCACTACTTCGAATAGGCATCAAACCACATGTCATTCTCAACCTAGAATGTAATATATAGATAGATAAATTAGATTTGGAAGTTTATTTGACATTTTTTTGACTTGTCTCTTGCTAAAAATCTATGAGAGAGTATGTTTGAATTCTTGTAGATAAAAGGTATGGTTTCTTTGAATCGGTAGTCTGTATCTTCAAACATGATGTGTGTGTTTCCTAATGATTGTAGATGTGTAATTATAATATTTAGGTAGATTTGGTTTCCTTTTTGAAGTCTATGAAGTGGTTTTTGTATTGCATTTCCTTAGGAGTCTTAGGTTATCAAATGAGGTAGTGTTTACTTGTTTATATTGGGTGTCATAGATGATTTTTCCAAGAAATCAAAACTCGGATGAAGTGTGCAACCCCAAAAATATTTTAATTTGAAAGTGAATTTGGAACATATGTCAATCCAAGAATATACAAAGAGGTCAAGACCATATAGTATGAACTTGACTAGACCGTATGTATGGTTCGGCTAGGAGTAGGGAATATACCAAATGAATTTTGGAGCAGGTGAACTAAAGTTTCTCTATAGATTTTATGCATTTAATTATTGAGATGTCTCAACATGTTAGTGTACAATGATAAAAAAAAAAAAAAATGGACCTTAGAAAGTGCTAAAGAGGAATGGAGAAGTAGCATTTATCATAACAAGAGTGAATAGTGAAATCAAAGGTTTTCAAAGTGTAAATTACCAAATTTGAGTGTCTACATTTCTCCCCTTTAAATATGAAATTGGAAATTACATGCTTAAAGGAAATTTTACATGAGTGTGAAAAAAATATTTCCCTTTGCTTAAATGTTTATATTATAGTTGCATTGTTGTGCTTAGTGTTGGAATGCTCCATGCTGAAACATATAACATAGAGTGTATTAAATGTCAATGAATGATAATTGACCGTATCTCAAATAGAAATTGTAATAAAAAAATATTTTCATTTGCATTTGTAAAGTGAAAATATGTAAACAAGGAAAGAATACACTTATTTTCTCATGCTTTTGTTTTCCTTGGAGATTTTTTATTGTTGAGATTTTTTGAAGGATTAGGGGTGATTAGTCCTCAATTAGTGTTAAGGATAACTCAAGTGTTAGGCACATGTAACCGAATATGGAAATTTTCAATTGAGAGAAGAAGAAAGGGGTACAAATGCACCCTTGAAAAGGGAATAAGACCATGTATCAAAGTTATCCAACAACTCTAATAGCTTCCCCTTTAATTGTAATAGGAGAGGGAATCCTACCCATGAATCCCTTAGCAACTTTTCTTCCTTCTATAACTCCATGGATAACACTACCATAGATAGGTGTAGAACCAATTTTAAAAGTAAGGACATATAGTATAATTATGAATAGATGCCCCAAAAATATCCCTACATGCCAAACAATTGAGTATAAACTAAAACAATGTTGATGAGGGTTCTTCATAGAGTTTTGAGTAAGCCGAAGACATTAGGAAAATAAAAGATGAAGTCTAGAAGAAGCCATGAAAGACTAGAAAAATACTTGGGTACTAGAACATATCTACCAAAGACTAAGGAAAGATGTGATAAAAGGAGGAAAGCCACGAAAAATGGGATAAAGCCGTGATACACTGAAGGAATCCATAGCACTGATATAAATCCACAAAACAAAGACAAACCAAGTCAGAACAAGATAGAAGCCGAAAGAGGCATGATCAAAAGGAGTGACTCTTGGGATATTTTGTATGAAGTATATTTATTGTAATTAATCCATTGTATATGTGTGCATCACAAGAAATATATGAGTGAGTGCCATATGAGAAATATATGATAGAAATGTATAAGGAGCAAGATATATGAGATAGAATAGAGAATATATGTATGTGTAATTGAAACTAATGTAATTATTATTGAGATATGAATAAATATTGATGTTTGGGGCTAAATTTGTTGTGTTCTTTTACATTCTTTTTGTTCACAATTTAGAGTAGTTTACTTTACGTGCATACATCCTTAACAAAAGGTCAAAATTCTAAAATCTCACATTGTTGTCAAGGTTTAAGGTCAACATTTGGTGTCTGAGCCCAAGTTCCTTTTGTTAAGTGGATGTCAGGAAAAATATCACCACCAGGATATTGGAAACTGACACTGACATAAATTGAGGATTGGTGGGAAAATAAAATTCATATATTTGTTAAAG
Organism: Taxus wallichiana var. yunnanensis; assembly: GCA_018340775.1. NCBI lineage: Eukaryota > Viridiplantae > Streptophyta > Pinopsida > Cupressales > Taxaceae > Taxus > Taxus wallichiana. The sequence goes on from CM031240.1 coordinate 562,141,830, forward strand.
GAGAAACAAAAAGATTGAAAGCATCATATAAGGAGAAAAAAATTAGAAGTCTTTGGAGAATACAGAGAAGAATTTTGGTCCCATTTTCCACATTTTTGTGGTCTTGCATATTAGCACATGCCAAGAGAACAGAGTGGTCAAGATTACACTTAAGGAAACCATCTGAGTGGACTCAAGAAAAGTTAAATATTCTCATAAATATTGACAAGCCTTGGACTAGAGAAATTGATTATTGGTACGAGACTACATTAGATTCATACATAATTACTTGGGCCATACAGGGTTGGACCAGCTTTGACTACAAGAAAGGGGAATTTTTAAGTGGAGAAAGAGGCTAATTTCTTAAATTAGTTCCATTTTTAATTAAAGTTTTGATGGTAGAAAAATGTTTAATCAGAATCACGAGAAAAGTTACTTTAGAGGACATGCATTGCATGATGGCATACATGAAGGGGGGCGATCCAAGAGACATAACTTATCAAAATTAATGGGGTGATGGTTGGGGTAGTAGAAATAGGATGACATGAAGAAAAGAAAAGTCAGAAAATTACATAGTTGAAAAATATAGGATTAAGAGAATCAAGGAGACTTAGAATTTTAACAAAAATAACTGAAATGAGGAGGATGAAAGAGAGAGAGGATAAATGTAGAGGAGTTAGAGAAGAAGATTAAAAAATAGACGTTAGTAAGGGAGGAAAAAGCAAAGAAATTGAATGATAGAAAAGAAAAAAAGAATAAAACTCAGAAAGTAGGAAAGAAAGAAACACCCACTTTGAGTAGAGGACAACAAATGGTTACCCTGAAAATATAGGTAGATGTTGGTGCTCAAAATAGTCTCGCCCCATTTTGCCTTTGAAATCTGTCCTTTTACGGCCTCTGTCACATTTTATCCCCCTGAGTTGTGCCCGAAAGGTCTCTGTTTTCCTTTTGCTGCCATAATTAATCTTTCCTTGGGCCGATGATCACGTAAAGGTCTGTAATTTGGGTCTCCCATTCTCTGTTCATCTAAAAACTCAGGCTCTCCCATTCTTTCCATTTTTTACAGTCGAGGATTTGCTACCCTTGTCATTTTTTCCCTAAATACTTGAAGAAAATGAATGGATGTAGCTCTGAAGAACATATTTGAGCCTTGTAACATCTCTGAATTCTCTGTCCTTAGAGAAAATTTCATCTTTGGGCTCAAATGATTGTTTTTCTACGTTTTACGGTTTGACGGGAATTTCTCCCAGTCAAATTTGCATCCTTGCATCATCAGGAAATGTGGCCTCTTTTGGTTGGGACGTGAGATCAGTGGGTACTTCAGAAATTTTATGAATTACCTCAACTTAGAAATTTGTCCACGTGGAGGAACGACGCTCATTTGAAGATTTAATTTTTGGTTTGGCCTTGGAATAGCACTGGGATGAGAGGTGGAAGTTTCCGCTACTTTTCCGGACTTAGACAAAATTTTATGCAGCTAATACATTTTGGAAAGACAGGGACACGTGGTGACCTTGCGCTCATGCGGGGTCTCCATTCTAGACACCGTTCTAAAATTGTGCCAGGAAGACATGTGGAGGCTTCCGCTGGGTCTTCCCATACTTAGTCTTTTTTCAAAAAGTTTTGGGAGATCTGGGACACGTGGAGGAACCGTGCATGTTTGGGGATCGACCCTTGAGTTTCATTTTAAAGAAGCGCCAGGAGGACACTTGGAGGCCTCCACTCACTTTGCATTTTCTTGGAATTTTCAAAGGCCAAAAGAGATTACCACAGACTCTGAAACATGGTGCCTTCACTGAGCTTCAAGCCTTTAGACAAATTTTGGCAAGCCAAGACACGTGGCAAGCCCGTGATCTTTTAAAGTCTCAAATTTTGGGAACCATCTTAAGATGTGCCATTGTGACACGTGGTAGTTTGAAAAGTTAGAAGGGGCAGGGAAGCGGACCATCGGGGCAACTTAGAATTTTTGCCTTTTATGCTCAAAAGGGTTAAAATACCAAAAATGGCCTGCAAGCCCGATAGAGGAAAGGTCAACGCTTGCTCCAGTCAATGACGGAGGTGCAGACTCTTAGGGGAAATTTGGAAAAATTTCCTTTTGGGAGAAAAGAGTTAAAAGTGAAAAAGGAAGCGCGGTTCCACTAGGACCCACATTGGGACACGTGTCAGGCCCATTTTTCAAGGGTGGAGTTGTGGGGAAAACTTGGAAAATTTTTCCTTTTCCAAAAATGAGGTGAAATAGCATAATTTGGCTACGGTTTTGTTAGGACCCACCTTAGGACACGTGTCAGGATCATTTCTCAAGGGCGGAGGTGCATAACAAAATGTGGAATTTTTCATTTTTAAAAACTTTTTAAAATGTCAAAGGAAATGCTCGAGCCCATTTTAAATTGAATCTTCCACGTAGATGGCCCAAATTTAAAGTAAAGATCAACAACAATTGAGAGTTTGAATATGATTTTCCCCCATTTTACTGAAACACACCTGGAAGTGTGAGTCTTCATGATTTCTTGGTATTTCCTACACACAAATAGAGGGAGAGTTAATGTTGATATTTGAGTTTGGTGGGGAAAATATGGAGATGTCTTTCACCATTAAAATGGTCTGACTCTCGAGCTTGATATGATTTTCCATTTTTCTTCTCCCTGAGCACGCAAGGAACCAAATTTGATAGATTAGGGGTGGAAGTGGTTGGTGAGTTGAAAAAATAGTGATCTACCAAAATGAGGAGTTTAATGTGGGAGATATTCAAAGAGATTTTCCCCTGAGCCCCTGACAACTTTTTGTAGATCTAATTCTGGAAATTGCGATTGTGATCATGGCAAGCACTAGTAGCACTCAATGTCGAGATTTTTGGGGAAAAAGGGGCTCTATTATAAATGTTATAAATGGCACAATTTTTTTGTGCAAATGGTTGGAGTGTTAGAGGTCAAAGAAAATTCCCAAAAGGAAAATTTGACAAAGCCTATCTTTTGACAAGTCGTTTGAGAAGCATGTATATCTCTTTTGTATTAAGTTTGATCATGTCAAGGTGGTTTCAATTGTACAACCATTGAAAAGCTCTGATATTGTTCTAAACACTTTCCACTGCTGATAAATTTAATCAAACTCGAGTTATTCTGTGTTGATCTTGAGTAAAATGTGTTTGTTTCATTTCTGAATGTCTGCAAATAGTTTTTCTTGTTCTTATTACAATCTTGTATCAAAATCTATCTTAATCACATAAGTCTCAATCCTCGTGATTGTTTAGTGGCATTTACAATCTCATTTCTCAGAATATCTTTCATCTGGGAGTAAAATAAATGATTTAAAATCACTTTTCTTTCATTTGTTGACAAAGATTGTTTGTAAACCTTTGGGTCTACCTCAAGCATGATTAATATTAGATTTTTATTTTTATTGGGTCTTTTAACCCGAGCCTTCATGTTAAAATCTCATAGATTATGTGAAAAAGTTATAATCTGGGCCTCCATTGAAGTACATATTCTAGTTAAAGGAACATTTTAGCTATTCTGAAGCATTCTGTTATCTAGACTTTCCATTTTGTAAGAGTTCTCAGAGATTTGGAAAATCAAGTTTATTCTGCCTCACCTCCCACCAAAACTTATTTAAAAACAACTAATCCTACCCATACTACCCCTATTTGTCATGTGTGTATACAAATGCATAAATTTTATTACCAAAACATACAGAAACAATCAGGATTCCAAATGTCTTTAGTAGCCTGAACCTTGCCTAGAGAATATCTCCACTATCTAGAGTGACAACTCGTGAGAGTTAGATTTTGTTGCATTGATCATATTTTCTTCAAGGTCTCCTTAACAACTTCATTAGGAAGGACATCTCCATCTCCTCCATAAACAACAGGCTACAAAAGGGTTCTCTTACCTTGGTTGAAAGGCACAACCTAAAATAGTGAGGATAGATCAAATCCTCTTGAGGGTGCTATCCATTTCTCCACATTTGAGTGACAGAGGGCCAGTTAGATCCCATCCTCAGCTACAAAATGACTCACCATGATCTATCTGTCTCTAAGATTCCTGCCAAAACTTGTGATGTTGCTCAGAGTTTAAGGGAGAATCAATTTGGGTACCAAAAGTAGACACACAAAGTATTGCTATAATTCCCACACCATGTGGAGACCAAAAGTTCTTGTTACACCAAAAAATATTTTAAATATTTTGATATAAGAAGAATTATCTAAGAAACTTATATTACTACAAGATTTATAAGAATTAGTAGGACGATTAAGAACATGAATTAGAGAAACAATCGACAAAACAATATGGGAAGAGAGGAAATAAGAAACTCCATTATTAATTAAAGAGAAAGGAGAATAGGAAAAGAAGTTGTTCGAGATGAAAGAGTTAGTTTAATAATTTGGATTGAAGATAAAAATAATAGAGGGAAATATGAAAAAAGATAAGTCGAGAAACAAGAGAAAGAGGATAAAAAAATAAGAAGAAAATAAGTGATGAAGGATTTGAGGATAATTATAGAATAAGGAATAGTAAAAGAAGGAGGATATTCATGGAAAAATATAATTATGAAAATTCACCAACTAAGGATGCATCCCACAACCACCGCACAATCCCAATGAAGATGACCCCCATAGCAATTTCCATTCCATGTGGTGCTTCAAAACCTATTCGAAATTTAGAAAAGGGAGAAATTTTAATAGAAAGATATCATTAATTGTAAGAAAAAGTAAGAAGAAAGAAGAAGCTGTAAGAGGATTCATAGAATTGTTAGGAGAGTTATATTTTGACATTGAATTAGCTAGAGACAAAGGAAGGAAGAGTAACTTGGAAATTTTTCATAACCAATCAAATATAGTAAAACCGGTGAAGAAACAACCAATTATTTAGCCTCAAGTACATTCTCAACTAGTTAGAAAGAAGGCTCAGAAGATTAAGTTACCAATGTTTGGAAAAGTTACCATGATGCCAAGGAAAATTTATTTATATTAGATTCATACTTGAAAAAGTAACAACCTCATAGTTAACACCAAAAATTTATATGATTTCATAGGCACTCTAAGAGATGATGCATTATGATGGTATATGAAGAAAAATGCATAAGGAACCAAGGATTGAGATAACATTGAAAATGAGTTTAGGATGGATTTTCATTATCTTAAAGCACCATCAGAAGGAGTGAGTAAAATGAGAGACCTTATTTAGGAAAAAAATTAAATAGTCAAGGAGTTCAGCCATAGATTCAAAAATGTAACTAGGAAGTTGGAGGAACCTCTCACATAAAAACAACATATTGAATGGTTCACTTCAAGACTCCTCCCTTATATCAGAGAAATACTAGATGGACAACCCTTTAAAACACTCTTAGAGGTGATAGAGATGACCATTAGATTGGAGGCCCAATAATGTCATAGAGAAGGAGAGACTTCATTAAAAATAGAATTGGAGAGAGTACAATTGGATCTATCCAAGTTAAAACTCCAACAAGAAATCCAGAGAAATGAAGACCTTAACAATAGTTCACCACCAAGGAGTAACATAAGACCTAAGATTTGGTGCATAGTGTGTTGTGTGGAAAGTCAAAGTAAGAAAAAATTCCCTTATTTAGAAAAGGAAAAGAGAGTGGCCATTAGACAACACTCATCATAGAAAGCCTCTTCTAATAATATACCCCCAGCAGAGAGAATATGGTGCAAAATATTTAGGTTATGGGAACAACACACTCAAGATACTTGTCTTGCACAAATTCCTTTAGGTTGGAGTAAGCAGAAATGGTGAAGGGCCAAAATTTTGGATTTTTGGGTACCTCTTTGCTTTCCTCTAACTTCCCTGTCCAAAAAAAAATCCAAGGAGTTAGTTAAAACTTGCAAAAATCTAAAAAATGAATTCAAGGGCTTGTTTTAATGTATTACAGTGTCCGAAGGCTACGAGATGGTACCAAAGTAAAAATTATACCAAGGTTCATCTTACCGATTTCAAAAAGGGCAGAAATGCAAAGGAAACAATGTATTGCGGGTTTTTGAAAAAAAAGTGTCCTAGGCCACACAAGTTCAATCGGGACAATTAAGACGTGAAAAGGTGAAATCACCGCACAAAAAAGGAATCGGTTAAGGTGAAAAAAATTATCCCAAGCGTTTTCGGGACGGTTGGAATGTGCGGGACCCAAAAACCTAAAATCACCATAGGCAAGTGGGATGCGGTAAAAGCGGAGGTCAACATCCCGATGACCCGGTTAGTTAATGAGACAGTTGGGATAGGAAAGCCTGAATCGGGAGATGTGGAGAAAGGAGGCCTAGAACATCTGAGTACACATGGGACATGATTTCCCCAAAAACTCACAATAGCCACAATATAAAGGAAATCTCTACGCCTGATCCCCAAACTTAAAACGCTCATAATTTTTGACCCAGAGCTCCATTTTTTTCAAAATTTGACTTTCAGAATGCGCACGATGTCCTCTATGCCAAAAAAACTAGATTTATTATTTTTAATGAGGATAGGTATATAAAAATAAAAGAAACATATTCAGCTCTAGTCAATCAAATTCTCATTCCCTTTAAATGACAAATGCTTGGCAGACCCAAAACAACTGCCTACACTTAGAATTCCATATCTTTCACAAGTCTCAACAAAAACACACAAAATTGGTACCATTGGAACTTTGGTTCCGAAGCGCAATGCACAAAAATCAATAATTCTAGAATTTTATGAGGAATCAATGGTGATTTTTAGAAAATGTGCCCAGTTCATAAGAATGTTTTATTTGGTAGTTGAGATGCATTCAATGAAGCATGGGTAGACATTTCTCACCATTACAAGTTATGGGATAGTACAGGGGGCCTTTTGAAAGCAACATACCATCATTTCAATCCATTTATGACATCTTGAAAGTGGGGGGAAGAAAGATTTCGAGATTTTCATTTCTCTCTCTCTCTCCTCTTAGAATTCTTTAAATTAGAGTGCTGGGCTCATTATAAAGGGAGATAGTTTTTGAGTATAAAAACTCTATCAAATAAGTTTTGTGAGGCCAATATGCTTGTAGACCCTTATAGTGGATTCCTTTCATGGTGATCCATGCACTTATTCTGTAATAGATTGAATTGTTCTTATCAATGAAGCAATATATGCAAGGTTGTGGATGTATCTTCCCCGCTATATTTTTTTGCACTCTCCTTGCCCCTTCAATCTCATTGTATATATATTATGTCTATTTATGCTCTTGCTAGAACTCATTATCATTGTGTATGTTTGAAACATTGTTGTGAATTTATTTTCTAGACTGTGGAGAACTATTATCACCCCTTCTAGTTTGCACTTTGCTTCTATTTTTCACACATTGGAAGGCTATCCTCAAACCCTTCTTTTCTGGTGTATCACCGCTTTAGTGTAGGATTTTTGTTCATGCAATCCCTTTCCTTGGTTCCTTGGAAAGTTAGACTAGGACAAATTAGTTTTCCCTGTATTAGAATAGATTGTGGCGAGTGTAGTTTAGGAGCAAGAACCATCTTTCTCTGGAGGTCTATCTCAAGTAGCAAGTCCCACAACTTGAAGATAGTACCTACGTTATCCGATCACATCATGAGATCAAGCACACACACACTTGTGTAAACCATTGGGTGATGTGATTTAGAGATAATTTTTTTAGCTCCACCCACTAATCAATTGATGTATTGTACAACCTATGGATCCTACAACCATTATCACCATACATGCCCCTCTGTAGATGCACTTGAAGACCTAAAGGAATAAAATACACAAATATTGATGGTAGCAAGATAGAAAACAACACATAACCCTCCCCATTCTTCACAAAAATGCTTACAGTTAACCCACCACCTTCACAACCACCAATCACTTCCCCTTAATATCCAAATCAGCAAGGTGGACAACCCCAATACGGAGGAAACTATTAGGGAAATAACTAAAAATCATAATTATCAAGGATACAACAATGAAGGATACCGAGGAGGTTAAAGATGAGGCTATAGAGGAGGTTATAGAGGAAGATATAGGGGTGGTTATGATAATTATCAAGGAGGAAGAGGATTCCAAGGATATCATTGATACAAAGCAAGAGATAACCAAGGAGGTGCCTATCAAGATAGAAGACCCATGAATTGCTACAAATGTGAAAAAGATGGACATCTAGATAAAAATTGTATAGAGCGTTACCCTTATGGTTTATTTCATGAATGAGGACATGATTCTTTTATCTCGTCCCAAAGTGACTCGAGCTTTTACAGAATGGAGGCAAAAAAATAGAAGCATTAGGAAGAGATTCTCATAAGAATGTCCAACATATCAAAAAGATACCATGAGATGATGAGAAAACAAAAAAAGATGAGGAAATAACATATAGCTCAAGGAGAAGATAAGAAAATGAGAACAAGAAGGAAGAATCTAAAGAAAGTTATCTTAGGAGGAAAGCATCTAAATCAGGCAAGGGCATTGAAGAACCAAAATATAGAGTCACGATTACAACTAAAAGTGTAGCAAGGATTACGCAAAGCAAAGAAGAAGATAATTAGGATGCCTCATGAGGAAAGTTATTCTAGTGGTGAAGAATGGGATTTTAAGGAGATTAGGTTAGACCTTCATGAGAAAGAAGTGGAGAAAAGTAGAGTAGTAGTAAAGAAGGCATAAGCCCAAGAAGAAACATAAAAGAACTATTTTATGGAAGATGAAATCACTTCTCTTAAGGAGATAACCAGACTAACAATCAAGCATGATATTCCAAATAATTTTAAAAATTTACAAAGTATTGGAATAAGGATGATAATAACTTTCATGTTCAAAAAATTGAAGCATGACATCACAAGAAAAAGAGAAATGCCTTCTACACACAACGAACATGGCATAAATCCGCCATATACTTGGATGTCTAGATATTTGACACTACTATTACCAAAGTACTTCTTGATCTTGGTGTGGATGTGAACATGATGTCAAAAACTACTTGGGAGAGACTAGGTAGGCCTCCCTTGGAACCTGCTAGATATTTTATTGGATTAGCAGATGGTTCATCAAAACAACCCTTAGGAGCACTAAATAATGTTGAAGTTAACTTTATGGGAATCAAGAAGTTAGTTAACTTTGAGGTTGTTGAAAATGTATCTCTAAAACCATCATATAATGTTATTCTAGCTTTAGAGTGGTTTGTTGATTGTAATGGCACATTAAATTCAATAGAAGAGGAGGAAGTAACATTATAGGAAGATGGAATTTGTGTACATGTACCACTACATGTAGGGATGAGTGTTGCATGGGATGAAGAAGTGTGGCATGATACTGAAGGAGAATATTTTGATGATATACAAGGGGTATATGCTTTGAATAATTTTTCTAATATTGATAAGGATTTTGAACCAAATTCAGATGGAGAAATATCAATCAAAATTGAATCCACAATTGAAATCTTAGATAACATTGTTGAAGCATGGATACATGGCTTCCCAGAATCAAGAATAAGAAAATTACATTATGTAAGAAGAATACCACCCTACATAATTACCTTAGATGATGATGACATTGATAAGTGAATGACATATTTTGTCTTTTTAAGACAAATTTGAGGAGGAATAAGGATATTACTTTGCAAAATAAGAGATAAAATACATTCTAATTAGACTATTCTATAGATTAAGCCGTGGAGTGTCCCACCAGACTTTACCAAAATATTCAGGGTTTGGAGACTTAGAAGGTTATCTAAATCAAATAGAGTGAGTATTTCCAAATGAACAAGAAATAATGGAAGCTTTAGATGACACCCTGAAAAGTAATGCTACAAGATGGTGGGTGACTCACAAGCCTAATATCTCTCACTTTGGTATTCTTTAACCACGTTGCTTAAAACAATGTATTTAGAGAGTTAAGGTTACTATGTGGCTATACCTAAATACACTGGTGAAAGTGATCCACAAAAACATATCCAGATCTATGAGAGACACTAGAAAATATGTGGAGAACATTATCCTTTAGTATGGATGCAATTATTCATATGGACACTAGGAACTATACCGTGGTCATGGTACATACATCAAGAACTCGATGCGGGACAAGAATTTGGGACCATATTATCAAATATTTTTGTCATACATTCAATTTATGGGATGCATATCTTAACATCGTTTGGGTATTACAAAAATTAGGACCTTTCTATTCTTAATTCTAGAAGAGGCCACAGAACAATACTCATAAAGGACACTAGAAACTAAAGAACCTCAATAACAATAAAATCTAAACAAAATCCCAAAGATGGCACACTGCTTTGCAGTTGAGAAACAAGAGAGAGATGAAAAACCAAGAAAATTTGAGATATAAGAAAATAGAAGGAGAAAGAGAAATAGTGGAGAATAAGACAAAAGAAGAAAATATACTACTACTAGCCTAATAAGATAATGACTGAAAACATTGGCACCAATGGAGACGAGAAGCTTGCTAAAATATGAGACTATTGGTCAGAAGAAGAAGTGGCCAAAGTAGTAGAAATTATTCAAGAATTCTAAGATATATTTCCCAAAGATTTCAAGGAATTGTGAGGTATAAAATAAGAAGTGGGGACTATGAAAATTCAAATAAAGGAAGGATTCAAACCATTACATGAAAGGGCCTTATAGGTTAAATCCTAACCTCAAAGTTAAAGTGAAGACAAAGATAGATAAAATGTTGAATGCAAGAATCATCAAACCTATGGAAGATTCAGATTTGGTAAGTCCAATGGTTATTTAGAACAAGAAGACATGGGAGATACACATATGTGTGGACTATAGAGAGCTTAAAAAATCTTGTGTACATGACCCATTCCCTACTCCATTTACATAAGAAGTCTTAGAAAATGTAGTAAGAAGAGAGGTCTATTATTTCACTGATGGGTTCTCTAGATACCATCAGGTCAGTATTTCCCTAGAGGATCAACTGAAAACCACATTTGTTACCAAATGGGATCATTCATATACATTGTTATGCCATTTGGACTAAAGAATGCACCAATTGTATTTAGTAGAATAATGATCAATGCATTTAAGGAATTTATCCATGATTTCTTGGAGGTATATCTAGATGATTGGAAAATATATGGCCTACTGAAAAATCATGTTCCAAATATTTAAGGCATTACAAATATCTCTCAATTTAAAGAAATGTATATTTTTGACTCCATTTGGCACATTGTTGTGGTATATAATTTGTAAATAGGGGTTATTAATTGATCCAGTCAAAACTTTGGTCATCACAATCTACCTCCCCCCAAAACATAGAAAGATGTGAGGAAAATCCTTGGTTCTACAAGTTACTACAAAAAATTCATTAGGAATTATGTAGAAATTAGTGCACCTTTGGAAGATCCGCTAAAGAAAAAAACTAAAAAGAAAATACAATGGACAAAATAATGTGCATATAATTTTGAAGTTATGAAGGATAAAATATTACATGCACCTAATATAATATTTCTAGATTAGAAAATTCCTTTCCACATTCACGTATATGCATTTGGCATTTCCATTGGTGAAGTGTAGTGCTCGGTCAAAAAACCACTTGAGAGCCAAGAAACAATCTAGGGTTAGCTAGAAAATTATAGGATAATTTTTTTTTAATTAGAAGTGAACACAACCGAGTTGCTAGACAATAGTTTGCCACTAGTAGGTTCCGGAACAAACACATTTAAAAAAACACAAGTTTCCTTTATTAACTAATATCAAGCTCACAAAGTTTAAATTTTAGGGTTAGAATTTCTAGTTGGTTTCAGGAGAAATCTACCACAATACCCACTCTTTAACAAGCTCAGAGTTTCAACTAGATTTTTCTCATAATTAATACTTCCAAAATTTACCTAAATTATTTCCAATGGATAGGAAATTTTCTCACCTTTCCGATAATATAAAGACGTCCTCCTAACTCCTTCAGGAACTTAAGATATGGTCCGGCGGAGTTTTGGGATCAAATTTTCCCCAAGGGGGACATGTGTAAAGAAGAGGGGAAAACCCCTTTGGCGGGTTGGCAGGTCATGGGGTGTTTTTGGAATTTTTCCCATGTGGAAAAAATGAAAAATTTCTCCCAAACCTCCGTCGCCACCCCCAAGGTGCCATGTGGCACTCTCTGATTGGCCACAGCCGACGGGGAGAAATGGAATTTTTTCCAAAATTTTAAAAAATCTCAAAGGGCAAAAAGTTTCCGCGCCTCTCGCCGCCTCTCGTTAGGACACATGACAACCTTTGATGGTTGTGGGCTTGTGGAGTGAAATCAAATTTTTTTCTCAAGACAAATTTTTGAAAATTTTCCTAAGGGCAATTCAATGGGAAATTTTTGGGTTGCAGGCCTGTCAGGAAAATTTTTCCCAAATTTTCCCACCAAGGCACAAAAACTTCAAAGTGCCATAACTTGAGCTAGAAAGCTCAGTTTTGGGAAAACGAGGAATTTTCACAAATCTCTCAATGCCCTCTTTTCACAGGAAACATAAAATTTACATTTTGATAAATTTTAAGGGTCAATTATGCGAAAAGGATCTGTAGGATATTAATTTGTGAACTGGCACTTTTCCAATTTCTCAATTTGATAAATTTTGAACTCCTCCTTCACTCAACAAGTCAAAAAAACATGAATGATTGGTATATGGAGGGTTTAGAGTGTTTTAGTGAAGTTAATTTGTCTAATTTATTCAAGGTTGTATTTTTCGGCAATAGACGGGAAAATGATTGTAAGCTCCGAATTGAAATTCATTGAGTTTTAGAGATTCATTCTTAACTGTTTTAGTGAATTTGAGTTTCTTAAGTCTTCCTAAATATGAATTTCAAAGTTTTATAACTTATTGTTGAGTGTAAGATCGAACTGCTCATTTTTAATAAAATATAAATTGCCAGTAATGAGTTTAATATAGTGGACTATTTCTTTGAAATTTGTTTATCATTTCTTTGTGTTTTGGATGTGCATATGATTCCTAATTTAGTCAAATAAAATTGCTTATCAAACAACCATTCATTTCTACATTAAATGTAGTTCATAATTCAATTCAAATATGCATTTTTCAAAAGAGAACAATACTGTCTTTCCTTCCCATGCATTCTTTCTTTCTTTTCTTCTTCAAACAACAATTAAATTTCAACAATAATTCAAATCAAATGTGCAATACATTTTGAGAAAGAAATGCATCCTTTCATTTTTCATCAAATACAACATTACAACTTTCCTTTTTCATTTGTTTTCAAATACAATACATAAAGTATACAACATTGTTTCTTATTCCTTTCCAAAACAGAAATCTCATTCTCTTGACAACAATTTCAAATCCAGTATACATTACAATTTGAAAACTAATTCCATCCTTTATTCATATTTCAATAACAGTTTTACAACTTATCACTCTTCCAATTTGATTACAAAATACAAAATACAATGCTTATAATATCCTTTACATTTCCTTTCCAAAAATAGAGAACAAGTATAATTCTTCTTTACATTTCTCAATTCAAATTCAACTTCCATCTACAATGCAATAACTTCACATTACAATTACTATACATCTCATCCACTCAAGGTGGGAAAGGTTACATTGAATTTTCTCAAAAGAAAGGGACTATCAAACTGTAAATTTCTTCTTTATCCAAACAACAACATGCTAGTTTCTCCATCATTTTTTTTTTATCACAACAAGGAAGGGGAAAGGAAATGCTCTCCACCCAACCAAGACATCCAATGAGAAGGGATAAGTCATCCTTCCTCATTGGCCCCCGAGCCCCAACCATATTGAAATAAAGAATGAGAGACAACTCATGGAAACAATGGCTTCTACAACAACAAATAGCATTCTTTTCACATGCATAAAACAATAAAATACACAGTCCAAACAAGACAACAGTTCCCAAATGCATTTGAAATTATTCATACAACACATAGGCTTGATCAAGAAATCCAAACAAGAGAAAGGACTATGGGGAACTCCTTATGCCTCCCAATTTGGAATTGGGCATCCACCAAAATCATACCGCCATAAACACATCAAATCCCATAAACCTTATATCTCCCAACCCCTCCTTATGCCCCCCCAAAGTTTATCCCTTATCCCCCCCAAAGTAATAAATGCAAGTGGTTTCTTTTCCAAGGTGGATCCCAAACCAAAACTACCTTCACATTAAAATAGTGCCATTGGCAATCCCTTATGCCCCCCATATGAAATCCCCATAGCCTTCTCCTACACCATGCCCTAAGTAATCTACCCAACCAACCAAGAACACAAACACAAACACCATTTAAACATGCATGCAAGAGAAGGAAAACATTTAAAACACAACTCAAGATGCCTACCTCTCCATAATGGAGTTTGTTCCAAGCTCACAAGCTTTCCAAAATGTCAAAGTGCAGTCCAAAACCAGCAAAGTATAAGCATGAAAAAAGACTCCAAGCTTCCTCCACAACAAGCTCCAAAACAACAACAAAAAAATGCGCCCCCAAGAGGAAAATAACAAAGTTTCAACAACCTCAAATGAGCAAGAAGCTTTGAATTTAAAGGAGAGGGAAGAGGAGAGGATGATGTGGATCCTTGTGGGATGCCACATCATTCTTCCTCAACCCCAAGAGGAAATTCAACATCCTCACCAAAACATAATAAATAAAAATGACAAAATGACTTACACACTCCAAAATGACCCATACTTCAAAAGGACTGCATTAAAAATATGTAAGGGAAGTGCAATTAAAACTTACAAATTGTCACTTCAAAAAGCATTAAAAATTCCTAAATTTAACCTCCAAACCATAGGCATGGTTGGTGGATCATTTTAAGAGGTGTGGGACAAGTTTAACTTGTCCCACAAGCCTCCAAATTTGGCCTCCAAGGACAATTTCGAATTCCTAAGGAGATGAAGTGTTTAACATTCCAAAATCTGCCTTACATGCTCTTACAAATTTCTTACACATTCTTACATATTAACTTACACACTCTTCCAACATTATTATTTAAAATCAACAACTTTATTAATTACATTCCATGTCCCAATTAAATTTAAATAAATTTTAACTATATGACTCTCACATTAAAACTATCACATTTAAATTAACTAAAAGAAGGAACACATTACTAAGAAAAATACATACAACAATAATTAAAAACATATCCCATGGTCACATATAATGGAAATTCCCCCCCATGGGAAATCCTAACATAACTCAACACACAACGCACAACACAGTTGCCATGGTGACCTTGTTGAATTCACCCAGAATTTCAATATGGTTAGTCTCCAATCCCCGACATTGTTGTGATTTTTAACCTACAAAATGTAAATACCTCCTTCGGCCTCGTGGCTGTATCAGAACATCCAAAATGATATAAACAACATTTCAAAATCATCTAATCATATGAATCACAACAATATCAAGAATACAACATTATCATTTTTAATTAATTAAATCAACTATATCATCATCAATGATCTATCATACTAGGTCTACCCAAAATATCCAATGTCATAAGTCAAAATCAACATCCATATTATGTCCATGTCAAACAGTATATCATCAACCTCATATAAAAATGTCTCTAGTAACCATCATGCATAATAACTGAATCCAGATCAATAATAATCCATGATCTAACATCTAACCATCATACCAAAACAAAACATAATAGTGTCCATAATACGATCAATAGTATCAAAATCAGTATCAAAAAGTGTCAAAGGGAAGTGGGCACTATATCATCCTCCCCTTAGACTCTACTTCCTCCTTGAAGTCACTGAAACAAATGTGGAAACTACACTCGTAATACTATGGCATCCTCCCAAGTGGCTGCAGTCTCATCGTATATGTCCCACTATACCCATACCTAATCAATCTCTTTGCCTTGAAGGCCCAAGGTCCTGCGATCTATGATACAGATGGGCTCTACCGACACCTACCCCTGATCCTACACCTACAATGATGTCCAGTCCAAAATATGAGAAGGATCTGTAATGTACCTCCTAAGGACAAAAACATGAAACACATCATGTACGCGAGACAAGCTGGGTGGCAATGCTAGATGGTAGGCCAAAGGGCCGATACACTCCAAGATCTCAAAAGGACCAATGAATTGAGGAGCTAACTTAGAACCTTTTCCATAGTGGATAGGGCTCTTGTGTGGCCTGACACGAAGGAACACCTTCATGCCCACATCAAAACTATGATCAATCCTATGTTGCTCGCATACTTCTTCTACCTATCCTGTTCCTCCTACAATCTCTACCTGGTCAACACTACCTGCTGCTCCATGTCCTACAAAAGAGCTAGTCCAATAGATACTCTGTCCTCTAACCTATCCTAGCTAAGGGGTGTCTTGCACTCTTTACCATATAACGCCTAAAAAGGAGCCATGCCTATAGAACTTTGGAAACTGTTATTGTAGGAAAACTCCACTAAGTACAAGTACTCCTCCCACTTAGACTGCTGATCCATCATGTACATCCTGAGCATATCCTCCAAAATCTGATTCACTCACTTGGTTTGTCCATTTATCTCAGGGTGATATGTTGTGCTGAAGTTAATCCTCGTCCCGAGGACATACTGCATGGTAGTCTAGAAATGTGAAGTGTACAAAGGATCGCGGTCACAAATGATCTTCCGTGGGATCCCATGTAACCTGAAAATCTCATCCAAATATACTCATGCCACTAATCTAGCTATATAAGTGGTCTTCACCTGGAGAAAAGTGAGCCACTTTTGTCAATTTATCAACCATGACCATAATGGCATCGTGGTGATATCTCGACATAGGTAGTCCAACAATGAAATCCATGGAAATGGTGTCCCACTTCCATTCGGTATGGCATGAGGATAAAGAAGACCTAATGGATGCCGATACCTACCAAAACCCATGGCACTCTAAATACCATGACACAAACTGAGCCACATCTTGACGAAGTCCTCTCCAGTGATACAACTATTACAAAGTGGCATGCATCTTCTTCACCCCATGATGGGTTGAATAGGGTGCATTATGTGCCTCTACCAAGATGTCCTGCCTCAATCCTCCATCTCGAGAACATATATCTAGTATTTATGTCTCGAGAAGACCATTTTCCTTTAAGGTGAAACCATCAAAATTCCCCTCAAGGGGTCTCTGTGACTCTATCTCTGCTCAAGTGTAATGTAGAAGCTATCAAGAGGAAGTTGTTGAAGAATCCTACTCTACAAATCTGTGCTCACTATAGTGGCCATAGCCACATGTCTCTATCTACTGAGAGCATCTGCTACCACATTCTCTTTCCCCTTCACATGCTTGATCTCCATGTCATACTCATAAATCAACTCCATCCAACACCATTGACGAGCGTTTAGATTGGGCTGCGTGAAGAGGTGACAAAGACTCAAGTGATCTGTCCTGAGTGTGAATCTCCATCCAAGAAGAAAATGTCTCCATATAACCAAGGCATGCACAAATGCCACAAGCTCAAGATCATGGGTAGGATAATTAAGCTCGTGATCCTTGAGTTTACGAGACTCAAAATCTATAACCCTGCCATCCTACATCAACACACCTCCAAGCCCTACTAAAGAAGCATTTGTGCAAACAAAGAACTCACCCTGTGGATCGACACTACAAGAATGGGTGCTGTAGTGAGGCACTCCTTCAGTGTCCTAAAGGCCTGCTCACATCTATCCATCCAAACAAACTTCTTCCCTTTCCTCTGAAGGGAAGTGATAGGTGTGTAATCTGAGAAAAGTCCTAAACAAATCTCCGGTAGTATCCTACTAATCCCATGAATCTGTGCACCTCGGTCACTGTAGTGGGTGCTAGCCAATCCATAATGGCTCTAATATTGGAAGGATTGACTGTGATACCTTCCCTAGAAATAAAATGACCCAAATACTACACCTCTGATTGAAAGAAAGCACACTTCTCTAAGTTCCCGTAAAGCTGCTGCTCATGAAGACACTGAAGAACCTGTTGAAGGTGCCCCTCATGCTCCTCATGTGTATGTGAGTATATCAAAATGTCATTTAGGAAGATGAGAACGAAGTGATCTAAGAAGGTCCTAATACTCTATTCATCAAACTCATGAACACCTTTGCAGCAGGGGCATTCGTTAAACCAAAAGGCACCACCTTTGTGAACTCATAGTGCCAATATCTCATACAGAAGGCGGTCTTATGAATCTCCACCTCCAAAATCCTAAACTGATGGTAGCCTAACTTGAGATAAATCTTAGAGAACAACGTGTATCCCTTCATCTGATCAAACAAGTCGTCAATACGAGGAAGAGGATAACGATTCTTGATTGTTACCTTGTTCAAATGGAGGTAATCAATACACAACCACAATGATCCATCCTTCTTCTTCATGAAGATCACCAGTGCACCCCAAGGGGATACACTAGGATGGATAAGGCCCTTCTCCAAAAGGCTCTTAAGCTGTAACTTGATCTCACAGAGCTCCGGGGTGGTCATCCGATAAGGTGCCCGTGAGACAGGCTCTACTCTAGGGACTAGATCTATATGAAAATCAAGCTCACGTGGGGGTGGCATCCTCGGTAGCTCCCCTAGAAATACATCAAAAAACTCTCTCAAGATGGTATGATCATCTAGTGATGGTCCACTAGACCCATCCTCTGATCTGTCACTAACCGTAACAACATACATCTGACAACCCCGTCACACACATCGCTTAATCTACATAGCGGAAATGGTGTGAATAGAAACAGTCTCCGACCCCGACATCATCGAATCAACTCCTACATCATCTCACACAAGCTATAGTATTGTGATAACAATCCATCCACGGCCTGTGTGTAGATAACCAATCCATACCTGAATAACTCCATACGAGCCCAAAGGAAGAATACAAAGATCTGAGGTAGTGGTGAAAGGTCCCAAATCCACTACACACTCCTTAACTAAGGAGTCCACAAAGATCTTAGCTTCAAAATGCATCTCACCATCCCAACTAAGACCCTACCTAATTGCCACCAACTTGCATCACTCTACTAAAGATGGTGCAATAAAGGAATCAAAAGAACCAAAATCAAACAATACAGAGGTAGGGATACCACCAATGCTACTGTGGTCTCAATGACTATTCTCTAGTGCTCTACCTGGTGGTTCTCAACCACTGCATAGATCCTATGGCTGCATCCCATGTCACCAACTATTGGCTTCGAAACTGGTGCCTTACCCTTGTTAGGGTTCTAAGGAAAATATCTCCAAAAATGTCCAACTACTCCACATCCAAAACAACCACCTAATCCTCTCCAAGGAACAACACCTCTAGTAGGTGCCCTAGAAGCCTATGGCATGGATCTTGATGATCTGGTTATGGTCCTTGTGGCCTCACTTTGGCGAGCTCCTACCGACTAAGCTCTAGGTTTACCCTGTGTCCTGATGGGACCCCTAAGAGGAGGCCACATGCTCGACCTCTTTGTGCATCAACTCTCTGTGGAGGTCTATAGGGTGGACATGAATACTACTACTGCTATTCTGTTGTGGCCAAAATGATGACTATGAGGAAGACTGACCACCATGAGGAAGAGGCACTGAACCTCTTGATCTACCATCCTGCATCTGCTGAATGTGGCTCCTGACTTGGTCTCTAGCCTGTTGGGTTTTACCTCGAGTCTCCTCTGTAATATAGGCCTTCTCAATAGCCTCTGCTAAATTCTATGGATAGTGAATCTGGACTGCACCTCCAATATCTAAATTCAAGCCCCAGATGAACCTATGAATATGCACCGCTCATCTTGCATATAGTCTACATACTTGAATTAGATATAGAAGTCTACTCTCATACTCATTCTCGAAAGAGAAACCTACCGAAGGTCATGGAAGTTGTCAATCCTCTGCTGGATGAACCTCTATGATAAATACCTACTCCTGAATCTCTCCTCAAAAATCCCCCAGGCCAATGTCTCTGAATCTACATGGAGATTTTTCTACTTTGTCCTCCACCATACTCCTGCTCCATCCCTCAGTAGATGGATCGCAACACGAGCTCTTGTGTTGCTAGAACAAGGACAAAGATTGAAGCAACCACTCAAGATCACTAGCTAGGCCTCTACCTAAAATCCACCTGTATCACCTGAGTAGTGTGAGGGCTTAAGCTTTAGGATCTCCCTGATGTGATCCGCTGTTGTGGTCTATCGGCCTCTAGGTCTCTTTACTTACTCATCCCTAAGCCTATGGCTCTGAGACCTCTCTCTACACTCTGGAACTCCATCACCCTATCTCCTAGGTGGTGACTCTTCTCATGCTGACTCCACATGGGAGTTCTCTCCCTATGCTCCTTGCTATATCGGGAGATACCTGACCCTTGATAGAAGGAGCTCTATCATGGCTAGCTGTCTGCCCTCCACCTAATCCTCCACATAGAGTGGCATTAACATCCTGAAGGGTCTATAAAATCTGAGGTAGAATGGCTACTACACCCTGATCTAGTGGTGGTGGTGGTGGTGGTGAATCTGAGTCTCTGTGAAGGTTCCTCTCACTCCGTCTGAGCCTCCTACATAGACCAAAGTGAGAGTTAGTTCATTTTGCTAAGTTATACAACTTCCATGTTTACTAAAACATATAAATTCTTGCTAAGTTGTTTTCTAGATTTACAAATGTACTAGGTTTAAGTTTTCATGTCTCAAGTTTTCTAGTTTGCCCAATGGTCCAAGATTTTGAACCACTGCTCTGATACCAAACTATAGGGCCCATTCAAACAACCACTTGAGACCCAAGAAACAACCTAAGGTTAGAAAATTATAGGATAATTTTTTTATTAGAAGTGAACAAAACTGAGTTACCAGACAACAGTTTACCACTAGTAGGTTCTGGAACAAAGACATTTACCAAAAAACAAGTTTCCTTTATTAAATAATATCAAGCTCACAAGGTTCAAATTTTAGGGTTAGATGTTTTAGTTGGTTTCAGGGAGAAATCTACCCCCATACCCACTCTCTAACAGGCTCAGAGTTTTAACTAGATTTTTCTCATAATTAATGCTTCCAAAATTTCCTAAACCATTCCTAATGGATAGTAAATTTTCTCACCTTTCTGGTGATATAAAGAAGTCCTCCTAACTCCTTCGGGAACTCAAGATATGGTTTGGCGGAGTTTTGGGATCAAATTTTCCCCAAGGGGGACACGTGTCAAGAGGAGGGGAAAACCCCTTTGGCGGGTTGGTAGGTCATGGGGCATTTTTGGAAATTTTCCCCATCTTTGCCGCAAAAAAAAATTTATTCTAAATCTCCACTACCACCCCAAGGTGCCACGTGGCACTCTCTGATTGGCCACGTGTCGATAAGGCGAAATGGAATTTTTTTCCAAAATTTTACAAAATCTCAAAGGGTAAAAGTTTTTGCACCTTCGCTGCTATCTCGTGAGGACACGTGGTAGCCTCTGGATGGTTGTGAGCCATTGGAGCAAAATGGAAAATTTTTCCCGAGCCAAATTTTTGAAAATTTTCCTAAGGGCAATTCAACGAGAAATTTTTGGGTTACGGGCCCGCTAAGAAAATTTTTCCCAAATTTTCACACCAAGGCACAAAAAATTCAAAGTGCTATAACTTGAGCTGGAAATCTCAGTGTTGGGAAAATGAGGACTTTCTAGAAATATCTCAATGCCCTCTTTGCATAAGAAATATAAAATTTACATTTTGATAAGTTTTTAAGGGTCAATTATGCGAAAAGGATTTGCAGGATTTTAATTTGTGAACTAGCAGTTTTCCAACTTCTCAATTTGATAAATTTTGAACTCCTCCTTGACTCAACATGTCAAACAGACATGGAGGATTGGTCTAGGGAGGGTTTAGAGTGTTTAAGTGAAGTTTATTTTTCTAATTTATTTAAGGTTGTATTTTTCCGACAATAGACGAGAAAATGATTGTGCAAGCTCCGAATTGAAATTCATTGAGTTTTAGAGATTCATTCTTAACTGTTTTAGTGAATTTGAGTTTCTTAAGTCTTCCTAAATGTGAATTTCAAAGTTTCATAACTTATTGTTGAGTGTAAGATCGAACTGCTCATTTTTAATAAAACATAAATTGTCAGTAATGAGTTTAATACAGTGGACTGTTTCTTTGAAATTTGTTTATCATTTCTTTGTGTTTTGGATGTGCATATGATTCCTAATTTAGTCAAATACAATTTATTATCAAAAAACCATTCATTTCTACATTAAATTTAGTTTAGAATTCAATTCAAATATGCATTTTTCAAAAGAGAACAATACTATCTTTCCTTCCCACACATTCTTTCTTTCTTTTCTTCTTCAAACAACAATTAAATTTCAACAATAATTCAAATCAAATGTGCAATAAATTTTCAGAAAGAAATGTGTCCTTTCATTTTTCATCAAATTAAACATTACAACATACCTTCTTCATTTGTTTTCAAATACATTACATAAAGTATACAACATTGTTTCTTATTCCTTTCCAAAACAGAAATCTCATTCTCTTGACAACAATTTCAAATCTAGTATACATTACAATTTCAAAAACTAATTCCATCCTTTCTTCATATTTCAATAACAATTTTACAACTTATCACTCTTCCAATTTGATTACAAAATACAAAATACAATGCTTATAATATCCTTTACATTTCCTTTCCAAAAACAAAGAACAAGTATAATTCTTCTTTACATTTCTCAATTCAAATTCAACTTCCATCTACAATGCAATAACTTCACATTACAATTACTATACATCTCATCCACTCAAGGTGGGAAAGGTTACATTGACTTTGCTCAAAAGAAAGGGACTGTCAAACTATAAATTTCTTCTTTCTCCAAACAACAACATGCTAGTTTCTCCATCATTTATTTATTTTTTTATCACAACAAGGAAGGGGGAAAGGCAACGCTCTCCACCCAACCAAGACATCCAATGAGAAGGGAGAAGCCATCCTTCCTCATTGGCCCCCGAGCCCCAACCATATTGAAATAAATAATGAGAGACAACTCATGGCAACAATGGCTTCTACAAAAACAAGCAACATTCTTTTCACATGCATAAAACAATAAAATACACAGTCCAAACAAGACAACAGTTCCCAACTGCATTTGAAATTATTCATACAACACATAGGCTTGATCAAGCAAGCCAAACAAGAGCAAGGACTATGGGGAACTCCTTATGCCTCCCAATTTGGAATTGGGCATCCACCAAAATCATACCGCCATAAACACATCAAATCCCATAAACCTTATATCTCCCAACCCCTCCTTACACCCACGAAAGTAAGAAATGCAAGCGAGTTTCTTTTCCAAGGTGGTTCCCAAACAAAACATAATAGTGTCCATAATACGATCAATAATATCAAAATTAGTATCAAAAAGTGTCAAAGGGAAGTGGGCACTACATGAAGCATTGACACAACCTAGAGAAAAAATGGATAATCCATTAGCATTTACAAGCAAAACCTTAGCCAAGGCTGAGAGGAATTATTCAACTATAGAGAGAGAGGAATTGAGCATGGTCTATTCCCTACAAAAGTATAGGAAATCTGTATTGGCTACATCATTTTTTTCTACATAGATCTTGATCCACTAAAATATTTATTAAATAGACTAGTGTTACAAGGTAGGATATGCCACTGGCTAATTTTTTTCCAAGAATTTAAATTTACTATTGAAGTCAAACAAGACAAATTAAATAATGGACCAGACTACTTGTCAAGGATAGAAATAGGATAAGATGAAGGACCGATCGATGATGATTTCTCCGGTGCATACCTATTCAAAATAGAGGCCATTCCAAAAGAATTCTATGATATAGCACATTTAGTACATGCGGGATAATTCCCTAGTGAATATACAAAACAATCGAAGAGGAACTTGTTAAGTTAGGATTTCCCCTTTACCTTCATCTATGGATATTTATATAAGGAAAAGATGATGTCCGTAGAAGGGTTTCCTTAGAACATAGAAGAAAGTGTATATTAATATAATCTCATGAAGGTGTCACTGGAAGACATAATGGCAGGATCAAACAACCAGAAAAGTGATGATGGATGGATTGTGGTGGTGTAGTGCCCACATTTTTATAGCTCAGTTACTTGTTACTCATTTACTCATAGACATGTTTTGAGAGAGACTTGATATGTTTTGAGATTTGATCCGATTAGGCATGTATGGACATTTAGGCGTATAGAAATGAATTAGCTTGATTACTATGTTTTCTACATTATCTTTAGATGTCATGGATACTAATTGATATGATGTTGTTTTGGAACGTAGTTATATTGATGGATACTTAGTTTGTTGCATGTTGGGATTCTATGGATACATGTCATTTTATCATTGTGACTAACTTATGGTGAATTATGTATGGTTGTGCACGTTGTCACACTTTCGATTCCAGAAAGATGAAATGTTAGTCTAGAATTCATTGATATCTTATTTGGTAGTTGATTTATATTTTATCAGATAGGTGCGTTTAATGTGTGTAATGAGTGTACAAGTGACAGGTCACAGGAGAACGTGGGACTCAAGCCAACTAAGCAACTTTGCATAAGAAGCCCACGGGTTAAGCCCTATCCATGTTTATTACTTAAGGCCTTAGTGTTAGAATTATTATTTTGGACACCATGGGTGACCCTCATTGTAATGTAATATGTCTTGTAATTATTAACTTTGCTTAGGGTGTTTAGTTTGTGTTGTAAACTTGTTTGGGGAATTAATGACCCCACTTGCATTAAGTTTTGAATTAGATTAATGATGTACTTAATCTATAGGGTTTAGGGTCACATGTGAACCCTTGGGTGTTCCCACACCCTTTACCATTGTGCCAAATTTTTCCAAACCAGAACTTAGGTTATTCTGGGCATTTTAGGGACCCCTTTTTAGTTTGGGAGTTCCCTTAACATTAAAATGAGCCCTTGGACCCTAACTAATAGGTAAGGGGGCTTATTTCCAAGGCTAGAGGGAGTTTTCCTCCCTTTTTGTCTCTTATTTGGTCACATCCATGTAAGGGGTATTGATTAGTGTGCTTGTTAAAAGTTACACAAGAATTGTCTTGTTAGCATTTAGAGTAATTTGGGAGAAGAGGGCTAAAAGGAATTTTACCCTTTCTCTCTTTTTTTTTGGCATCTTTGACCTTGAAGGAAGAGAGGGGTGACACATGTCACCCACTAATTTGTGAGGATTTTTTTTTGCCCCTCGTAAAATTTCCCTTCATGGGAAAAGAAGAGAACTTCCTTTTTGGAGATTTTGCTTGGATGCTTGTGTGATTTGGAGCTAGAGGTTGCTTGGGTCAAGAAGTGGAGAAGATTGAAGTTAGAAATATTTTTAGAGAGTTTTCCTTGAGGTAGGCTCTTAAGCTTTATTGTATGTGTTATATTCATGCTAGTTGTTAGATTGTTTACTTGGAAATGTGGTTTTTGCATGAGGATTTTTATTTATTGTTACTTGTTTTTTCTCCCTTCATCATATGGCATGATGGATTTTTGGAGTTGTGGGGGAAGAGAGAGGGATTTTTCCCTCTCAATACTCATAGGCTTGATGAGCAATCCTTTTACGATTTGGTTATTCCCCTCAAATTGGTTTGAGGTGGGGAAGTTGGTTCATTTGGCTTGAACCTCCTTCCCCATTCTTGGTAAGGAAACCCCTTTGGGGTTTGAAAATCCTTCCAAGAAGGATTTGGTGAAAGGGAGGAGAAATAAGGAGGGCTTGAATGAAATAGGAGAAATAAGGAGGGCATGGAGATATTTTTTTAATGAAAATATTATTGGTTACAATTTTGGAGAACTTCTCTCCTCTCTTCCCCATTTGTTTTAGAGGTAGAATTTGGGTTCTCCTCTTTTTCATCTTGTAAAATTTGGAGTCTTGTTTATACTTGTCTTGTGCTTCATGTGGATGTATCATTGTTTGTTCACCCTCACTCTTGTGCAAGTTGTGGTTAGTTGTCCTCTTTCCCATGGGCTTGGGGGAGGCTAGCATGCATCCCAACTTTGGGAAAGGCATGTAATGATGCCTATGGTTGGGTGGTAAACAAGCTTCTTCTCCTTGTTGGTTTTCTTGAAGGCATGTGCATTGGGATCTCAAGATGGAAGTGGGTTGTTGGTTGGAGCTCTTTATCTTCTTCACTCTATTGTGGACATTACCTCTTGTCTCTTGAAAAGAATGGTTTAGTGGAAGCTTCATTGTTGTAAAACCTCCTTTTTGTATTTGTAAATTTCTTTTAAACTAGTGTAGGTTTTCTTGAGCAAACTCTCTCTTCAAGCTTGCAAGAAGTCTTGTAATAAACTTGAGTAGTTATGTATTTGTGTATGGTTTTATATGTGAACTTCAAATCTTAAAAATGAAATATTGTATTAGTTGGTTTTCTTTAATATGAAAATTTGATTGTATTCTCCCTTTTGAAAAAAAAAATGTATAGATTGGGAATATGTCTTTCTTGTGAACATATATACACACTTCATGTTGAATATCCCTCTTGTTTAAAAATCTGAAATGTTTATTTAGTTATTGCATTTGAAAAAAATATCATTACCTTGTTGAAAGTCTCATTTTTAATATATATATATATATATAAAATTCAAATATACATATATATATATATATTTGAATTATATATATATATATATATATATATATATATATATATATATATATATATATATATTTGAATTAATCATTTAGTGTTTCCTTGGAAAAGAAAATAACTATTCTTTTTCTTTTTGAAACATTATTAAATGGAATGTGAATAGTTTTTTTTGAATTCCTTTCCATGTAGAAGCTAATGGTTTGTGCTTAAGTATTTTCATTTGAAATAGTTGTGCTTCCCTTTACCACAAAATAGGTGAATCATTTGGTGTGATTAGTTGAAAATTTTAAGCTCCTTTTTGCATTAAAATAACAAACTAAAACCTGTGATTATCATTTTGAAATAAATTATTCCTACATTTGAAATACTACAATATGTAAAAAGGGGGTGATCTTAGTTTATAAATGAATCTACATTATGTTAAGCATAGTTATATACATTAATTAGTTAATATGATTATTGCTATATTAGAATTAAAAAATAAAAATAAATAAATAAATAATATAATATGTATATATATATATATCTACGATATATATATGTATTATATATATATATATATATATATATAATATACCAAATATAAAATGAAATCAAAATTTAAATATTATTAAAAAAAAGAAAAAAAAGAAAAAAATAATGTGTGTTGGGGAGGGGTTGGACCCCCCAACCCGGCGCTTAGACTATCCCCTACAACTGTTCCCCTACCCGTTTGGCCTCTCCCAAAACCCCGCACCATTGTCCCGCTCTAGCTTGTCCCCGAGCTTGTTCCTCCCTCTCCCGTGCTGTCCCTCCAACCGCCGCAACACCTCCTTCCCTCCTACACCGCCCTTCCCTCCCCATGGTTTTCTCCCCCCTTCACGTGACCCTATAGCTTTCTCTCTAGCCACGTTTGCCCTTATACCCCAAAGCGCCTCCAATTTTCACACTAAACCAATATACAAGAAAAAAATATATATGGCCACATCTCTTATACAAATAAAAAAAAAAAAAACATATACATTTCCATATTGGCTTGGTTGGATTCGATAACACTCTCCCAATCCATGAGGATCAAGCCCCCATTACTTCTTTTCCATCGCACATAATAAAACAATACAAAACAAAATGAGAGAAGATAAGAGGAAAGGAGAAACATAGAGAAAGTTAGGGCAACATTAGGGTAAATTTGAAATCAAGGGCCGATTTGATTTGACTGGATTAGATCTAAAGGCTCATGTTTATTCCTACACACTTAAAGTCATGTGCCTTTTTGTGGGATTAAGAAATAGTTAAAGGGGGGTTGTGTAGGTAAATAATTAAAAGGGGAGACTAACTAAGTTAAAAAGGGTTCTAAAGATTTAGTAAACTTTGTGCTTTTAAATTTATTCTTAGTAGAAAGAAAAATAATCGATTGTGTTCATTTAGGTTTTATGCATCTTTGGAGAAATTAATAACTATTATGAATTAAATATTAACAGAAGGGGTTAAGTAGAGCATTAGTAATTATAGGTCACTTTTTAAAAAAATTATACCAAAATTTTTAGTAATTTCTGGTTTGTTTCCGTTGTCCGAGGCGGGGCATGACATTTGGCAATGAATGGAGGTTCACACACATGGACACTGGGTAATAAATCAACCAGTTAACAACATTGGTAATAACATTAAAAGTAAGTAAATAAATAAAATAATTAAACATTTTCTACAACCATTTAATAACCTCTTCACCACCTCATGTACAGGATGGCACCCAAGAGGGGATGATCAGCTAGAGGCTTGGGGCATAGTGCACCTACGTGGGAGCCGTCGACACCCAAATTTGGGCCTCAGATATTAGAGGTCCTACAACAGCTGATGGGCATTGTGCAGTAGCGTCTTCCACCACCGTAGGAGGTGAGAGAGGAGATTCCATTGGGAGACAAGGAACCGATAGGCAAGGACACACTTTCAGAGCTGCTGAGCATGATACACCAAGGCGGGAGAGGTCACATAGCCCTTCCATTCATCACGAGAGGGTAGCCTCGTACCGTCGTAGCCACTCACATAGTCTCGAGGGACCATTTAAAGATAGGAGACCCCTTTCACCGTCGACCGCATCACTAGGATTGAAATACAGGCAGTGTGATTAGAGATCTCCTTCACTTCTAGCCACCCACCTACACCGGCTCTACCAATGGATTTGAGGCTGAGTCATGGCTCCTTAACTTGGATAGTTTCTTTGGCTTTCACTCTTATGAGAGAAATGTAAAGGCAAGGTTTGCCATATACTTCATCCGAGACACAATAGGCATTTGGTGGAGGAATGAGGAGCAGAAGCTCCATCTGACTCAAGAGACAGTGACCTAGGAGTTATTTGAAGAGTGATTTAGGGCTCGCTATATGTCAGAGAATTTCGTGCAGAAGAGGATCGATGAGTTTCATGAATTGTGACAAGGATCTGGCATAGTAGCGCAGTATGAGAGCAGGTTCTTGGATCTTCTATAGTATGTGGATTACCTGTAAGATGAGAAATTGTAGGTTAATAGGTTTATTCAAGGGCTTAATGTAGATATAGCAGGAGCAATTAGGATGTTATCTCCTCCCACACTTGAGAAGGCCATTGAGAAGGCCTACTTAGCTAAGGAGAACATGACCAAGGCACAGGAGCACCAAGATAGAAACAAGAGCAAGTTTCAGGAGAGGATATAGGCCTTTCAGAGTTAGAGGTCACGGGTACAACACCACCCCCTAGAGGAGGATTCTAGCCTCTCGCCAGTAGCCACGAGGGCTCCACCACACCCACAAAGTGACAAACATAGAAAGGGGCCACCCACAACAGGGGGCTAAAAGACACAGGGTTTTTAAAGAGGTGGTTCTAGGGAGGTTTTGGTGGAGCCAGGGATAGGAGGTAGGGTACTTAGTAGGTACAAATCAGCTCACACATAGCAGTCTACTAGGGTTGGACTAGCAGGATCAATACACCGAGTACAGGAGGGACCCCATCTCAGAGGGGTACATGAGGATGTTTCATTTGTGGATCTCTTGATCACTATGTGCGTATGTGCCCACACAAACCCAATACCATGGATGCACAAAGAGCCACTAGATCTGAGAAGATGGTGGGTGATGTGGGATGCGCCCATCGTGTATATGTAGTGGTTAACAACCGCCAGACCGAGCATCAAGGCCATAGTCATTGAGACGATAGGTACTATCAGGGGTATTTCTGTCTTAGTACTTTTTGATTCAGGTGCTTCTAATTCTTTTATATCACCTTCTATAGTGGACCAATGTGGGCTAGTGGTGGTTAGGCAACCAAATAGTTGACAGGTTGAGTTGGTGTCTGGGGCCAGACTCACCATGGACTTGTATGTGGAGAGTTACGTACTTGATTTAGGAGCCTTCTCCACTACACTTGACCTTTGAGTTATTCCTCTAGGATCATATCAGGTAGTATTGGGTATGGATTGGCTCGAGGCTCATTAAGCTAAGGTGGATTGCAGAAATAAAGTCATTGAGTGTCAGGATGATCTTGGTAGTGCAGTTGTGATTTCAGGGATGAAGAGGCCTATCTCTTTGCGCATGGTCTTGGCTAAGCAACTCAAGTGAAGCATGCGTAAGGGATGTCAGTTATTTGCTATCACCATTAGTGACCGATTAGAGAGCACTCTAGAGCACTCACCCTTAGATGATCATGCAGTTTTGAGGGAGTATGCAGATGTGTTTCCGGTGTGACCTTCTAGGGCTACCACCCCGCAAAGAGGTGGATTTTACCATTGAGCTAGTACCTGGATCTGCACTAGTTTCTAGGGCACCGTATCAGATAACGATTCCAAATATTCATGAGCTCAAGATTTAGTTAGAGGAGTTATGAGATAAGGGTATCATTC
Source organism: Taxus wallichiana var. yunnanensis (assembly GCA_018340775.1). Lineage (NCBI taxonomy): Eukaryota > Viridiplantae > Streptophyta > Pinopsida > Cupressales > Taxaceae > Taxus > Taxus wallichiana. The sequence continues at coordinate 562,172,123 of CM031240.1, forward strand.
ACCCTAGTGTATCTCCTTGGGGAGTTCCAGTCATATTTGTGAAGAAGAAGGATGTTCTCTCAGGCTTTATGTTGGTTTCAGACATCTCAAAAAGGTCACAATAAAGAACCATTACCCGCTCCCTAGGATTGATGACTTGTTTGATCAGATGCGGGGAGTGAGAGTGTTCTCCAAAATTGATCTCAAGTCAGGGTATCATCAGTTGCGCATATTAGATGTAGACATTCATAAGACAATGTTTCGCACACGTTATGGGCATTATGAGTTCATAGTTATTCCATTTGGTTTGACTAATGCCCTAGTTGTCTTCATGAGCCTCATGAATGGAGTATTCAGGACATTTCTAGATCACTTTGTCTTAGTGTTCCTTGATGACATATTGATTTATTCTCATTCCAAGGAGGAACACGAGGAGCATTTGAGACAGGTACTTCAGGTTTTGAGAGAGTAGAAGTTGTATGGGAACTTGGAAAAATGTAGCTTCTTTCAGATAGAGATTCAATACTTGGGTCATATCATATCAGGTGAGGGTATCTCAGTAGATCCCTCTAAGATATAGGCTATCATGGACTGGCTAGCACCCACATCAGTTACTGAGGTGAGGAGTTTCATGGGTTTAGTAGGGTATTACCGCAGGTTCGTACATGAATTTTCTAGGATTTCTCACCCTATCACTTCTCTTCAGAGGAAAGGGAAGAAGTTTGATTGGTCAGAAAAGTGTGAGCAGGCCTTTCAATTGCTTAAGGAAAGGTTAACCATGGCACCCATCTTAGCAGTTCCAGACCCGATAGAGGATTTTGTTGTTTGTACTGATGCATCACTAGAGGGTTTGGGAGTAGTTCTTATGCAAGAGCATTGGGTTATTGCATTTGAGTCTCATAAGATCAAGGACTACGAGCTTAATTACCCTACTCATGACTTGGAGCTTGTAGCAGTTGTCCATGCACTTGTGTGTTGGCAAAACTTCCTTTTGGGTAGACCTTTCATTTTGAGGACAAGATCATCGTAGCTTGTAGCATATCTTCTCACAGCCAAACCTCAACGCTCGTCAATGGCGTTGGATGGAGTTCCTATGTGAGTATGACATAGAGGTGCAGTATATCAAAGGAAAGGAAAATGTTGTTGCAGATGCACTTAGTAGATGATGACATGTCCTTGCTTCTTTGACACTTCAGTCAGATTCGAGAGGTAAGATTCTTGAGCACCTTCTAGAGGAAAAAATTTATGAGGAGCTAGGTAGATGTTGGCTTCACAGGATTCATTAGAGGGTAGATATTTTGGGTGTGTTTTAGAGACAAATGGTTTACTTCAATTCTATAAGCACATCTACGTGCTGCACAATCAGTGATCTACATAGCTTCATCCGCATAGAGGCTCATCGAGCCCCTTATGCGGCACATCTAAAAGTGAATAAAATGCACGCTGATCTAAGGGAGTTATATTATTGGCTAGGTCTTTGACAGGACATAGCAGATTTTGTTACACATTGCCTTGAGTGCCAGAGGGTCAAGGTAGAGCATTCTCATCCTGCAAGACTCTTACATCCTCATGATATTCCCGAGTGGAAATGGGATGTGATCTCCATGGATTTCATAGTTAGACTTCCTATGTCTTCTTATCATCATGATGCCATTATGGTTACCATGGATAAGTTGACCAAGGTTGTGCACTTCTCACCAACCAAGGTCACCTATAATACACAGGCCATTGCCAAAGTATTTATGGAGGACATTGTTAGGTTGCATGGGATTCCAAAGACCATCATCAATGATAGGGATACCATCTACACTTTAGTTTTCTGGACTTCCTTTCAGACTACTCTGGGTACTCAAATTAATTTTAGTTCAGCTTATCATCCAGAGATAGATGGATAGACATAGAGAGTTAATTAGGTACGTTGGAGGACATGTTGAGGATGTATGTGATGGACCAGCAGAAGAAATGGGAAGATTATTTACATTTAGTTGAGTTTGCTTACAACAACAACTATCATAGTTCCATTGGTATGGCTCCTTACCAGGATTTGTATGGACGACCTTGTAGGACACCTTTGAGTTGGGATAGATTAGATGACAAGATTATTTTGGGACCAACATATCTACAAGATTTAGAGTAGTATATTGTTTTGATTAGACAACGTCTTGAGCAAGCTAGAGCACGCCGTAAGGCGTATGCGAGACACCAAGAAGACTAATCGTCACTTCTCGGTGGGTGACAAGGTCTTTATTGAGGGTTTGCCCGCATAAGAGCCCAATCCGGTAGGGAAAGGGTTCTAAGTTATCACCTTGCTTTGTGGGGCCTTTTGATATTTTGGAGGTCATAGGTCTAGTTACCTACCACCTAGCTTTGCCACCATGCCTTACACAAGCCCACAATGTATTTCATATTTTTGTACTACGTAGATATGTACCAGATGTTTCTTATGTTTTGGATTGGTTGGCATTATAGGTAGAGGATGGAGGATAGTGGAGACTTGAGCCCATACGCATATTGGAGCACCGGAGGTTGGCCATTTGGGGTCGAGAATTGGGAACAGTTATAGTGTAGTGGGACCAATATGACGAGACAATGACTACGGGAGGATGTGACACCTTTGAGGGATAGATATCCCTATCTCTTTCAAAGTGACTTCTAGGAAAAGTGTAATTTTAGTAGAGGGGATGTAGTGCCCACTGTTTATAGCTCGATTACTTGTTGCTCATTTACTCATAGACATGTTTTGAAAGAAACTTGATATGTTTTGAGATTTGATCTGATTAGGCATGTATGGACATTTAGGCGTATAGCATTGATTTAGCTTGATTACTATGTTGTTTACATTATCTTATGATGTCATGGATACTAATTGATATGATGTTGTTTTGGAATGTAGTTATATTGATGGATACTCAGTTTGTTGCATGTTGGGATTCTATGGATACATGTCATTTTATCATTGTGACTAACTTATGGTGAATTATGTATGGTTATGCACATTGTCACACTTTCGATTCCAAAAAGATGAAATGTTAGTCTAGAATTCATTGATATCTTATTTAGTAGTTGATTTATATTTTATCGGACATGTGCGTTTAATGTGTGCAATGAGTGTGCAGGTGACAGTCATAAGAGAACATGAGACTCAGGCTAGCTACGTAACTTTGCACAAGCAGCCCACGGGCTAAGCCCTAGCCATGTTTATTGCTTGAGGCCTTAGCATTAGAATTATTGTTTTGGGCACCATGAGTGACCCTCATTTGTAATGTAATATGTCTTGTAATTATTAATTTTGCTTAGGGTGTTTAGTTTGTGTTGTAAACTTGTTTTGGGGAATTAATGACCCCACTTGCATTAAGTTTTGAATTAGATTAATGATGTACTTAATCTAGAGGGTTTAGGGTCACATGTGAACCCTTGGGTGGTCCCCACACCCTCTACCATTGTGCCAAATTTTTCCAAACCCGAAATTAGGTTATTTTTGGTATTTTTATGGACCCTTTTTTAGTTTGGGAGTTCCCTTAACATTAAAATGAGCCCTTGGACCCTACCTAATAGGTAGGAGGCTTATTTCCAAGGCTAGAGAGATTTTCCCTCCTTTTTCCTCTTCTTTGGTCACATCCGTGTAAAGGGTATGTACTAGTGTACTTGTTAAAAGTTACACAAGAATTGTTTTGTTAGCATTTAGATTAATTTGGGAGAAGAGGGCTAAAAGGAATTTTACCCTTTCTCTCTTTTGTTTTGGCATCTTTGACCTTGAAGGAAGAGAGGGGTGACACATGTCACCCCCTCATTTGTGAGGATTTTGTCTTGCTCCTCTTCAAATTTTCCTTCATGAGAAAATAATAGAACTTTTTTTTGGAGATTTTGCTTAGATGCTTGTGTGATTTGGAGCTAGAGGTTGCTTGGGTCAAGAAGTGGAGAAGATTGAAGTTGGAAAGTTTTTTGGAGAGTTTTCCTTGAGGTAGGCTCTTAAGCTCTATTGTATGTGTTATATTCATGCTAGTTGTTAGATTGTTTACTTGGAAATGTGGTTTTTGCATGAGGATTTTTATTTATCATTACTTACTTTTTCTCCCTTCATCATATGGCATGATGGATTTTTGGAGTTGTGGGGGAAGAGAGAGGGATTTTTTCCTCTCAATACTCATAGGCTTGATGAGCAATCCTTGTAGGATTTGGTTATTCCCCTCAAATTGGTTTGAGGTGGGGAAGTTGGTTCATTTGGCTTGAACCTCCTTCCCCATTCTTGGTAAGGAAACCCCTTTGGGGTTTGAAAATCCTTCCAAGAAGGATTTGGTGAAAGGGAGGAGAAATAAGGAAGGATTGAATGAAATAGGAGAAATAAGGAGGGCATGGAGATAATTTTTTTAATGAAAATATTATTGGTTACAATTTTTGAGAACTTCTTTCCTCTCTTCCCCATTTTTTTAAGAGGTAGAATTTGGGTTCTCCTCTTTTCATCTTATAAAATTTGCAATCTTTTTATAATTTTCTTGTGCTTCATGTGGATGTATCATTGTTTGTTCACCCTCACTCTTGTGCAAGTTATGGTTAGTTGTCCTCTTTCCCATGGGCTTGGGGGAGGCTAGCATGCATCCCAACTTTGGGAAAGTCATGTAATGATGTATGTGGTTGGGTGGTAAACAAACTTCTTCTCCTTGTTGATTTTTTTGAAGGCATGTGCATTGGGATCTCAAGATGGAAGTGGGTTATTGGTTGGAGCTCTTTATCTTCTTCACTCTATTATGGGAATTACCTCTTATCTCTTGAAAAGAATGGTTTAGTGGAAGCTTCATTGTTGTAAAACCTCCTTTTTGTATTTGTAAATTTCTTTTAAACTAGTGTAGGTTATTCTTGAGTAAACTCTCTTCAAGCTTACAAGATGTCTTGTAATAAACTTGAGTAGTTATGTATTTGTGTATGGTTGTATATGTGAACTTCAAATATTAAAAATGAAATATTGTATTAGTTGGTTTTCTTTAATATGAAAATTTGATTGTATTCTCCCCTTTGAAAATAAAAACGTATAGATTGGGAATATGTCCTTGAGAACATATATACATAGTTCATGTTGAATATCTCGCTTGTTTAAAAAAAAAGCTAAAATGTTTATTTAGTTATTGCATTTGGAAAAAAAAATATCATTACCTTTTTAAAAGTCTCATTTGTAATATATATATATATATATATATATATATATCTGAATTAATCATTTAGTGTTTCCTTGAAAAAAAAATAATCGGCCTTTTCTTTTTGAAACATTATTTTATGGAATGTGAATAGTTTTTTTGAATTCCTTTCCATGAAGAAGCTAATGGTTGTGCTTAAGTATTTTCATTGAAATAGTTGTGCTTCCTTTACCACAAAATAGGTGAATCATTTGGTGTGATTAGTTTGAAAATTTTAAGCTCCTTTTTGCATTAAAATAACAAACTAAAACCCGTGATTATCATTTTGAAATAAATTATTCCTACATTTGAAATACTACAATATGTTTACAAAAAAGGGGGTGATCTTAGTTTATAATGAATCTACATTATGTTAAGCATAATTATATACTTTACTTAGTTAATATGATTATTGCTATATTAGAATAAAAAAATAAAATAAATAAATAAATAAATAATATTATATGTATATGTATATATATATATATATATTATAATATATATTTTTATATTATATATAATATACCAAATATAAAATGAAATCAAAATTTAAATATTATTAAAAAAAAAAGAAAAAAAGAAAAAAATGTGTTGGGGAGGGGCCGACCCCTAACTCCTGCTCGGGATCTGTCCCCACCGCGCTGCTCCCCTACCCATTTGGCCGCTCCCAAAACCATGCACCATTGTCCCCTTCGGCCCGTCCCCGAGCCTATTTCTCCCTCTCCTCATGCCTGTCCCTTTAATCGCCACAACACCTCCTTCCTCCTACGCCACCCTTCCTCCCCACGATTTTCTCTCCCCCTTCACGCGACCCTATGCCTTTCTCTCGGCCATGCTGACCCTTATACCCCAAAGTGCGTCAATTTTATCACTAAACCAATATATAAGAAAAAAATATATGCGGCCACATCTGTTATATGAATAAACAAAAAAAATACATATACATTTCCATATTGGCTTGGTTGGATTGGATAACACTCTCCTAATCCATGAGGATCAAGCCTCCATTTCTTCTCTTTCACCTGCACATAATAAAACAATACAAAACAAAATGAGAGAAGAATATAAGAGGAAAGGAGAAACATAGAGAAAGTTCGGGCAACATTAGGATAAATTTGAAATCAAGGGCCTGATTTGATTTGACTGGATTAGATCTAAAGGCTCATGTTTATTCCTACACACTTAAAGTCATGTGCCTTTTTGTGGGATTGAGAAATAATTAAAGGGGGGGCATGTGGGTAAATAATTAAAATGGAAGACTAACTAAGTTAAAAAGGGTTGTAAAGATTTAGTAAACTTTGTGCTTTTAAATTTATTCTTAGTAGAAAAAATAATAATCAGATTGTGTTGGGCTAGGGTTTTATGCATCTTGAGAGAAGTTAATAAGTGTTGGGCTAGGGTTTTAGTAATTTCTCGGTTTGTTTCCATTGTCCGAGGTGGGCATGATAGGTGGCCTACACTATTTAAAGATGCACATAAACATGCATGGTCTTGTGAAATTTGTCGTGGGTGTGAAAACCTAATGCCCTAGATAAGATGCCTTTGAAACCAGTCTTAGCATTATCCCCGTTTGAAAAATGGGCTATAGACTTCATTGGACCAATTAAACTAGCCGATGGACACTCTCGGGAAAGATTCATCATCACAAGGACAAAGTATTTAACAAGATGGGAAAAATCCATCCCAACTAAAGATTGTACAACTAAAACAATGACTAGATTCATCTATGAACATATAATCACTCAGTTTCGATGTATTTTAATTATTACAAGTGATCAAGGGAAACACTTTGTGAATGCTACTGTGAGGGAATTACTAAGAAAATTCATGATAAACCATAACCAAAGTACACCTTACCACCCACAAGTGAATGGGACAACAGAATATTTTAACAAGGTATTGGAGAAGGTACTTACAAAAATATGTTCATTACAACAAGCAGATTGGGATTTGAAGATACCTGTAGCCTTATGGGCTTACTACACCACATACAAAAGGTGACTAAATACTCCCCATTTAGATTAGTCTATGGACTTGAAGGCGGTCCCTATAGAGTTTGTACTTCTAAGCTTAAGAGTGGTGGTAACATTTAGGATGAATGAAGACTCTTCACTTCATGAGAGACTGATTGAATTAGAGAAATTGGATGAAAAAATGTTCTATCAAAGATACAAAAACTCAAGAAAAAAAGAGATAGAAAGCTTGGCACGAATGTCAAATCAAAATAAAAGAGTTTGACATTGGAGATTAGGTATTGCTCTATGATAGTAAATGGAAAAATCTAGGAAAATCAAATTTATATGGCTAGGGCCATATATTATCAAGGAAGCATTTCCTTCGGAGTAAAAAGATTTCAAACCCTATAACTTAAGGAATTACCTGAGGCTATGTGAATGGGGAAAGTTTAAAAATGTATACTACTTATATATATATATATATATATATATATATATATATATATATATATATATATATATATATATATATATATATATATGTATATATATATATATATTAAACAAAATAAATTGACCTATCCGAAAATTGGTGATTCGGAGGGTAGGATGAGGGGTATGATGAAAACCTACAAGGCCATCCTTACTCTAATAAACATAATAAAAATACACGGATGAAGGATACTCACGAAACAAATGAAAAATCCACGAAGGAAGGATACCTATTAAACAAAGGAAAAGTCCACAGAGAAAGGATACCCACGGAACATAGGAAAAAACCACGAAGGAAGGATACCCACCTAACAAAGGAAAAAGCCAAAGAGTAAGGATACCTATGGAATGAAGAAAAATCAGTGGAGAAAGGATACCCTCAGAATGAAGGAAATTTTGTAGAGCAAGGATACCCATCGAGTGAAGGGAAAAAAAAAGCAACAAGAAAATCTATAAGATGATGAAAAAGACATGGAATGAGAAAATACATGGAACAAAGGGATGAAATGAAAAATCCACATAATGAAGGAGAGGAAAACCCATGGGATGAAGGAGAAAAAATGCGTAATGAATAAAACATGCGAAATGAAGAAAATCTGCGGAAGAAGCAAAAATATAACACGTTAGAAAAATAATAAATGTGGTAGGTACAAGTTGGAAGGCTATAAAAGAGATCCAACCATAAGGGATTAAGGCACAAAATATAAAGTGGATATAGAATAATTCATTAGGGAAATTGCAAAGAAGTGAGCTAGGGAAAATTAGGGAAAATCAAGAGAGATGGATAATCCAATTGAGCTTACACAAGATGAGCTTTGAAGGCCAAAGTTCTAGAAGTGGTATTTGAATTCAATAAGCATGATCCTGTGGGAGTATTATCACATATCACATTTAAATTCACCCATACATGGGATTTACATAAATATATTAGCTCAAAGATCACCAAATATGACCACACATGACTCGAAGTAGATAGAAAGTTGTTTCTTGAAGAAAATCCCAATACTAAAGAGATGGGTTACAAAAATAATACAAAAGTGATCATTGAATTGAAGATAGATGTTTGGAGTTGAATCCCATAATTTTCTAGGGTTGATCATGTAATTTGAGTTATTCGAGATGGATACACAATCGATACTTTATTTGGATCAACAATACCTAATTAACACCGATGGCATGGCTAAGGTTATGTGATTATGGGAACATGATGATCTCGTGATCACGAAAAAAATATTTTAATAAAAGATATTGCATGAGAGATGGGGGTCACAAAGACAAAGAGAGGAGTACACATCACAAATATAACAAGCCATACACTTAGGTACGCCGCCAAAGCTATATGCTTGAAAATTTATCATACAAATTGGGAAGATGGCGCTCATGGGCTTAGTGCATAAATTTCCCTAGATATGGTGAATTCTCATTTAGAGTATAATTTAGTGGAACTATTAGCCTCAGAATTCCATGAAAATACTAGAAAAATAAAGGAAGGAAAACATACCTTTTGCTATGGGTCGGTCTTATTGTGTTTGGCTATGTATTTCATGAAAACCCTACCCCACAAATCAAAATTGGTTGAATGGTGAACTCGACACACTTGTGGCCAAGTAGATTTGGGATCATATGAATACATTAGATGGACTTACCCAAATAACTTCTTTATTAGGGTAGATAAACATAATCCGACATATAGTTGCAAATAGGTCTTGTGTGTCTGAAAAGATTGTGGCACGATATGAGCAAGATGTAATTTTTATTGCAGACATTGATTATACCTTCCTTCGACCTCTAATCCCACGAACTTCACACATACCTCCTTTACCATATGAGGCTTCAGATGAATTAGTGGCTACTTTAGTTGAGGTAATCAAGAATCTACCTATTGACCATAGAAATCCAACACGCCAAATTTTGATGAGGTCATTGAAGAAACTTGGGAAGAATATTGAAATAAATACCCGACATAGTATGGAAAAATAGAACCTAGTAAAACAAGAAGAAAACATATATGTGAACGCTATCCAAAGGCCCTAATACCTTAGAACTCGCTAAAAATGCCAAAAAGCATTGGCATCAAAGGTGAAACTAAAATAAGGCACTTTGTGAATACATAAGAATAAGAATCATCACAAGAGATAGAAAACATTTCTAATTTTGAAAAGAAAAACTTCATCTCCATCATTATCACCACAAGATCAATTAGGACCCCAATTTTTAGAAGAAGTAGAACCTTGGCTGAAACACAACTGACCAAGTTGGCATATGGGTATTATAAGAAATGTTTATCTCTAGGTGGCATTTCCTAGGTAGCCCAAGAATATAAAGCTAGTATAGGAAGGGAACAAATGGCTATAGCATAAGCTATAATTTACTACATGGACAAATTTGGGTTGGTCATAGGGGATATTATTCAATTACTTCCACTAGAATTGACAAAGGAAATTCAAGAACAAGTAGAGGTGGAAGAGACAAACCGCCTACAAGCTCTTCAACAAGAAAGGAAAACATTGAAACAAAAGAAGAAGAAGACCACTCAAGATCAAAAATGAATCAAGGAGGTGGAATAACTGATTGGGATTCTTATCAAAATGAGTAAAGAAAGGGAGGAAGAAGTCAAAAAGCTACAGTTCAAAAACTAGAAGCCACAAAGGAAAACTTACAAGAAAAGAAAATAAAAAGAATAGAGTGAGACCAAAATAAAGCCATGGAAGTGGCTAATCAAAATAATAATGAAGAAATTGAGGAAGCCACAAGGATAGCTCAAGAATAAAAAAATAAAAAGTAGATGCGGGAGATAGAAAAAAATATAAGGAAGAAGAGAAGAAGAAACAAAAATAGAAAAGAAGAAAAAGGAACAAGGAGAGAGAGAGAGAGAGAGAGAGAGAGAGAGAGAGAGAGAGAGAGAGAGAGAGAGAGAGAGAGAGAGAGGAAACAAAAAAGAAGCAGAGAAGCACAATAAAAAACAAGATAAACAAAAACAGAATAAGGTAAAAGAAGAAAGAAAATAAAAAAGAAAAGGAGAAGGAATAAAAAGAAAAAGAGAAAGAAAAGAAAGAGAAGAAATAAGAATAAAATGAAGAAAAGAAAGAAAAGGAAGAAGAGGAAAAGAAAGAAAAAGAGAAGAAGGAACAGGAGGAGAAAGACAAGAAAGAAAAAAAAACATGAAGAGAATAAGAAATAAAGAAACATGTAAAATCGAGTAGGATAAGAAGGAATAAAAAGAGAAGGAAAATAAGAAACAAGAAGAATAACAAATTGAAAATGAATAGAAGCATAACAAAGATGGGAAAAATCCCACATAGTTATTACCATCGAATCATCAATAGAAACTTCTACAAGTATGGTACTTGTGCAAGCACCTTGAGACTCATTAGAAAAATCAAACAGTACTACAACAAATAAAAAAGGAACTATCTAAACAAATGCAATGAAGAGTGGTAGAAAAAACCACAGAAGGATTCAAGGTTCACTTAAAAACTCTCCCCTACAGAAAAATACTTATAGTCAAGTATTGGAGCAAAGTGCAAAACATGATTAGGTGCAGCGGTGCGTTGATATGGAGGAGACAATGCATAAAATACTATCATCCATTCAAGTAGCCAAGCTGCACATATATACAAACTCTAATTGTCAGGTAGAGGTGGAAATAAATAAGTTTATGGATGAGATACTAAAATAAGATAAAGTCAGTTTAGAAGCAAAGAAGAAAAAAATCCACGAAGAAGCTATGGAGGAATACAAAAAACAAATTCTAAAGCCATAGACTTTGGAGAACCAAAAACATAGGAAAGAAATGCAAGCCACAATAAACAAATTGGAGACAGAGATGAATAATTTTGTGGCCTATTATACTTACAAAATAGGGTGTCCCAACATCACTCAATAGGAAAAAGTAGACCTTGATAAGTTAGAGCAACAAATTCTTGTTGCATCTACAGAATATGATATCACCAAAGACAAGAATGGAGCTCAAAGAAGAAAGCTTGTTGAGCTGAAATATAAGTATCAAACCAATAAAATGGCATGGACCAAGAAGATAATTGATATGCAAGAATGCAGCACTCCAATGGATAGAGAAATAATTCAAATGCAACAAGAGCTTACTGGTGCTCAGAACAAATTAAGTCAGCACAAGAAAATTCACCACCATTTAAAATCCTTCAATTGATCCAAGAAAATTCACAACTTCAAGAATGGATAAAGCAGATAGATACACATTTAGAGTTGTGGTAAAATTTTGATAAGAACATTATACCACAGATCACAAAGTACATCCCATTAGCCCCACCATAGAGAAGGAAAAGAAGCAGCTTTTTTAGGGAACCATGGCGTCCCGTAAGTCCATTCGGGAGAGTTGAGGGAGGGAATTCTTCCTTACGCCAGATGTCTAAGTTCTTTGGGGAAGATGCCTATATTCTCTCAAGGATGAATCCCATAATTCTAGTTGGGTGAGTCGAGTGAGGGAACTCTTCCTTACACCGACGTATAAGTTTCGGGAGGTGATGCCCAATTTTTGGCTCAAAGGAAAAGGAAAGACAATTTTTTTCTCAAATTTTGGAAGACATGGTTCTTCATAATTTTTTTGTCTCAAGGACAAGACAAGGTTTGAATTCAAGGGATGATGTTTACAGGGGTTCTTCATCGAGTTATGAGTAAGTTTGTGAACATTAGGAGAAAGCCGCTAAAGTCTAGAAGAAGTCTTCAAAGACTAGAACAAGTTGTGGGTACTAGAAAAAGATGCGAAGACTAAGGAAAGCCATAATAAAAGGATGAAAGACATGAAAAATGGTATAAATCCATGATACATCGAAGGAATATGTAGAATTCAACACAAATCCATGAAACAAATACAAACAAAGCTAGAACAAGATAGAAGCCGCTGAGGCGTGATCAAAAGGAGTGACTCTTGGGATATTTTGTATGAAGTATATTTATTGTAATTAATCCATTGTATATGTGTGCATGATAAGGAATATATGAATGAGTGCCATATGAGAAATATATGATAGAAATGTATGAGGAGCAAGATATATGAGATAGAATAGAGAAGATTTGTATATGTAATTGAGACTAATGTAATTATTATTGAGATATGAATAAAATTTGATGTCATGCGGATAACTTTGTTGAGTTCTTTCACATTATTTCTATTCACAATTTAGAGTAGTTTACTTTTCCGTTTACATCTTTAACAAAAGGTAAAACTTCTTAAATATCACACTACCGAAAAGGTTTAAGTTATGCTTAAAATGTGCTAACAACATTGAACTAGGGAGGAGACTCATGCCCCCAATATTCCTAAAACATGAGCTAACCGAAGAAGGAATGAAGACTCATATGACCCTTGTAATGGTGTGGCTAAGTATTATAAAAGTGAAATATTATAGAAAAGTTGTGTATGTAGCTGAAAAATATAAAATTTTTGAAAACCTTATTGAAATTTCCCTAATCATAAACGTGTGAGGGTTTGGACCATACCATAGGGTCTTGACCAAAGTGCACGATTTTGACCCTATGATGATTTACAAATTTTTTGTGTAATTACATTTATAGATTTTTGTACCCTATTTGTACCTGTATCTTCCCCAAAATTATGTATGTGTCTAATGAAAGCATAAAACAAATCTATATAGATGCCCCTCTTTTGAGACATGTGCAAAAACCATGTTTGATCATCCGTATCAAAATAAATACATGTATAATTTTGAAGGAGATGTGTGAAAAGCCATGTGGAGTGCTAAAGATGTGGTTTTCCTAGATAACCTTTACCTATAAAAGTAAATATGTTTTCTCATTATGGAAACCATTAAGTGAAAAACACAATGTTAATGGAAAATAAAGATAGTGGTAAAAAAATCAACTTAGTAGAAATAACGCATGTAGAAAAACACAAACAAAACCAATGTAGTAAATTTGCAAACAATGTAATACAAACATATTGTTGGTGAAATATTTTTCAAGGAAAAATGTGGGTTTTCATCAATACTCATGAGACAAATTCCCTCCTTTTGGGAATGGGGAGGCTCACATTTATTGAAATCTAGAAACTATGTACAATAGATTAATATCCTATGTGGCCAGATGATGAGCAATGTGTAGAAACACCCTTGTTGTGACTAGAACACTAGACTAGAGAGGGAAATATTTGTAGATAGGTGAGGAAAGAAAACTAAGAAGGGGAATTGTATTGGTGAGCTGCACATAGATTTCATCAACTATAATTTAGAGGTGATTTTAGTTTCAATTGGAGGAAACATGAAAGCACAACATAACATCATATAAAGATAATGAAACATAAAATACATGAAAAATACAAATCCTCATAAATATATATTCATTCCACAAAGAATGCACAAATTCCTTCAACTTCTTAAAAATGCCAGCATGTACTCAGTTGAGTGGTAAGATGAGAAAGAAAGAAAATTTATTAGGTAGGAAAAAGAAGAATACAACTTTCTCGCTAGGGAAAAAATTGATCCTTTGGAATGGAGAGATCCTTACAACTTATATCCAAATCCAATGACTCTTCACATTCTCATGTGACCTTTGAGTAAAATGAAATCTCAATGAAGAAATATAAAATTTAAGTGACTTAGTTAATTTTACAAAAAAAAATCCTCAATGAATAAATAAAATGTTAGAGAGAGAAAAAGAGAGAGAGAGAAAGTGTTATAAAAATAAGATATTATGTACGATGAAGTTCCAATCTTCCTTCATCATGAAGATGAGTTATAAAATGAATATGATCTCCATTGGATCCTTTTATGATTAGAGCATATATTTTTGGACCTCGAAATGATGCTCCACACCTTACCTTAACTAATGATCTTTGGTCATGCTCAAAAATATCTATTTAAACTCTTCATCTATGGAAACAAAAATAGGATACACAAATAAAATATTTTTCATGAAAATTATCTCTTGTATCTACCATGATAAAATGGCCATCTTACACAAATCATAAAGAATTCACTCACACTATGCATGCCTCAAACTTGGTAACTACAAGCTCTCTTAGATTTTACGATATCAAAGATTCATGTGAATCCTCGACATAAACATGATAATCCTATAAGATGGAAATAATTCCTCTTTGTGAGATGATACCAAAAAAAATGAATGGAAAATGTATTCTTTAAGAATATGAGCACTTCTTGTCATTCCTCTTGAATGGAGAATGGTGAAGAGATCAAGAATAAACTGTGACCATGGTTCCCATCATAAAATACTTCAATTGACTCAACTAGATTTTTATTGATCAAAACTCCTCCTGTGCACTCTGAATTGGGTTAGAAAATTATTTTTACTTCTTCCATCCTCTGCTTTAGATCATCAAAAATCCATGTGTTCTACATTTTTGTTTCTAATGTATGGGTATTCAGAAACAAAGAGTGAAATGGGCTTGTATTTTGAGTAATGGAATTTCATTGTGTGAGTTTGGGGTTTCACAGGTTTGAGAATGATGATGGAATTCAATGAGGCAAGTGAAATGGAATTTTGAGATGGTTTATGGAAACTCGATATTTTCCAAGGGTTTTTGAGTTTGACATCTAAATTATCATTTAGGCTATTTCGAGAAAAAAATCAAAATCAAATGATTCTTAATTCATTAGAAATCCATTTTTAATAGAAAGAGACCATTTAAATTTGGTGACAATCCCTTATTGGAAACAATGGGAAATAGAAAATCAAGTTTTGGCTGGGAAGGAAGCTTGAAAATGGGATTAATGGAGTATAGGAAAAAAATTCCGTCCTTTATTATAGGAGCAATACTTATCGAAATATATTGGTTTTTGATTTGTTGGAGAGGTATTGAGGAGAGGAACCAATACTAAAAATTCAAATTTGGTAAAGATCTCTCATTTGGGTCAATGGGAAAAAGTAAAACTCCATGAGGTTGGAAAAATATTGAGAAACAAATTAGTCCTCCATATCTCCAAAAATAATCCACCTCATCATGTAAAAAATATCTCAAATGAGAGTTGATTTCAAGAAGAACACTTGCTCAAATTTTTAGGCAATTTGGCTTGTCAAGTCATCAAGAAAATGCAAAACATTTTTCAACTGTCCTGGGTAAAAATGGAGTCCTTGGCTGGAAAATTATTTATTAAATTAAAAACTAGGATATGATAGCCCCTAAATGATAGATCATTTGAAATTCATTTTCAAATGAAGCACTTTGGAAAAGTTTCAAGTTTTTTTGACAGTAAGTTCATTGACAATAAACAAAAGAAAATTTTGGAAGCTAGGGCACAGAGTTGGTTTTAATGGATTCCATGGAGCAAAAAATTAAATTTTCAATGGATTTCCATGTTGCACTTTTTATCTTTTCATGTTTCTTTTTTGTTTTGGAGGGAAGTTGGGATTTGAATGGTCTTTTCACATGGAGGTGGAGATTTGACTTTACAAATGTAAAGTTATTTTTCCACCAAGTGTGAAAAATCCACTCAAAAAATGCATCTCCACTAGCTATAGACACCTAAAATTGGTATTTATGCCCTCATTCACCTGCGTGCACATATTTAGTCATTTATTTATTCATCCTTCTCATTCAATCAAATGCCCATCCAATCCTTATTAATTAATTAAGTAATATTAATTAATTAATCATTTTAATATTTTACATGCCCATCCCATCCACATTAATCTTTATTAATTAATTAATTCATATTAATTAATTAATCATTTAAAATCCTCATTACCCCAACCAACCTTCTAATTAGGATGTTTTATCCTACACACAAATCACCTTGCTTTTATAGATTTCATCCCACCTATTTTTATGCCCTAACCACATTGGACATCCCCAAGTCATCTAATCTAGCCAATTTTCTTTGAAACACTCGTACAAGCATTAAAAGCATCCAAATCATGCCTTAAATAAAAAAGCATGCCCATTGGGGAAAATTTCCCGATGATCGGTGCCGACCTAGCCTGGTCACCATCGACCCACTTTAAAACAAGTGTCTTCTTTCCATTATGGAAATCAAGATGCAATCACTTGACAATCAAGTGATCAGAGATTCTTGGTGGCTTCCATAGCTTCTTGTCACATTCATAGATATCCCATCCATCATTAAACATGTTTTTCATCATTCAAGATCTTCTTTCATGATGTTTTTTTATAATGCTTTTATCAAATTTTATATCAGATTATATTTTATTTCTTGTAGATTAATCTTTTCAGGTCCAAATAATCCTCCAACCATCACTCAAAAACCTCTTGTTCCAGTCTTAGTTCTTTCAGGTTTCCATATTTAGCTATTTCTTCTCGGCCTCATCCTAATCCTACTACAGTCACCACCAATCTTCCCCTGGTCACCATCAACCAGGGTCTTGTCTATCCAAAAATCTATCTAAATACTTCTTCCTATCATTTATCCTATCTCCTAGCCCTTGGTTCTCTTATGCAGATCTTCCTAAATAGCTACATGTCCTTATTAGCTTTCAGATTGCTCCTAGACTTTGCAGGTCTGCATATTTCATCTACAACTCAAGATTCATCCTCCCGTGTTCCATCAACCTTCTTGTATATAGTTTAGGTCATCATATACCTAGATTAGGTAGCCTTTATTTTGAGTTATCTTCATCTAACTAGCTTTAGATTAGTTTCTGCTATTTTTGAGATTTAGTGATAGTTCCATTTTTTCATGTAATTTCTTTATTTCATCATTATCTAAACAAACAGAGGTTAATATCTGATAAGGAAGCTAACTAATTATTAGATCCAACATTTTATGAGTATCCCCTACATACATTTATCTAATCAAATCTTGTTTCAGTCTTATTTGCATGTTTATCAATAGTAACAATCCATCATTCAACACCCATATCAAGCATCAAACATCCAAGGTAACATAAACCCTCTATCCTTCTAAGCTAGATAGTTTCTTTAATATCTAGTGCATTAATTTATATTATGAATGAGAAATTTAGACAACACTAGCCTTGGGTGGAACATTCTGGTGCAATTTAACCTCCAAAATGTACCTTATTGCACATGAGCTCTAAAAGTGCACCTAGGGTGGAGAAAATGGGACTACATGTAAAAATATCTCTTCATGTGCCTATTTCCTCATTAATTTTTGCTTGTTTTTTGTCAACCAATAAGAGTGAGGTGCAATTTTTAAGGTGGAGTCTAAAATTGAAGAATGAAAAGTGCATTTAACCTCGAAAATGTTGTCAAGTTTTTAAGTGTGCTAGGTGCACTTGTTGACATTGTCATGTCAACATAAAAATATAACACAATGCACTTCTCATTACAAGATCCAAACTTAACCATTATGGGTTGTATAATATATGATTTTGAATGGAAACATCCTAAAGAATCTGATGAGAGAATTTAGATAATTTAAAAATTATTTCTTCATGATTTTTAGTTGACTAACCACTTTTTCATAGGAAGGCATGCCGGTGAGAAAGCTGTTGAAGGAGTTTGAAACAAGTATGAACCAAAATATCTATTGGGTCATGAATGGGGTTCAATGTTCTTAAAATTATACCTTTTTAAATATCCTAAATCCATTTGATTCTATTGAAACATTCAATACAAATCTCTTGTTTAGAAAGACCATCGTGCTTCAGTGTTGGGAAGGTTTCCTCTTCTATGCTCCCAAAAATTTGTTTTACATATTTCATCATATAGTATACCCTGTAAGATTTCCAATGAATTGGATTTTATCTTCCAACACTGTAGTATTTTATTTTACCAAATTACCCAAGGCATGCTAGCACATCACCCAAGTAGACTTCATTTCTTACTTGAAGCGTGTAAGGATACCAGTTCCCTCTTTTATGGCAGCTTGTATAAGGAATTAACATGGTCATGCAAATATTTTAGATCCATAATACCCATTCAAGAATAAATCATAACATGAAATAGATCTAGATCTTAACCATATGAAATATTAATTATTACAAGAATAAAGATTAACTTTAACATATAAGAACTAGTCACATATGTGTCTACAAGAAATATTAAACCACAAAGATCCATTATATTAATTTATGTAAAATGCAGAAGATGAATACATACATAATAATGTCACCACAAGTCACACACACACACACACATAAAACAAAAACATAACTCTATTACGGAACTGACTCTCTAAACTGTGCAAATCAAACACACACACACACACACACACACACACACACACACACACACACACACAAGGGTAGGTACTTTCACTTCACCACCTTACTAGCCTCAAAATAGAATGCATGTTAAGAATATCCATGCACCACTACAAGATAATTAAAAAAGGATACAAGCTTTATAAATAATATATTTTCTTTAGTTACCTTCTAGTTTAGATCCTATTATTAGCTCTAGAACTATGCATGCTGTTTCGTTTTTCTTCACATGAGATCTATCCTAAAATATCATTTTCTTGAAATGAAAGTATTCTTGTTTTAATATTATCTTCAAAACCTTTCTTCGATGCCACTCCAAGTCCATATTTAGATCCACATCCCAAAAATGGCTAAGTGTTAATCCCTTGCGCACATTCCTATTCAATTTTAACACACACACCCTATCCTCCTCACGTGAGCGTCCTCATGTGTGTTTCTTCTCCAATGCCTACACATGTGCTAACTTTTATTGTCATAGACTTATTCATTTTCCATGCTCAAAATTACCCACACTAATGAGGTTTTCCATTCTCTGAAACATTTGGCTTCTCCAAGAAAGAATAAAAGAACAAAGAATAAACAAAACTATACCTAGCTTGCACCAAAGAATGAAATAATTCTACCAGTGTGTAAGGAGGATGGGGAAATTATTATTTAATGAGGCCTCCATTGAATTGCATCCCTCCACTTCACTCTGCACCTATTTAAACAAATCCCCAATCATGGCACTGACTTCATCAAATGTCAACTCTTCTCCCTTGGCCTTGAATGTTTCAACCATAGTTTCTAGTTATTTGCCAAGGTCTATAAGCATGTCCATTTTGTGCATAACCTGGGGATATAATTATTTCAACTTATTCTTAATAGAGGCCCTCAAGATTTCAATTGCCTCAGTCTTCTTCTCCACCTCTGTCAGGATCTTATTACCTTTCACCAAATTTCCCTTATTCTTGGTCTGGAACTCCTTCAGGTCTGTCTCATGTGTGGCTACTAGAAAAATTGCCACACAATCTTGGTCTTCATAGTTATCATACACAACCTCCGCCATATGAGCCATATTTTTAAATGATGTAAAAAACTTAGTGTATTGAGTTATGGTCACCTCAATTTGTTCCTTTTCTTGTTGTTTTTGCCACACCATAACTTCTTCCGTAGACTCTAGTGCAAGGGTTACTTTTGCATCGTGATTATGTGTGTTAAATCCTCAAATTAATGGAGGGCCGTCTCATACGTCTTTCTAGGGAGTTAACTCCTGGCACATAAGTATGATATAATCTGCTATCAATTTTTCCTTTTTATAAGACTCATGCAAACTTCCTTTCTCATCTCGAAACTCAACCTTTAACTGCACAATAATATGTTATTTTCCCTTGATCTCCCTATCTCTCTTGATAATCTCCTTATTATTCTCTTCTAACTCCTTTTCCAACGCTTTTATTTTGTTATTCCTCCTAAACAATTTGGCCTCTACTTCCAACGACATATTATTTAGCACATTACATGCTTGTTCATCAATTAATTGTTGAGAATCCACTACTAGATTCATCTCTATGGAACTCAATGACGTACACATATCTAACAACACCCATGTACTAAATTCAAACTCAAGTCCATCAACGTGGGACTCAAAATCCCAGGACAACATATTTTTCCTATATGGGAATGCACCTTCTTTATTAAAATATAAAAAACAAAAAATTTGATCCAACGATACTATACTCTAGTAACAGGCACACAAGACCTTATTGGGATCTACATCATAGGCCATAATAGGTCCTTGAGGAATGTACATGCACCTACCACCAATTCACACACCCTTTAGAATACCTACCACCAAACTTGTTTCTCCTCCCAAAATTCAAAAAATTTCTTTTCCTTCTTCTTCATCCATGTTATGCTTCACCTCTTGATCCACCAGGTTTTGAATGATCCCTCCAACTTTTCATTTTATCAAGGTATCTAACTCTTAGCTAGAAATGTGTGTATTCTCTTGAACATTTGTCTCAAATTCTTCTTCATCCATTTCTTCCTCTTGATTTTCATTCGAAGGTGTGCTCCGCGACTCACTAGAATCATGCACAGTGTATATAGGGGTTTAATCTTGGACTCTTGTTCTTCCTTTTCCCCTTCTATCTCTTCGTGCTTCAATATCTCCATATTTTCTAAGTCGAACTCTAATATATTCAAGTATTTCTTCACCACCATATACTTCTTCCTCCTTCGAGTATAAATTATTGTACCTACACCTGTATCCTTTTTCCTTATGGTCTAGCCTTCATGTGTGCTTGACACGTTATTCATTGTAGGAGTATCATCCCTACTTCTCTTCTTTGTCTCGACCTTCCTTCATGATGAAGGATCTACTGGGATACTCATTATCTTCCACATATGTGCCTTCAGCAAAATTAGGCAACATATGAAGATATAACAATGTTGTAGTTGTCTCAAAAATCAATATTGAAACAGGCTTGAGCATATGTATGTCATGTGAGACATATCTTTCCACATAGGTGCACTTCTTTGGGTAGACCAAGGTATGGCGCATCTCTAGATGCTCTTGATCTACCTTGATTAGATAAAATCTTAACTTATTTTCCTCTTTAAACCCGTTGACTATGCTTTGGAAGTATTGTGTGGTGAATGCAAATGGTAGCTTGCACCATAGGCCTTTCGTGTCATCAACCAAAATGAACCTACCACTACAGAAATACTAGTATACTGTGAAATCTACCTCATCCTTCACCAGAGCTATTAGTTGTTGAGGAATCCTCCATTCCACTCTAAAATCATCGCGCATGTGTTTATACCACTTATCAATGCACACCTTATATGTTATTGTCATAGTTTCACAAGTATAGGAAAAAAACCTTTTAGCTAGGGACGAGTCTTCTTCAAGGTACTCCCATATTCTATCCTTGGGGCCATCGGGCACCCCTATCTTTGAAAAGACAATCAAAAGAAGGATATTTCCATACATGATTTTATCCCCATCATGCACAACATTGATAATGTCTTCTGCTATAAAATCCAAGATGTTATAGATGGTTCCTTCAACTATCCTTTTACATACATTTAACCATATTTTGTTCACTTGGGTCCACCTCTCCTGACCACTTAGCTTTTTAAGAAGGCACACAACCATATTCATCATTGGATTATTGATCTTTAAAATCTCAAAGGCACACTGTCCTTCTTATATTCATACTCCTTGGTTGTATCCTTCACAACTTTTTTGTCACTCAGATCTTCGTTAAATGAGTTACCAATGTAGATGAGTCTAGTGTATTGGTTAGAATGTGTTGTATAGTTTGTATATTGTATACCTAGGAGTACTATACACCTCTTCCATGAGCTTTAGATATGCTATTTTTATCTATATGTATATATGGGTGGTGTCATAATCCATGAATTATGTGGAACCATTATGGGTGTTTATTATCCCATGGTTTTGGTACCCATTTTATTGTAAAACCACTTTGATAGTTTCTTACTATTTTTCTTACAAATAGTTGGAGATGCAGTAGGGTAAAGAAGAACTTGGAAGTACATTATTGTATTATAAACAATTAAGTTAATGCAATAAGAGAGAGAAGTTCTTTGCGTTGGTTTTTTTCCCAAAATGGTTTACGGAGTTAAATATTGTGTTTTGTCATTTGTTTTCTCTAATTATCTTGAATATTCTATTCAGTATAACTTCTTGTTTATTAGTTTATCGGATTAATTCTCTTCATTTGGTATCAGAGCTAGGTTTTATATTTTATGTGAAGAGTTAGGGTTTCTAAAACATGTGATAAATTTTTTTGAGTGGGAGCTCTACGGGTGAATTTTTAAAGTAGAAGAAAATGATGAGAAACACAAGGATCGAAATCAAAAAATTTAATGGCCAACATTTTGAGTTATAGAAGCTCAAGATGGAAGATATTCTTGTGGATAGAGATCAGTGGATTGTTGTGTCTGGAGTCATGCCTACGGGTATGAAGGTAGAGAACTAGGAAAAGATTGATAGGAAGGCAAGGAGTTCAATCAAATTGTGTCTGTTAGATTCATTTTTTTGAATGTGTCAAATGAGAAATTTACTTAGGTGTTATGGGAGAAGTTGGGGACTTTGTATCAGACAAAGTCTCTAGTGAACAAATTGTTTCTCGAAAGAATCTATATTCATTGAGAATGAATGATGGAGACTCTATTGCAAAACATATAAATGTATTTAATATTGTGGTAAGTCAGTTGATTTCTATTGATATTAAAATGGAAGAAGAGGATAAGTGTATTACTCTTTTGTGTTCTTTACCTGAGTCTTGGGATAATTTAGCTATGGCTATTACTAATACTACAAAAAATTATTAGTTGAGGATGTAGTTGCAACCTTACTATCAGAAGAAATGAGGTAGAAATCCATTGAGTATTATCAATCCAAGGATTCCTTATATGTAAGAGGTAGTACCTAAGAGAAAAACAAGAAGAGGCAAACAGTCAAATTCCAGAAGTAAATCGAAGGCTACAGAAAAAGATAAGAGGAAATGTTGGAACTGTGGTAAAATGGGGAATTTTAAGAAATAATACAGATCTAAGAAGGTAGAAAAGGGTAATTCCTCTTACGATGGTGGATCTTCATATACAAAACCCTCTAATGAAGACTCGGGAGATTTTTTTTTGGTGGCTTCTAGCTTGCATGCATGTGATAGTGCATGGTTGATTGACTCGGGTGCCTCCTTTCATATGACACCACACAAGGAGTGGTTATGTGAATATGAAAAGTGTAATGGAGGTGATGTATATATAGGAGACAACTCAACCTACAAGATCATTGGTCACGGGAGAATCAAGATGAGGTTTAAATATGGAAGGATTAAAACCCTCCCAGGTGTTCTGCACATTCCAGGTTTGACCAGAAACCTAATATCTGTAAGTAAGATGAATGATGCAGGTGTTCAGGTAGCATTTAGTAAATATAGTTACAAGATGGTTCAGGTGCAATGGTATTGGAAAGAGGCATCCGTATGTGAACACTGTTTAATTTTGAGGTAAGCGTTGTTATTGATGAGTGCAATAGCTCTATGGTTCTAGAGGAGAAGAAATATTCATATCCAACTCCTACATCTACTACAATGAATACAATGTTATGGCATCAAAGGATGGGACACATAAGAGAGAAAGGAATTCACGCTTTTAAAGTAATAGGTATGGTTGAAGAAATTTCTTAGTGTCCTTTAGATTTTGATTTTTGTGAGAATTCTGTGTTTGGAAAGAAAACTAGAGTAAATTTTCCTACGAATGCTACAAGATCATAAGGAATTCTACATTTGATACATAGTGATGTTTTTGGACCTGTAAAAGTTCCATCATTAGGAAAATCCATGTTCTATGTTAGTTTCATAGATGATTTCTCAAGAAATACTGGGTATATTTTATTCAGAATAAGTATGAGGTTTTCAATAAATTCAAAGAGTTTAAGGCTCTTGTGGAAAATCAGACAGAAAGGAAGATAAAGGTTTTGAGAAGTGAAAATGGCGGGGAATATTGCTCTAATTCCTTTGAACAATTTGTAAAGAGTGTGGAATAGAAAGGCATAATACAACTCCATATACACCACAACATAATGGAGTTATAAAAAGGATGAAAAATGTTGATGGATAAGTGTAGAAGTATGCTCAGTGGTTCCAATTTGGATAGATAATCCGGGAAAAAGCATTGGAAACTATGTACTATTTGGTTAATATATCACCAACATCTACACTTGAAGGTAAAACTCCATATGAAGTATGGACTGGTAAGAAACCCTCTATTAGAAATTTACGTGTATTTGGTTGTATTGCTTATATGTATATTCCAAAAGAGAAAATAACCAAGTTAGATAATAAATATGCTAAGTGCATATTTATTGGATACTCTAATGGTGTAAAGGATAAAATCTTTGGAATCTAGAATCATAGAAGGTTTTTTTTAGCTGTAATGTAATTTTTAGAGAGCTTAAGGAAATTCCAAGAAAGAACCAAAACCAGATGAAGATCATGTTAAAATTAAGGAAGATCAATCTATGTCTGAATTTGATGTGACTACATGAGATGAATCACAAAGAGAGTTGCAAGGGAAGATTTAGATGAAGTAGATGAGGAACCAAAATATTTTGAACCAGAATATCATATCTTAAGAAGATTAGATCCATCAAGAAGAGCATATGAGAGGTATATTCCTCCTAATTTCCATTCTACTTCTGTTTTTTTAGTTTTATTTGTTATTGATGATGAACCCAAGAGTGTGAAGGAGGATTTTGGATGTAATGAAAGAAAGTTTTAGAAAAATGCTATGGAGGAAGAAATGGAGTCCTTATATAATAATAATACATGGGACTTGGTGAAATTACCTCTGGAAGAAAACATGTTGGTTATAAATGGGTGTTTAAGAAGAAGTATAATGCATATGGGAAAATAGAAAAGTATAAAGCTTGCCTTATGGAAAAGGGTTTCTCTCAAGTGGAGGGACTTGATTTTGGTGAGATATTTTCTCTTGTTTCTAAGTTACATTCTATTAGATTTCTTCTAGCTATTGTTGTTGCTTTCAATATGGAAATAGAGTAGATGGATGTTAAGACAACATTTTTGCATGGTGAGCTTGAGGAGGAAATCTACATGATGCAGTCATAAATATTTAAGATCAAAGGAAAATAAGATTTGGTGTGTAGGCTGAAAAAGTCATTATATGGCTTGAAGAAATCACCAAGAATGTGGAACCATAAATTTGACAGGTATGTGTTGAGACTTGGGCTCAAAAGAAGTAAAGTGACCCTTGTGTTTATTTTAAACATGAAGGTGAATATTATGTTATCATTGTATTGTATGTTGATGACATGTTGTTAATTGGTAATAGTAAGAAATTGGTCAGTCATGTTAAATCTCAACTCTCATCTCATTTTGATATGAAGGATCTCGGTGCTGTAAAATTTATTTTGGGCATGGAAATAAAAAGAGATCATGTAAATAGGAAACTAGTGTTAAATCAAATAAATTTTATTGAGGTTATATTGCAAAGGTTTTGAATGTATGAAATTAAACCTATTATTATTCCTTTTCCTATTGGTAAAAATTTGTCTTCTGAATAATGTCCTAAAACTGAAGAAGAAATAGAGGACATGTCTCAGGTACCATATGCTAGTGCAATTGGTAGTTTGATGTATGCAATGGTTTGTACTAGACCTAATATTGCACATGCAGTGGGAGTAGTGAGAAGATTCATGTCAAATCTTGGAAAGGAACATTGGAATGTAGTAAAGAGAATCTTTAGGTACCTACATGGTACATCTAATTATGTAATTTATTATCAGGGAAAACCTGATGAAAGTAAAACATTAGATCTACATGGTTTTGTGGATTTTGACTAGGGTGGAGACTTGGATATGCGTAGGTCTACCAGTGGTTATGTGTTCAACTTGTTTGGTGGAGCGGTAAGTTAGATGAGTAAACGTCAAGCAAGTGTTGTGATATCCACCATAGAGGTTGAGTACATGACAACTAATCATGAGAGTAAAGAAGTAGTCTGGCTTTGGTGTGATCTCCACTATTGGGTTCACTCAAAATGTTGTAAGGATCGATTGTGATAGTCAAAGTGAAATTTTTCTAGAAAATAAACCTGAGTATAATTCACAAATGAAACAAATTTATTTTCAATACCATTTAGTAAGAGAACTGATGGATGAGAAGAAGATACTACTAAGTAAGGTGGACACAAAATATAATGTTGATGACTCTTTAACTAAGGCTATGAGTGCTGAAAATTTTTCTTGGTGTAGAAAATTGATGGGCTTGAATGCCATGAGTTGTTGAATATATGGAAGTGTAGCCCCATTTTGCAAAGTATAAAACAAGTGGGAGAATGTTAAAATTTGTTTTATATTTTGTATACTATATACCCAAGAGTGTTGTACACCTGTTCCATGAGTGTTAGAGAATCCCTTATTTTCCAAGAGTATAGATATGTTATTTTTATCTATACGTATATATATGGGGTGGTGCCATAATAAATGAATTATGGAAAACTATTATACATGTTTATTAACCCATGGTTTTGGTACCCATTGTATTGTAAAACTAGTTTGAAGGTTTCTTATTGTTTTTCTTATACATAAGCTGGAGATGCGTAGGGTAAAGTAGAACTTTGAAGTACATTATTGTATTATAAATAGTTAAGTTAATTCAATAAGAGAGAGAATTTATTGTGTTTGGTTTTTCTGAAAGGGTTTCCCGACTTAAATCTTGTGTTTTTCATTTGTTTTCTATGATCATCTTGAGTATAACTTCTTGTTTATTAGTTTATCGAATTGATTCTCTTTAGTACTTATTGATCGGTCGTGAGGTTATGTGCATTCTCCTTCTCTTGAAATATTAGTAGTCCTCATGGATTCATGGCATCAATCACTGGTATAGGTTCTTAGGATTAAGTAAATAATGGAAGCTTATACAATCGTAACAATTGGCCTTCTTTGAAATATTCTTTACCAAATCATCAAACACTAGTTTGTCATCGATTATTCTCTCCTCTGTAGGCCAAACCAGTTCCAAGGTCATGTACTTTTAGCCTGATCAATGTGATGGTTATAATCACTTATAACCATTCTCCTTATGTGGGATGTCCAATCCTTTCCTAGTAGTACCCCATCTAGGTATTACATCTCTTAATACCAGTCCTCATTGAAATTTGCCTCCGCACTTTATGTTTCTCTAACGTTGCCATTTTTCTTGGTTGGTGTGGTTGTTACCCTTCTTAGTGCCATTTATCTTATGTAGATTCAAGCTTATACCTTATACCTTAGTCTTTTTACCCCTCCGAGTGCTCTGTCACACTCTTCTTATGCGAACCCTATACTCTGTGCCCTAGTTTTACGAAACCCTAACCAGAGAACCCTTTTCTTCTTGTGAACTTCACACTCTGCCTCTCAAACCACATAACCTTATTTACAAAATTTTTTTTTGCTCATATGTGTCCTTCATTCCAATATGGTTTGTAAATATTTAACTTCACACATGATTCTTCATAATTTCTCACAAGGATGCCCTAGTTCGCAAGAGCTCTTTCACAAATTATCGCAAGGTAAAAATGAATTACCACGACCCTTTATTTATCTACTACCGTACTACTATAATAAATGGATTTTTCCTACTTCTTTGGATTTCATGTGCTCAACACGCACACTCACCATATTCTTAAACCTACAACCTTCTAGCGTGCAAACTACCATGGCCATAGAACCCCTTTCAGTGCTCCTAGTGCCGAAGCATATCAACTTTTGCACCTCAATCCTTGCGAGTTATCCCCATGGCTGCCTACCTTGCATTATACTATACACTACTGTACAAGGATTTTCCTCTGAAATTAACCTATTTTCCCACATTTTTATGACCACCATCTTCTAGCAACCAATATCACCAACCATACATGCTTTTTTGATCTCTACCCTTCCGCGTTGTTCTCTAGAAGACTCTAACTCTGTATTTCCACCCCACACTAAGGGTATACACACTCCTCTACGCATAAAATCACTTAGAATGTAATCATCTATTGAGTACGTAAATGCACAACATAGCTAAATTGAAAAATAATACCAACGATGAAAGGAAACACATAGAAAGGAAATGCATTAAAGGGAAACCTAAGCTAAATGGAAACATTGCCTCATTACAAACATTAAGAATACTTCTTTGTAGTAAGGATTCAACCTACTCCCATTAAATTAATTAGGAGACCATATCCCATCCGTGCCTATAACTAGAAAGCACCTAAATCAAGTATGTAATTCACAACATACAATCCTAGCTAATGTACTTTGAGCTTTCTAGGGTGGCGTAAAACATGGAATCATAAAGAAGAACCATCTGTCCAACTTCAATATTTTTATCCCATATATGCTTATCATGTCAAGCCTTCTACCTAGCCTTTTTTTTCTTCTAACTCCATTGTTCTATCGTGTGCCTTTCATCAAACTACATTATTTTATCAATGTGCTCTTCAATTTATTTCTCATCAGCCAAACCTCCCATGTGCGTAATATGTAAAAAGGTAACATGAACTCCACTAGAAAAACAACCTCCGTGCCAAACACCAACTGAAAGGGTGTGGATTTTTTCAACCATTTATAATTTTTCCTATATGCCCAAAGTACAATATAGAATTTATCATCCCAATCTTTCCTTCCAACATCACAAATCTTATTCAATGTATGTTCCAATATCTTGTTGAAAGCCTCAATAGTTCTATTTTCATGAGGGTGATAGGGTGTTGTTTTATGGTGTGCCACCATAAATTATACTAATAGTATCCTGATGGTCACATTAAGGAAATGAGTACCCCTATCACTTGTTAAAATCAATGGGCATCCATACTTATTGATAATGTTCTCCCCACAAAACCTTGCTACTGTAACTGCCATGTAATCCTTTGTAGGCTCTGCTTCTACCCATCTTGTAAGATAATCTATACAAGTTATAATGTATCGCAATCCAATCCTACACGCGGGTGGAGAAATAGGACCCAAAAATTCAATTTCCTACTTTTCAAAAGTTTTTGCACTCGCAATAGGCCTAAAAGGAATTTCACCTCTATGCCCAGGCTTTGAAAGGTGCTAGAAATGATCACATGCCTTACAATATTTTTTACAATCCTTATACAATGTTTTCCACCATAGGCCAGCCAATAAAATATTGCATGTGGTATCATCTCCTGCATAATGTCCACCTAAAATCCCACCATGAGATTCCTCCATAATATCTTCACACTCATGCTCAAGCACACACACGAGCAAAAAAATTCATCCCGGCCTAATTTGTATAATTTTTTTATTATCAACATGTAAGGCATGACACGTATGTAAATTTGTTTCTTCTCACGAACTCTTCATCCATTTACGTGTCACACCAATACATAAAAATAAATAAATATCTTCTAAGTCAAAGGGTATGTAGGTTAATATGAATAGTTTTATATCTAAAATTATATTCTCAATGTTTTGCATATCCTCTCCTGAGTTAATCCTTGATAAATGATCTGGTCCATAATTTCTATTATCTAGCTTAACCACCATTGTAAAGTAAAATTCCTGAAAAAAAATAATCCAAAGACATATGGACCCCTACAAAATGGGATTATTCACCAAGTATTTAAGTGCCATGTGATCTATATAGGATATAAATGGGGTAGCTAGTAAGTATTGTCTAAACTTATGTAGCGTGTAGATCATGGAAAAGGCCTAACACTCTATAGTTATATAATTTTGTTCATCTGGGGTCAACTTATTTCTTACAAAAAAATAGGACAATCAACAATAACTTATCTACGATGGGATAATACTATGCCAATGGTCATATCAGAGGCATCCACATGCACATGAAAAGATTTGGTCCATGAAAGAAAGCACATAATAGGAGTTGTAGTAAGCCTTTCCTTCAATGTCTCAAATGCGGGATGTTGTACTTCCCCCAATGGAACTTGCCTTTACTCTTCAATAATTCTTCTAAGGGAACAATGATCTTGGCATAACCTTTGATAAACTTATTGTAATATCCTATGTGCCCTAAGATTCCAAGCACTTCAATCTGGTTAGTAGGCTCCCTAAGCCCAAAATAATAGCAACCTTAGTAAGGTCTACCAAAAACCTTCCTTATAAATAATATATCCCAAAAAAATTCCAAATGGTGTAGTAAAAACACACTTCTTAATGTTTAGGAGATGCTAAAATTCCAACACCTCTCAAGCATAAGTCTTACATTATCACAATGATCTTTCACTAGCCCATAAAATGTCCAATAATCCAAGTAAACATGCAAGAACTTATCAATAAAATCCTAGAATGCTTGCACTAAAATGCGCGAAAAGACTATAAGCATGTTCTTCAATCCAAAAGGCATAACTATGTATGTAAAACTTCCCTATTCAGTGGTGAAAGTTGTCTTCTCTTGATCCTATTTAACAATCCTCACCTAACGATATCTAGAAAATCCATCAGTGAAGGAGTAGATCTTACGCCCTGCAATGTGTTCTAGAATCTCTTCAGTAAAAGGTGTGGGAAAGGGATCTATTACACATGCAACATTTAAATCCCTATAATCCACACAAATTCCTATACTTCCATCTTTCTTTATACTTATTACCATATAGATAACCCACTATGAATCCTCAATGGTCTCAATTATCACATATTTCAACATCTTATCAATTTGTTCCTTTACCTTGATACGTAAATTAGGATTCATCCTATATGGCCTCTTCCTAATTGGGAACACATCTTCCTTTAGCTTAATCCTTTGTTCCCAATGAGTGATGTAACCATTTCAACTCATGATAACATCTAAGAAATAATTCATGAAAGTCATACAACAACTCGGTTATCTTTGCAACCTCTCGAGTCAAACCAATAATCTCCAATGATGGTCTCCTTAGGTTATGCATCGGTCCCAATGTTAAACTTCTTATTTTTCATAGGCTCATGATATGCATGTCCCTTATTATCCTCACTATATAAGACCTTGTGCATACCCTCATTATTCTCAATATATATATTCTCCAATTCTTCATCATCAATCATGTAGACCATTTTTCCTTTTTCTTTGTCTAGGTAAGTGTTCCCAAACTCTTATTCATCTATTTATTCTTCTTCAAAACATGCCTCCAGATCCGACTCTCCTAATATTTCGTGAATAATTTACTCATCCTTTGCACTATATTTCATAGTCAAGCACTTCATAACTTGTAATAGTCAAAGGTCTGAAT
The DNA here is from genome assembly GCA_018340775.1 of Taxus wallichiana var. yunnanensis. NCBI lineage: Eukaryota > Viridiplantae > Streptophyta > Pinopsida > Cupressales > Taxaceae > Taxus > Taxus wallichiana. Next base: position 562,203,612 of record CM031240.1, read on the forward strand.
CATACCTCTAGTCGGTTCTTGCCAATTCCCCGACTCTATATTCAGCTCTACATAAACATACCATGTGCACGTGTAGCCTCAAAAGGTGAAGTAGAGCTTGTGCACCCATATTAAAGGTGGTAAGTCCTCTTGCCCCTCTTTCTAGAGTCTCTCACACCAATAAACATGATGTGAAGAAGAATCCTTCCCGTGGAATTCACATATTTTTGTAGGCGCATTACTTCTAAGAAATCTAAAAGAGAAGGTGATTCTCACTTCTCACCATTCTAGAAGACCATCTCTATGTACCATCCACCAATGCATGGATGTCCCACATAGGGTATATACTAACATATTCCTTCTTTCCACTTGGTTTTTTCAGTAGGCTTCCATATCACGTAAAAATACTTTAGGATTTTCCTTTCCAATGTACCGTGGTACCTGGTTACTACCCAAACACCTAACAAAGTGAAACTTACTTATGCACGTTACTATAATTTTAATCTCATGAATAATAATTTCATAAGTCCTGTGTGACCAGTTATCACAATAAATGTTGGTTGTATCACTCATATAATGTGCATCATCCTTTTGAATAACTCCTTCCTTTGATGGTTCAATAAATTCAGGATCTCTAATGGTGTGCACATAAATTTTGTTCAAATCCTCTTCACTCAAAGGTTCTACATAAGGTGCAAAGTTTCCATCTTTCAAAGGAATTATGACATGCTCTTGTTCTCAAAACTGATATATCATTTATTAAAGCATAGATCAACATTGTCCGCATAACACCAAGGGCACCCAAGAAATGCTGGAAACCTATTTACCTCGACAAGCGCCAAGAACTCAAATTCACCAAAAAACTTTGCCCCTTTCATAGTAATAGTAGCATCCTTCAAGAATCCAATGGGTGTGGCTTTAGTCCTATTTTCCATAAACAACACATTTGAAGATAGCTATAACCGTGGTCTCCCCATCTGATTCCACGTGTCCAAGGTGAGTATATTCAATTATGTCCATATTTCAATCAAAATGTTACTCAAAATTCATCTATCAACAACTAAATTCAGAGTGATCTCTTTATCATAATCTAGACTATGAGGAGGTAAGTTAGCATGTAAAATATGTCTCTTACACCCAACTACAACATGTGAAATATTCCCCCTTAACCATTCCCCCAATAAAGGAATAATGTTTTCTTGTCATAACATCTTACAAACCTCCTTCAAATCATCAACATCCTTCTAAGGAAGCTCAACTAATTTTTCCTACTCTAGCTTCCATGACTACTCTTTTAAGCATTGTATCTCACCTTACAAGTTTCTAATAACTTCCATGGTTTCTTGATAAACTTCCTTATGATGAGTAGGGTATGAATACTTTGCATTTAATACCTCCTCTTTTTTAATAATATGCTTCTACTTTAGAACTTCCTGGCATGCACAACCTCAACATGTGTAGTGAATAATACTGGGAAACATCTCATGATCATGCGCTAATTTTGGTAGCCACTGATCTCCCACATCATGTTGTACTCTAACCATTCACGTGGCCTTATCCTCGCTTATGATTCTTGCTCGGTGTTCATAAAAATATAATCATTCTTCATAATTGTGGTTTCTGAAAAAGGAGCAAATAACATTATGAGGGAATTCACACTTATAGTGATTACGCAATCCACATGTGTAGCATGTTCCATGAGGGAACTAACTTCATCCATCATCATGATGTCGGCCTCGATATCCTCCACGGTAGCCCCAAAATATACCTCTATCACCTCCATCAGAGAACCCTTCATTGTAAGTATGATCATGATACTCACCTTTCTCCTTGGAATTGTTTGCAATACTAGTCTGACATACACCAGTATCAATGACATAATGAATCTGATCAATCATCCTGCTGATTATCTATATCATGAGTGGTAGACCTATAAATTTTATAGTAACATGATACATTCTTCATTATCGTGCATTGCAACAGTAGGAACCTACTTGAATCATGATCCAAGTGATATATCTCACAATCCAGCAACATGGCATGTACCGATTTACATGGGTAATTATCCTTAATAGGTCCTTCTACTTCACAATCCATGCACCGAATACCACTACGCATCTCATGAGATGAATTAGCTAACAATTTTACAAACATTTTTCCAATCACTGCAATCTGGGCCTCCAAAAATGGGCTAACTCCAGTATCTACACTTCCAACTGCCTCAGCACATAGAGCTTCCTCAAGCACCTCATGTAGGTCTGTATAACTCTTGTATGAGAGTGCCCTTATGAAAGGTGTGATCAAACCTCCAACGAACCATTGAGCATGTTGACTCAAGTGAATTTCGTAAGATAACTTTGATAACAGAGTTTTGAAATGTGCATCATGCTCCCTAACATTTTCAGCTATGCCATGTTTGATGTCCTTCAGTGTACTAATGATCTTATGCTCAAAATTAGGTATGTGAAACTCTACTAAGAAAGCATCACACAATGTGGTATAATCTACACAAGTTTGGTTTGAATCATATTTCCTATACCAACTATGCATGCGCCCTTGCAAATTAGTTGCAAAATGACTTTCCTTACGCTCTAGAGCTATAATTCCCTTAGCGTGCCATATTATTTCACACATATGCACATGCTCAATTATATCTTCAATTCCTATATATTCTAGGAGATGAAGAGACATCTCAAAATATAATTGTTGGGGTTGGTGCAAACCATGCCCACCAGATCCAGAACTTGTATTACCTCATGTGTTTCATCTACCTCTAGATTCAATTGAACCTCTTGATCCCCATCCTATAGAAATAAATGGACTATAGGATGTGTTTCCTTGTGTTCCAATACTTTTAATAAACTGAACTCCCATGATATGTGAAGTTTTACTATTTCCAAATGTAATACTAATATTCTATGTGCCCACATTCTATGCTGATGACACATAAGAAAATATACCTCCAACTAGACCTCTAAATAACACAGATGACAATTACAGTGTTATAGATGAATAAGCTACCTGATTAACTCTTGAACTTGATGGAAAATTAACTATATCTATCACTACTCTACTGACCACACTAGCTTGCTTACTAATGAATGTTGTAGAAACTAGAAAACCAAACACAAGGGTTAGGTTTCTATGAGGGATCAAATGTGCACCCGCGGTCCTTGAAGTTTTCATTAGCACACTCTCACTTGAGGTCAAAGAGGTTATTATACCATGTTTACCCAAATGGGAGAGTTCTAGATGCTCTGAATCCATATCCTTTACGTGAGCTCCAAATCCTTCACGAGCCATCTCTCTCCACAATGCCATTCATTCTAAAACTTCACATTGTTTCTCTAGATCCCTCTCATGTTCTTCATTAAAATTAATATGCCTTTATTCTCTCTACCTTTATACCATGAGGTCCATCATATTTCACCACACCTACTCTTGCCCCCACGTGTGGTGGGGTTTAGGTAGCCATAGGACATTCTTCTAGATCCAAAGTTACAATACAGATCTTAATTCTTAAAGGGATAGTGCATAGATAAGATCCTTTGGGTTCATGCAGGAAATGAAACTCAACAACCTATAGAAAATAATAATTATAAAATGCGTACTCCAAAATGCATCTATTCAAAACACCACTCTAGCAATGATCTACAACACATGTCCAAGTCAAATCAGCATCATGCAAAACCTTGAATTCTTCCTGTGTCCAAAAAATTTCTCCAAACCTCCAATTTATCTTTGATGCATAAGCTAATAGCCATTCATACAATTCTATCAGAAAACATGTGAAAAATGTCTCACAGAGCTCATGATACTAATTTTTTTCAACCCACATGTGTGCATCAAAATTAGGCCATGTATTAAATTTGTGAGCATACTCTTCCTGTAAATTGTCTAACCAATCCTCAATACTGGCCAAAGTCAACCGATATGTCTTCATCATGCAACATCCTAGAAAACAACTCAAAAATATGTCCTGGAAATGGAACCAAAATGTATTCTTTTATTTTACCAAATTTCTCAAGGCGTGCTAGCACATCACCTGGCAGACCTGAGCACTCACCCAAAGTGTGTAAGTGTACCAGGTCCTTCTTTTATGGCAGCTTGTTCAAGGAGTTAGCATGGTCTTACAAATATTCTAGATCCATAATACCCCTTCAAGAATAAATCATAACATGAACTAGATGTAGATCTTAACCATATGCAAGATTAATTCATACAAAAATCAAGATTAACTTTACCATATAAGAACTAGTCACAGAGGTGTCTACAAGCAATATCAAACTAAAAATATCCATTATATTAATTGTTGTAAAACAAAAAATCTTAACACATACATAATAATGTCACCATAATTCATGCGTGCACATAAACCAACAACATAACTCTATTACAAAACTGACTCTCTAAACCATGCAAATCAATACATACATGCATACATACATACATACATACATACATACATACATATATATAGAGGTAGGTAATTTCCCTTCACCACCTAAGCATCCTCAAAATAGATTGCATACTAAGAATAGCCATGTGCCACTACAAGATAATCACAAAATCATGCAAGATTTCCTAATAATATATTTTCTTTAGTTAACTTCTAGTTCAGATCCTATTATTAGCTCTAGAACTATGCATGTCGCTTGGTCTTCCTTTGCATGAGATCTATCCCAAAATAGAATTTTCTTGAAATGAAAGTCTTCTTGTTTTAATATTATCTTCAAAACCTTGCTTTGCCACCACTTCAAGTCCTTATTTAGATCTACATCCCAAAACTAGGTAAGTGTTAATCCATTGCACCCATTCATGTTCAACTTCAGCGCGCACACCCTTTCCTCCTCGCGCGTGCATCCTCATGCTCATTTATTCTCCAATGCTTATGCATGCATTAACCTTTGTTCTCAAGGACTTAGTCATTTTCCATGCTCAACAAACACCACCTAGAGTTCCTGAAATATTTCCTAACGTTTACCCTTCTTTAATGTTCACACATTCATTGTTCTCTAAAAGTGCTTGGAGAGAAAGTTTTTCTAAGACCACTCCGAAGCTCACAAAATATCTTCTAAATGATACTATCATGGAGAAAACTATGAGACATTTTATACTAAATTACGAGCTTCTGAAATGATATGAGGGTCCTAGAACCTTTCCCAAAAGTTAACTTTTGAAAATAGGAAATTTGACAATTTTGACCGATTTTGAAAAAAATTATTGAAAGGGAGAAAAAATTTCAGTAGGGTTGTCAATTAAAATGGCCAAAAAAATTTCTTTTTAAAAAATTGTTATAACTTGGGGACATGTCTTGGGTTGGAAAAAGTACAAACAAGGAAATCAAGAATGCCAAAATCTCATGATATTAAGTATCCCAATGTCTTATCCATTGGGAATAATAGAGTGAAATGGAAAGTATTCTAGTGTCTTATGGAATATTTGCTCAACATGAAACATACGCACATATACACACCAACAACACAAGAAGGGAAACAAACCTAGCTCACCTATGTACATGCGGGGGAAAACTCACTTTCACTATATTACTTGTTCTTCTTCAGATGTTACCTTTGTATGAGTAACATAAATGATGTTTATTCGCAAACCCATTGAATGGTTTAATGAAGTAAAGACCCATTTCTCAAATTCTTGGGAAATCCATCTTATAAAATTGATCTCCATACACCTAAGAAAAAACAATTACATGTTTCTCCTTGAGAAAGTTTATATGACTCCTTTGGAAAGTTAGGATCCACTTGGAAAAATCATTGTATTTTTTATTTAGAAATTCCATTCCCATTTTCTAGTCCATTTTCAATTTCATCCCTACTTCTGAATTCTTTTTTTTTACTTTTATACTACTACAAGTTTGATTCTTAATCATACCAGCCTTACCATGTTCACAAAAAGGATTGTTCTCTTCAATGGACATTATATATTTTCTTGTCATGTTCCATGTGACAATTATTTCTATGAATTGGTTCCCGATAGAACTCTTGATATATTTCCAACATCATCATAGGATTCTTAATGCTATATTTTTACCGATTTCTCCAAATGGTCCTTCTTAACACACATTAGTTCATTCTTAACTTATTTCTTGCTATGGTGTGACTCGTATGATGTTTCTTCCTCTTGAAAAGAGAATAAACAAAATTTGGTGATGAAATATAGAGGTCATCACTTTCCTCATCATGTCCATATTGAGATATAGTAGCCATCTCTACGATGGAGATATCTTCTTCTTGAGTGGAATCATCTATGAGAGACTTGAGAACCTTTCCATCTATCCATTCATCCTTAATAAGATCATCTTCTTCAAATGAAAAGAGAAATATTCATATTCACATGCATACTCATGGGGTAAGTTCCCATGTTAGATGTTGAGAAGATGATTGGAAACCTGGGGTTAACCTTCCAAGAAGTCATTTGATCTCACTTTTTCCTCATGGTCCACATTACTTATCATCTCAAGGTTTCTTTATATAAATTAAAACTATCTTTGATCCTCATCATCACCATGCAAAGAACCTATATCTATGTTCAATAGGAAGTGCACATTTTCAAATTCTAGGTACATCATATTTCTCAACTGAATCAAGCACATCTAGACACTCCTCTATTAATATGGAAAACTCTACATATTCCTTTGAAGTTATGAAATAGTTTTTGTATGTAGAATATTGGTAAAAAATATATTCTCTTGGGTCATCCTCTTACAATATATCTCATATTACTTATAGGAATGATCTTCTTCATTTTACCCTCGAATGGTATGGTGTCATATGACTAATCCATTTGTATATCTCCACTAATATCACAACTAAAAATACAGCTCAATAACATACCATATGAAGATGGGATGTCTTCCACAAGTATATTCATCTTGAATTTTTTTGTGGGAAAATCCACCAATGTTACTTAAACAACTTTGACTTGAAAAACAAGAGGCACTTCTTTGGTCTCCATGGAGTAACAATGACTAACAATACGGGTAAGAGTGAGACCAAGGGCCTTGATAAATTTGGAAAGCATGACATTACAGAGGCACCGAGTCAATGATATAAGTACGCAATGTTCAAGAAAAAGATGTAGAAGGGTTATACTTTATCAAAAGTGGGGCATGTTAAATCAAGAATATTTTGAGGAGTGTTACTAGGAGAAAGAAATGGTTCTTTGGTAGTGGAATTGATGGAACATGAATTTGAATTAATTCCTTTGATAAACTGAACAAGTTCATCAAATTTCTTGGGATGATTTCTCAGATACTCAGACTCAAAAATTTAGACTTTGGACATCTTAATATGATAAATAATGTCAAAGGATAAAGAGATCGATATTTGAGGAATAAAGAAATCATTTATGGTTGTAGGAGTTACATTCTTAGAAGTAGAAGCATGAGAACAAATATAACTAGGGAATATGATAGATAATTACTTGAATAAGTAGATGTGGCTTTGGCTAAGGTGGTTTTAGGATTCTTATTAGTTGACTCTATGAAAGTGGGTAGTGATGATCCTCTCTTTTTTGTTGTTTTTTCGTAGAGTTGAATTTTGAGGATTTGATTGCTTCACTTAGGAAGTGGATGAAGAGGACTCATTTTTACTTGTGAGTAAGTGAACATTGTACAAGTGTATTTATTCATATAATCCATAGACTCTTTAGAATCTGCATTAGATGAGTATTCAAAATACCCAATATATACATATCCAACTTCTTCTAACTACTTTAGATATTGAATCAACAATTTATTTTTCTCTATATTATTTGATTCCACATGTTGCATTAATATGTGGAGCCTCCAAGGAAATTATTTGGGGTATTCTAAAAATCTGATATGGTTTTGGTTTTGATATTGGGCATGCCGAGGCATTTGTTTCTTCATTGTATTTAACTCATTGACCAACTTATGTAGCAATGAATTAGTCTTTTCATTCTGGGAACTATGGAATTTATTTATTTTTAATGGTTCATGATCTTCTTTAACAAGATAAGATCATATTCCACCTCAATAGTAACTTTTTGAACACTATCCAATGTATCTAGTTGAGTTGTCCACAATATGAAACCAACTTTAGGAAACTAAGCATTTATGAAGAACCTATTTTAATTGTCTATAGTAGGATGAGAACTAATTGGAATCTTGTTAATAATTTTTTGAATTTAGCCACAAAATATCTCATGGGATCCTACAAATATTTCTTTATTTGATCCAATTGAGCAAGAAGGATATGAGAATATTCTGTTGACTTGAACCATGCCTCAAACTTAGCTTTCATATTTTCCCAATCAGTGATTAAGCGAGATGGAAAATAGTAGAACCTTTCTATAGTGACATATTTTAATGAATCCATGAATATCCAAACAACAACATCTTTGATTCCTACTCCAAGAACAAAAATGTTGTTATAAAGATTGTAATGTATTCATTTGGACATTGCTTTCCATCTCCGTAGAACTTGGGAAAAATCTATCTTGATCCTTTTGGTAATTAATGAAGTGGAGTAAAATCTAATGGACCAATATTATGACCCCAAGGTACTAGATAAGCCATATATGGAGGAATATTTCTCAATGATTATGGAGAGAGAGGAGATGCAATCAAGCTAGGAGGTGGAGTCAAAATTGACCTTCAGGAGTCTGTCTTAGAATCCATAAGGGATAAAATATGAAATTATATTTTTCCTACAACTCAAACATAGGATAATGAAATATTACGATGTCACATGCTTGGTCACCTATGGTGTGATTTGTATCTTCCAATTTTCTCAAAAAGGCTGAATAAGTCAAGCAAAAAAATAGGTTTTTAGATTTTCCAACGGATAGGGTATACTCAAAGTATAGGCATCAAGGATTTTTTCATTTTTTCTTTTTTAGAATTTTTACTTTTCTACGATTTTTTAATATATTATTTTTTGAAGATTTTGTGGGAAAAGGGTACTAGAAAAAGGATTGTTTGATCCCTAGTGGATTCACCAAAAATTATTGGTGAAATATTTTATCAAGGAATACATGTGGGTTTTCATCAATTTTTGTGGGAAAAAGTCCCTCCTCTTTGGAATGGGGAGGATCCCATTTATTGAAATCTAGAAACTATGTACACTAGACTAATATCCTGGATGGACGAGAGGATGGGAATGTACATAAACACCATTTTTGTGATTGCAACACTAGACTATTGAGGGATAAATTTATATTTAAGAGAGGACAAAGAAGTAAGAAAGGGAATTGTATAAGTTAGTTACAGACATATTTCATTAACTACATTTTAGAGGTGATTCCATTTTCAATTGGAGGAAACAGGAAAGCACAACACAACATCATGACAAGATAGTGAAATAGAAAATACAAGACAAATACAAAGCCTCATCAATATATATATATATATATATATATATATATATATATATATATATATTCATTCCATAAAGAAGGAAAAATTCCTCAAAATTATTTAAAATGACAACATATGCTCAAAATGACAACATATGTAAATTTTTTTGTGCTTTGCAGTGAAAATATGAGAATGGAGGAAAATCGCTTAACAACTTACTAGTGAGGGAAAAAATTGATCCTTTGGAATGGAGAGAGCCCTAGAATTTACATCTAGAGATAGTAAATATTCACATTCTCATATGACCTTTCAACTTATTTAGTGAAATCTCAATGAAGAAATATAAAATATAAGTGACTTAAGTCACTTTTACAAAAGTTGCTCCTCAACAGACAACTATAATGTTATAGAGAGAAAATAAGAGAGAAAGTGTGATCATAAGAATATGTTGTAAGATGAATTTATTATCTTCATTCATTATCAATATAAATGTGGAAATTGGATAGGATCTTCATTAGATCCTTCTTCAATTAGATCATAAATTTTATTATACCGGAAATGATGCTCCATACCTTATCTTGGTGATCATCTTTAGTCATGTTCAAAAAATTATGTTTCAACTCTTCATATTTGTGAGCAATGATAGGATGAAAAAATAAAATCCTTTTCATGAACATGATCTCTTGTATCTAATGTGAGAAAACAATCATCTTGTAATCATCATGAATAATGCACTCACACCATGCATTCCCTGAACTCGGTAACCATGAGCTCTCCTATATTTAACGGTATCAAATATTCATGATAATCCTTGGTAGAAACATGGAAATACTATGAAATAGAAATAATTCCTCATTATGAGATGACACAAAGAAAAAAATGAATGGAAAATGTATTCGTGAATAATATGAGCACTCCATATCATACCTCTTTAATGGAGAATGATATGGAGATAAAGAATTAAACACAACCATGGTTCACATCATGAAATTATTTAATTTATATAACTATATGTTTCATGATAAAAAAATCCTCATATGTACTATCACTCAGGTTAGAAAATTATTTTTCCTTCTTCCATGCTCTTCTTCAAATAATTAAAAACCATGTGTTCCACATTGTTGTCTCCAATATATAGAGTAATGGAACTTAATTATACGATTTTAAGGTTTCACATTCCTAATAATGATGGTGGAATGTAATGGGGTAAGTGAAACAAGATTCTCATATGGTTTATGAAAAATTGATATTTTGCATGGTTTTCAATGGTTCTAACAATGAATTCTCATTTAGGCCATTTCGAGAGAAAAAAAAATCCAAATAAGACAATACTCAATTAATTGGAAATATATTTATGATATGAAGAGATGCTATGAATTTGGTCATGATTCCTCATCATAAATATTGGGAAATGGGAAAAACTAGTTCTAGTTGGGAAGGAAGCTTAAAAATGGGATAAATGGAGTATACGAATAAAAAGTCCTTTGTTATGGGATAAATACTTGTCAAAATGTATTATTTTTCAATATTTATGAGAGGTATTGAATAGAGGAACCAATGTTCCAAATTTTGAAAAGATATTTCATGTAGATTAATGGGAAAAGGAAAAACCCCATGAAGTAGGTTGAATACTAAGGAAAAAATCATTCCTCCATATATCCAAAAATACTCCACCTCATCATGCAATAAATGGCTCAAATCAAATTTGATTTTTTTTTAATATTCAATGATTTTGACTATATTTATGAACTAAAGGGTTTGTGGGGCCCCATCATACAACAATGTCTAGAGACAAGATATTACAATTTAAACCAATACAAATCATGACCATCGAGCCCACACCGATGATGCAATTTTTCCGCCACCTCCATTTTTAGAGCACCATCCGCCACCAACACCAATGCCAATGATGAAAATTCCACCACCATCGATAACCTCCAACCAAATAAACACACCGCTTCCATCGATGATGCAACACCCAACACCACCGATAACTGCTACAACCTACTAGTGATGTAACACCCTCTACCACCGGTAAACCACCCTAAGGCGGATCATGCCTAATGGGATTTAAATCTAGGTGGATCTGGACACAACCACTTTTCTTAATTGATCCACCCACACCCCATTAGAAAATGAAATTTGATTTTAAGAATAACACTTGCTCTAAATTTTAGGTAATTTGGCTCACTGAGTCATTTGGAAAATGTAAAACATTTTTCAACAGTTCTAGGTAAAAATATAGTTCTTAGATGAAAAATTTTTTCTTAAATTGAAAAATAAGATATGATAGCCCCCAAGTGATAGATCATCTAAAAGGAATTTTCAAATGGATCACTTTGGAAAATTTTCAATTTTTTTTAATGGTGGGATCACTGACAATGAGCAAAAAACCATTTTGGAAGGTAGGAAAGAGAGTTGGGTTTAATGGCTTCCATGGAGGAAAAAATGATGGTTTCAATTGTGTTTCATGTTACAATTTTTCTCTTTTCATACTTTTTTTTGAGGGAAGTGGATATTTGAATGGTCTTTACACATGGAAGTGGAGATTGGACTTTATAAATGCAAAGTGAGTTTTCCACCAAGTTTACAAAATCCACTCCTAAAATGCACCTCTGCTAGCCTTGGGTGGAATTTTTGGTGCAATTACACCTCCAAAGTACACCTTAGTGCACATGAGCTCCAAAAATGCACCTAGTGTGGAGAAAGTGGGACTTACATGCAAAAATATCTCTTCATATGCCTATTTCCTCATTAACTTTTTTCTTGGTTTTGCTCAACCAATCGAGAGTGAGGTAAACTTTTTAAGTTGGAGTTTAAAAGTAGAGAATTAAAAGTGCATTACACCTACAAATTAATGTGAATCTCATTAAGTGTGTTAGGCAGATTTGTTGATATCACCATGTTAATGTAAAAATATAACATAGAGTGGACTTTTCACCACGGGGTCCAAGCTTAACCATTCCGGGACGTATAATATATGATTTTGAATGTAAATGTAAAAAAATATCATGAGATAATTTAAAAAATATGAAAATGAGATCTTCATGAGTTTTTTAGTCCACTCACCACTTTTCCCTAGGAAGGCAAGTTAGTGAGCTAAAGTACTGAAGGATTTTGAAATAAGTATGAACAAAACTATCACTTGGGTCATGAAGGGGGGGTTACATTTTCTTCAAAAAAAAAAATTAGGATCCTAACTCCACTTGAGGTTATTGAAACCTTCAGTGCAAATTTCTTTCTCAGAAAGACCACCATACATCAATATCAGGAAGGTTTCCTATTTTTATATTCCTAAAAATTTATCTTACATATTCCATCATATAGTATACATTGTAAGATTTTTTATGACTAATATTTGAGCTTCCAACACCACCTAGATTTCCTAAAACCTTTCCCTAAAGTTGCACGTCTTTAATGTTCACGCACTCATTTTTCTCAAAAATTACATGGAGAGAAATCTTTCCCTAGACCACTTCAAATCTCATAAATATCTTATAAATGATATTTTCATAAAGAAAAATCTAATACCTTTTTATTGACTAAAATATGAGCTTCTGAAACAAGATGAGGCTCTTGAAACCTTTCATAGAAGTTTACTTTTGAAAATAGGCAATTTGGCAATTTTGACAAGTTTGACTAAAAAGGGGAAAAAATTCAATAGGATTGTCACGAAAAATTATTGAATTCTTTATATGCCTAAATGTATACAAAATTTAATTTAGGCTTGAAAATATGTTTCAATACAATCAATGACCATAGAATTGAAAATGAGAGAAATTAATTACAAACAAGATAGTCATGATGCTACAAACATAGGGCACCCACGGTGTCAAAAGACAATCTGTTATGTGACTAAATCCTCAAAGCTTTAACATCATTAAATACTTGTTGAAATGTTAAAGACAAGTTTTATTTAAGACTTGGTAATACAAGTTTGATTTGAGATTATTTATGACAAAGTCACTGTGTTAAGCTATTGGCTTAATAAGGGAATGAATATCTTGAGCATTTGATTAAAGATGCTTAATTAAATTGAAAGGGTGTGGATACCATTGTGTTCATTCCTAACTAAATATGACATATTATAAAATAAATTTAAATGGGAAAAAGAGTATGAAGAAATAATTGTGCTTGTAATTTTAAGAGACAAATAATTGTAAAAGAGTCTTAATGACTTTATGAAATTAGTTTGTGGAAGTAATTTCAAGGATGACCCAGGTTATAGGAAGGTGATGGGAAGAGAGAGGGGAACTAGTGGTGCTCTAAATAGGAGGGTACGACGTACAACCTTGAATTGTTCCTAGTAAGGGAAAGGTGAAAATACACTAGGTGTATATCATTTCCTCTCATAGTGCAGCCATAGTCTAGTGTCTCGTTAACCTCGGGGTGCATTGAAATTTTGTAATAGAATTCTTGATCATTGTATTAGATAAATTATCTCTCTGCATGGGAAATTGGTATTATAATTCCGAATAATTTGACTCGAGATAAGTTCTCTCTCTATTACATATGTAAATATATGCAAAAGATATGTAAATTTTGTTGAAAAATATAATGGAAAGAAGTTAATTCTTCTGTTTATTCTGATAAAAGAGTAAATGAATGTATTATGTTTAATTTTCTATGTATATCTTGAAAATACGTGCTTATGTTAATAGAAACAATGAATTGGATGAACAAATTAATGAAATACATAATTTCATGTGTATGTTCTTATTTTAAAGAAAAAATTGTATAAATCAATACATAATAGATTTGTATATGTAATTGCTCATACTTTAAGGTATAATATTGTAGTTTAATGGAGCTTATAGATTGTATTAGTTGTTTTCTTTATTTCATTTTCATGTTTGTTGTGTTTTCAGTCTTTTATGCTATTGACCTGAAATTTTCCCTTAGAAATGATTAATTATCTATTTCTAAGTCCACATCAACACCCTATGAAATTTATTATTGCGAAGTTCGAGCGAATAAAAATGCTCCATGTTACTTCATTTTGTCATAGTTTTGCTAGAACTTTATGACCTTTGTGAAGCTTTAGCCAATCAAAAATATCCACGTAGTTTTTCCTTGTCATACCTTTTTTATATTGTTCTGAGTGTTGTGAAGCATGATCTAATGAGATCATTTCACACTCTTCGTAGATTCAGACTTGTGTTAACTTGTCTTCTATCTAATGCAAAACCCAAACCAATGAGAAACTCTCCAAGTCTCTTAATATTTCACATTTTCATTATTTTGTTAGTCTAGATAGTTGTTAACCAATAGAATTTTTCCACATCCTTTCACATATTATTTGTCCTTTGACATAACCTTTTCAGATGTGAAAAGCAAGATAGTAATATATTTCCATGTATATACGGTTTATGGGTTATTTTCATTATTAAATGATCCTTTCTTATGTATGTTGGACTATGAACTAATAATAAAGCATTACGTATATGATGCTTTTGTAGTGTTAGAATTTATATATCTTTACCAATGAAATATCGACACTGTCTTTTTCTTTTGTCTTCAAAAACTACCGGGACTTGAAGTTATTTAATTTTGGTTTATTTTGTGAGTATGCAAAGTCCGTGAATCCATTTAATTATGTTTAAATCTTTAATTAATCTTGTTTCTCCATATCCCATAGATTTTAAAATGTCTCCTCATATTTTTATTAATCTATATAGCTATAATTTGATATATATTTCTCAATTAAATAACATTAAGAATGTAAAAACATATCAGTCTTCCGCAATAAGATTTGTTGTCAAGAATTATCAATTTTTTTGAGTTAAAAGTATCATTTCAATTAATCGAGCCAAATTTTAAATTTGGGAAAAATTCACGTTTCATTTGGTATCATAGCTAATTATCCTCATTGATGGATGTTCTATTGTTGAATTGATGAAAGGAAAGTAATTATTATGTGAAGTAATATTAGTACTTGATTGTGGTTATTTGTCTCACAAAGATAAATTGTGTATATACACATAATGGAAGAAAAATTAAATTTTAATGAAATGGATTCATAGAATGACATGTACTACAATGAATTAGATCAGAAAAACTAGCAATTGGATAGGATACTAAACTATATTTTTGAACAATTAGAAACTTTGAAAAGCCAATTTGTAGAAGTTATGATTGATAAAACTGATAAGCTTGATAAATAAGATAAAATTACTAACTCGAAGGAAGTACTATAAGTCCAAAAATAAAATAAGAAAGAGAAATAACTCCTCTTCAGATGATGATTCTGTCCTTAATAAATAAATTGATTCATCTTATTCTTCTAGTTCTTCTAATTCTTCTAGTAATGAGAAAGCAAGTTCAAGTAAGAAATCTAGAGAAATTAAAAATTTGCTAGAAAAAATAAATTTCCTAAATATGTAGGGGAAGTAGGAACAAGATATCAAATTGTAACTTTGATTTCTAGTCTAGAGAGATATTTTGAATTGCAGAAAACTAGTAAGCTAGACAAAACAAAAATAACTTCCTATAAAATGAAAAGGTTGCCCTTAATTGGTGGGAAGACACATTGAGATTTGAGAAACTTAAATATCATAAGGTTTCATGGATTAAATTTAAGAATTTGTTCAAGAAAAATTAATTTTCTAATAATTTCTTACATCAAAGGCAAAATGAATTCTTTGACTTAAAATAATGTCTAAAAAGCGTGAAGGAGTATAAACAAGCCTTTGCGAACTTGAATATATTTGTTCCTTTTATCTCAAGAAAAAACAAAGTTTTTAGATTTATAAATGGTCTAAGAGAATACTATAAGGCTAGTGTCTAGTGTGGAAAACCTACTTCAGTAGATGAGGCTGCAAAAATAGTGTAACAATTTGAGAAGTATAAGACAATAGTTCACCAAAAGAAAGAAGACTATAAGAAGAAGAATTCTAATTTTCATTTTAAACATAGAAAAAGACCATTTCGTGAAATTTTTAAGTGATAAAATAATCATATTAGAAATTAATATAAGAAACAAGATTTATTAAAATCTAAACTAGAATAATTTAAATGTTGGAATTATATAGATAACCATTGTGTTAGGGGTTGTCCTCAGAAAAAGAAAAATTTGGATAAAAATAAGAAAATTGATGATAAAATAAAAGAAGGTAATAAAAATATGACATTTTATGATGACATTGATACTTTTACAATGCATAAGCAAGTGTCTCGATTGAATTAAAAGGGTCTATTAAAAATGTAGCCCTTGTTTTCTTGATTGATTATAGTAGTAGGTATAGTTTTATATCTCCTAACTTAATTGAAAAATTGAACATGTAGCTATAGAAATGGTTGATGGGAGGATAATAAGGAAAACATGAACTTTAGTATAATATCTAGATTTTATGATTGATAACATTGTATCTAGTGAATCTTTTCATGTGCTGAACTTAGGTCAATATGATGCTATTTTAGAAATAACCTGACTAGAAAAGAACCATGCTCTCATTAACTGTGAAAATAAATAAGTGTGTATTCAAGATGAATTTAAGAATACTCATATTTTATAAGGAACTAAAAGACAAATAAATTTGAAAACTATTTTTGATGTTCTTGACTTAAAAGGATTCTTTAAGAAAAATGTAAAGTTTTTTGTGCTTTGGTTTCTCAAAATGATAAGATTAAAGTAGATATTAATGTTCACCTACTAGTCCAACAATTTATGGATGTTTTTCCTTCTGATGTTGAAGAATTTCCACCTAGGAGATCTTTAAAACATGTTATTGATATTATTTATGGGGTTGAACCAGTGTCAAAAGCACCGTATAGATAATCTATACTTGAATTATCTGAGCTTAGGATACCATTGACTAAATTATTAAAGTAGGGAAAAATTAGACCTAGTGTTTCTCCCTGGGATGCACCAGTGTTGTTTATTAAAAAAATATGGTACTATGAGATTGTGTATTGATTATAGACAATTAAATAAGTTATCTAGAACAAATACCTTTTTCCTAGAATTGATGATTTTTTAGATCAATTGAATGGTACTAGATGCTTTTCTAATATTGATTTACATTATGGATACCATCATATTAGAATAAAGGATGTTGATATTATAAAGAATGCTTTTAGGAATAGATATGGTCATTATGAATTTGTTGTTATGCCTTTTGGGTTAACAAATAATCCAACCACCTTCATGACCTTGATGCATGATGTTTTTCAGACCTTTTCTAGATGTGTTTGTGATTATATTTTTAGATGATATCTTGATCTATTCCAATAATGAAGAAGAACATGAGAAGCATGTTAAGATAATGCTTTAAAATTTAAGAAAACATCAATTATATGGTAATATAAGTAAATGTGAATTCTTTAAAACTAAATTCTCATGTCTTGGTCACTTTATCTCTAAAAACTAAATTACACCTAATCCTTCTAAAGTAAAATCAATACAAGATTGGGATACACAAAAATATGTTCAATAAAATAGAAGTTTCCTTGGTTTGTCTAGTTTTTATAGAACATTTATTAAGAACTATTCTAAATTAGCCACTCCTCTCACAAACTTAACAAAGAAAAGTAACTCATATCATTAGTTTGAGGAATGCAAAGTTACTTTTAATAAGTTGAAATAAGCCTTGGATCGAGGAAATTCATGTTGAAATTTTGGAGACACCCCGAATTTTTTGAAAGAGTTATATAGATATCCTTTCCCATTGCACTGTGTTATGTATTCCTGATTTTTCTAAGCCTTTTTTTGTTGCTAGTGATGCTTGTGGTTCTAGTGTTGGGTCTGCATTAATGTAAGATGGTAGAGTTGTAAGTTTTGGATCGAGGAAATTGTTGCATGCTGAAAAGAGTTATCCTAATCATGATTTATAATTGTTAGGGATAATTCATGATTTGAAATTTTGGAGACAATATTTTTTAGGTCAGAAATTTGTCTTAAAAACTTACCGTAGATGTCTCGTAATACATTTTTACTCAACCCTTGTTAAATATGAGACAAAGAAGATGGGTATAATTGCTAAGTATGATTTTTAAATACAATGTGTCCTTAGTAAGGAAAATAATGTTTGTGAATGCTTTTTCCTTTGAAAGAAGTCAATTTGATCAAGAAATAAAATATACATTGCATAATGATATATATTTTATTGAATTATATTCTAGTTTGAAAAATGGAACATCAAATGTGCATTTAAAGGATAGGCTTATTTCTTATTTTCTTGGTGTGAATAGATTGTTGTATTATAAAGGTAGATTATGTATTCCTAATCTTCCTAGCTAAAGAAAACAAATTTTGAGAGATTATCATGAAATTCCCATAGCTAGACATCCTTGATTTCAAAAGACTTACTTTTCAGTCAAAATAAATAAATTTTTACCTAGAATAAAGAAAGAGATTAGAAAATATGTACAAGCAAGTGTCCGACTTGATAAAAAGTTAAAACTAAAAAATGTAGTAAACATGGTCAATTGTAACCTTTGTCTATTCCTGATTGGAAATGGGATCTAATTAGTATGGATTTTACTACAGGTTTTCCTGAGACCAAGAATGCATATGATGTTATTCTTGTGGTGGGTGATAGATTGAAAAAATGGCTCATTTTATACCAACCAAAGTAAAAACCTTTTCTTATGATATAACTCATTTTTTTATAAAGAACTTTTTCATTTGCATGGTCTTCCTAAAGATATAGTAACTGATATAGATACTAGATTTACTTCTTCTTTCTGGAGATCTATGTTTTATGAATTGGGTACTGGTTTGATCTTTAATATTGCTTATCATCCTAAGTCTGATGGTTAAACTGAAAGAATAAATAAAATCTTATATGATATTATTAGAATGTATAGAGATGAAAAATCTAGGGAGTGGGAACAATATTTTCATTTGATCGAGTTTTCTTACAATCAAGGTTATCATACTACAACCAAAATGGTACCTTTTGAAGTGGTGTATGGTAGGAATCATACTACTCCTATTTCATGGTCAAATCCTTAGCATAGATATTGGTATGTCAATGATAATTTACAAGAAATGGAAGAAATTATAAACAAATCTAAACAAAAAATGAAAGTTTCCTAAGATAGGTATAAACAGTGGGCCGATTCAAAAAGGTATGTTAAAGAATTTGTAATAGGCGACCATGCATTTCTTATAGTTAAACCTAAGAAAATTTCTTTTAAATTGGGTAAATATACTAAGTTAGCTCCTTGTTATTGTGAACCTCTTAAAATTTTGGAAAGAGTAGAAAATTTTTCTTATAGACTTGCTTTACCTCCTAAATTGTCTAGATTTCATAACATGTTTCATGTAAGCTTTTTAAATAAATATGTGTATGATTTTAATCATGTTATTGATTGTAAAAATATATTTATTAAGCCTACATGTGAATTCAAAATTGAACCTGAATTGATTCTGGATAAAAGGACTAAGAACCTTAGAAATAAATAAATTAAAGAGGTTAAAGTAAAATGGACTTTTTGTGATGTTGAAAGTGCTACTTGGGAAATAGAAGACTTCCTAAAAGAACAATATCCTAAATTATTTAGTTAATGAATTGTGTTTTACTCTATGATTTTTAGAATAGACTTGGCACTACTGAGGACAATAGTTGATTCAAGGGGGAAGAAATGTTATGTGACTAAATCCTCAAATATTTAAAAGCATTAAAGACTTGTTGGATTGTTAAAGACAAGTTTGATTAGAGATTATTTGTGAAAAATTCACTATATTAAGTTATTGGCTTAATGAGAGAATGAATATCTTGAGAATTTGATTAAAGATGATTAATTAAAGTGAAAGGGTGTGGAAACCATTGTGTTATTTTATAACCACCTATGATGTATTATAAAAGAAATGTAAATGAGAAGAGAGTATGAAAAAAATTTGTTCTTGTGATAATGAGAGAGAGAAATAATTTCTAGAGTATTAAGGACTTTGTGAATTTAGTTGATGGAAGTAATTCCAAGGCTAACCTGAGTTACAGGGAAAGTGGTGGGTAAGAGAAAGGGGCACTAATGATGTCCTAACTGAGGGTATGGTTTATAACCTTAGATGGTTCCTGGCTAGGGAAAGGTGAAAATACACTAGGTGTATAGCATTTCTTGTCATATTACGGCCATAGTCTAGTGTCTATTAACCTAGAGATGAATTGGAATTTTGTACTAGAATTATTAATCATTGTATCAGATAATTTATATCTCTACATTGGAAACTAATATTATAATTATTCAAAATTTGAATAAGATAAGTTCTCTCTCTATGATATATGTAAATATTTGTAAAAGCTATGTAATTTCTGTTGAAAAATCCAATGGAAAGAAGTTAATTCTTCGTTTATTCTGATAAAAGAGAAAATGAATGTATTTTGTTTAATTTTCTATGTATATCTTGAAAATATGCTCTTGTGTTAACATAAACAATGAATTACAGAAAAAATTAATGAAATAGATAATTTCAGATGTGTATGTACTTATTTTAATGAATAATTTATATAAATTAATACAAAATAGATTGTATATATGTAATTGATCGTACTTTAAGGCATAAAATTGCATTTTAATGGAGTTTATAGACGCATTATTTGTTTTATATATTTCATGTTTTTTTGTTGTGTTTTCTATCTTTTATGCTATGAACCCGATAGTTTCCCTTAGAAATGGTTAATTATATGTTTCTAAGTCTCCCTTTAATACCCAAAGAAATTTATTATTACAAATTTCAAGCCAAGAAAATTCTCCATGTTACTTTTTTGTGTCATATTTTTTCTAGACCTTTGTGAAGCTTTAGCCAATAAGAAAGATCCACATAGTTTCGTCATGTCGACATTTTTAGATCCTTCGATCATTGTGAAGCGCAATACAATGAGATCATTCCACACTCTTTGTAGATTCAAAATTGTGTTAACTTGTCTTCTGTCTAATGTGAAACCTGAACCAATTAGAAATGCTCCAAGTATATTTACATTTTGCATTGTTAGTGTTTTGTTAATCTTGATAGTTGTTAATCAATAGAACTTACCCACATCCTTTTGCATATTATTTTTCCTTTATCAGAACCTTTGTTTGATGCGCGAAAAGAGATCCATTAATATGTTTTCACATATGTACAATTTATGGGTTGTTCTCACTATTAAATGATCCTTTGTCTTGTATGTTGCACTGCAAAGTGTGAAATAATAGCATAACACCACGTATATGATTTTTCGTAGTGTCAGACTTTATATATCTTTGATAATGAAATATAGACACTTTTCTTTGTCTTTTGGATTCATAAACCATCCAGGACCCAAAGTTATTTAGCTTTGGTTTTTGCATGAGTATGGAGTTCGTGAAGTTGTTTTAATCATTTTTAAATATTTAATTAATATTTTTATCCATAGCCCACATATTTGAAAATTTCTTCTTAGAGTTTTATTAATCTATATTGTTATAATTTGATTTAGCTTGCTCAATTAAATAACATTAAGAAGGTAAAAACATATCAGTCTTCCCCAATAAGATATGATGTCAAGAATTATCGATTATGTTGAGTTAAAATTCACATTTCAGTTAATCGAGCTAGATTTTTAACTGGGAAAAATTCACATTTCAAAATCAAGGAACATAGGGAAAAAATGAAAACAATTGAGTAATATGACTCACATAAACATGTATACATGAAACCAAAGTGTCAAAACATGATCATATGATGTAGTAACCAACATAGGTAAGATATATTGTTATAATGTAATATTAAGTGCCTATAAACTTTAGTTTATAATTAAAAAATTTAGAATATTTAGATTCTTAATTATTTAATGTAAACTTTAGGTTATATTTAATTGGTTATTTAATAACTAACTTATATTAAATCGGGGTACGATTTAATCATACCCCATCACTTAATATGTTCATGACATAGTTACCCCCTCCTCTAGGGACATACTTACATATTTTTAGGAAAAGTGAAAATTATTTCCAAGTCCCATTAATCTTGTTACCCTCGGGTGAAATCTTGAGTGTGAAAAGTTACCAAAACCTAGAAAATAAAAGGTAAGTGTTAACATTTGTCTATAATGTTTTTCTATGCTCTTATGTTTATAAAAACAAATGCAAGAAGTTAAAATGGATGAGTAAAATTCAAGACCTGCAGGGAGACACAACTCATGAGAATAGGAATTCAATTTTTCCTATTGGTCCATTATTTACCCTTATTTGCCCAAAGTGTCTTATATAACCTTCGTAAAGTGTTTTCACCTTTGGTATTCGAAATCAAATTTATTCATGTCCCTAAGCACCCCTTTAAATAAATGAGTTACATTTGAATTTCTAAAAACTATAGTATAAAGTATAAGTACTATAGTTTAATTTTTTAACCTATAAATAAAGGTTAATCCTATAGCATAAAAACATAGACTTGTTATTTTAAAATTAAAACTATACTTTTAAAAAATACATACCTAACCTAAAATGTTGCGGCCTACTATAGTTTTAAAACATTTAAAATAAAACTATATCTACCCACTTAAGGAGTATTTAAACTAAAAAAACCCCTCATTTCTAGTACTTGATGATAGTGTAAGATAATTAATTGGGTTATTGTAGAGAGCTCTCCAAGTGGCACAAAAAATTCCTGGGAAAAATGGAACTCCTAGAGGAGCTCGTAGTGGAATTTCAACCCAGATGGTAGACTTTTCCTCCTCCACTTGTTCAACCTCTTCTTTGTCTTCCATGGTCACTACCTCAATCGAAGCTTTGCTATCAACAAAAAATTACCCTTGGGGAATTGGTATCTTAATACATTGTCACTTTGGAAAATGTATAATAAAATTATTAGGATGCTTGGCTACACTAGGAGGGTTATGAATTGGCCTATACATGTCACAAGAATTGACACCTCTATTTTCCAAACCTTTTAACTGCCATATAGCTACTAACAGTTTCAAATGATGTACTTAGATCTATTTTCCCATGGGGACCTAGAGGGCTCGGTCTATCCCTACCCTTGCAATCCCTTGTGCTAGACCTCCCCTTGAGAGGAGATGGATGAAATGCATCACCATTGACCCAAGCTATCGAAGATGGAGACGATGAATTCTGCAGTGAACCATCCTCAACAAAAATTTATAGTGGTAATCTTGTTGCACTCACAAATAATTTAAACTAGGAAATATTTCAAAGTGGTTATTCATATGTGAAAATCATACCTCTTTTTGAGCATCCTGCAAATCATATTTTTGAAGAGAAAATCATCCATTTTTCTCTTCTCACTTCAAGCCTGATTCAATTGTACTAAAATTTGTTATTGGGAAGGAAAAACCTAAAAGTATGTTGTTGCTTTGAACCTGGAGGAGATTCTTGATATCATAATCATAATACCAAGCTTATTTGTATGCTTTCACTTCTCAATCAGTGATACCTCTCACTCTACTTCTTCTTTCTGTTTAAAAGGTGAAGTAGTCTTTTTAGGAGGAGTTGTTAAATTAAAAGGTGATACTTTGATCATGTAGTAACAAAGTAATGATTTTACAACAAGATTTACCTCACATGTTGTATGAGTTGTCTCTGTATAAGATTTTTTTTTTTTTATCTCGCCCATCTTAATCCCACATAGCCAATGTAATGGGGTTTTTATAGATAACATACGATGTAAATGAGTAGATGTGTCTACGACAATGTGGTTATCACCTTTTGTTGGTAGTTGAGTCAACCCTCCAACTCTTCAAACTAAGCATATAACTCAACCTTGATCCTTGCGATGTTAGATTCTCCCTTGGGACTCATTGATCTATTTGTTATCCTTGGACGAGGTGATGTTTTGGCTCAACCAACTCATGCAAAGAGATGAGATAATAGAAATCCTTCCTTTCTCGTCATAAATTTGTGGAAATGAAAATGGGGAGCTTGGTTAGCTCACCCCATCTCAATCATTCTACCATCCAACTCTATTACCCATATAGGGATTTGAGCTCCATCCTAGTTAGTTGGGGATATTGATCTTCCACTCACCGGGGTAATATGACCTAATTAGGAGCTAATAATCCATCATTTTGTGTAATATATTACTTTTTTATCGAAAGTAAATTTAATTTAATTTTTTTTATATTTACTATTGTAAAAATTTAATTTTGTTAATGTATTTAAATATTAATTTTTTTATTGTTTTGATAATTGAAGAAAATATGATTAATGTATGATTGTTTTTAATTCACAAAGAGTTTATTTTTGTCAATTTTAAAGGAGTAAATTATAAATTATGCTTGGTTTCGAGGTGCATTACCTTGAACCTACTATGTATTGCGATAGGAGCACGCCCGAGGCACTACCCCAATCCTTTAAGGAGTGTTGCCCTCGACCCTATTGGGGGTTGCACACCCTTTGAGAACCCCACTCCTTAATCATGTGTTCAATACCTTATGTAAAAAAATATCCTTTATGTTCTTGTAAAAATGTCAATGGATGATGGTATAATATTACATATATTAAAAATCAATCAAGATGAGAATGAAGAGAATAATCATAGATCTAATGTAGTAACTCTATAAACTACATCTATCACTTCTAAATGAAAAGTAAATGTTTTATTTGAATGTACGATATTAAATTGAAAAATAAGTTTTTCATTCATAGTTAACTCTAGAATAACTATAATTTTTTATGGTTTATTGATAATAAACTAGAAGTAACTATAGCTGAAAACACACAAAAATGGCTTATATGTGTTTAAAATTTTTGCTTCATTTTTCCTAGTAGTTTATTCAAACTATTATTCATTTTTGGCATAAAATACTAAGATCATTTCTTTAGGATCATGTATGACATGTCTTGGCTTAATATTTCTACCTATGAAATGTGTAAAGGGTGCTTACATGGTAAGCTATTAAAAAAATCATTTCTCAGTCATTTTTGAAAAAAATCCATGGGATGTGTCCATAGTTAGAGGATATTTTTGATTCAATATATGTTGTGATTATTCTTGCATGATTTGATTATCTTTTCAGATATGTTATCTATCAATATTATCACTTTTTAAGGGCTTAGAATAGATAATGAAGATATATATGTTGTTGATAAAACATTTCTTAGTATGTGATTACTAAAATATTATTATATGCATATCAAATGACACTTGGAGATGCCTTTGTATTTGTATTAGATATATTGATTGCATCTAATATATATATTTTTCAAGATGAATATGTTGAATTTTTTTCAACACATTTGTAATATAACATGGTTAGTTATTAAGCTAATTATTATACAACTTGTGTTTAACTTTTATAGATGGTTAAAAGTGAAATCAATAAATATTTATATGATTATTATGATGTTTATATGGATATTGTGACTCTAAACATGCTAATGTTGTGTTAAATATAAAATATACTAGATATGTGTTCAAGTTTTTTGGTGTAGGTCCCATTACTTGGAAGAGTAAAAACATCTAATAGTATCCATTTATTTAAACCGAGGCAAAGTGTATAAAAGTGTAATGGGAGATATGAAAGAATCCATGTGGATAAAATGGCTGTTGGAAAGATATAAACATGGAATTTAAAGGAAGTATTCCTCTTCTATGTGATAGAAAAATTTTCATTTCTCTTGTTAAGAATCTAGTTCAACATTAGAGAACACAATATATAGAAGTTCATATTCCCTTTATCCAAGATAAGATTTTCTACAGTGATATAAATCTCCAGTACTGATTTTCTGAAGATCAGGTTGCAGTTATATTTACGATCCATCATGTGCCATAAAATACTGCAAGTTTCATGTAATGCTTGACCTTTCAGATTTTCCATTAAGGGGAGTGTGCATGGAAATTTCACCTCCTAATGGCCGACCGGTTGATATATCCTTATCCTCTATACTTTTTATCCATTATAAATCATTGTAAAAAGATCTTTTTATGATCTTTGTAAACTTATAACTCTAATTTTATGGTTTATAGTCCAGTGTGTTGCATCTATTTGTAAAGGAGGTCCTTGTGTTATAAAATTATCCTAAAGATGTGGTTTTATATTTTCCCATGCAAAACTATGAGATGTAGTATCAAAATCATGCTTAGCCTAAATCATAACTTTTGATTTATGAATTCCAAATCCTTTTGTACCAAAAGGTAAGTTGAACATAATGAAGGTGTTATAAATCCTTCAAAAGTGATATGTTATCCTAAACCTTCACTAATGGTTTATGAATTTGTAAATCCTATTGTAAAAACATGTAATTTTGGCACATGGTTCCCCACTTAATATTAAGGGGGAGTGTTAGAACGTAATATTAAGTGCCTATAAACTTTAGTTTATAATTAAATAATTTAGAATAATTTATATTCTTAATTATTTAATATAAACTTTATGTTATGTTTAATTGGTTATTTAATAACTAATTTATATTAAATCGGGGTACAATTTAATAATACCCCATCACTTAATTGTTGGTGCAAACACATTCACACTTGTCTTTGTGAACTATATATTTTACACCTTAAATAAGCTCATTTGAGAGCATATGTTATAATTATTTTTAATTAGTTTGTGGGATATTGTTTGTCTCCCATAACTTATTGGAGTTGTTGAGTTATTACCTCCACTCCTTGATTTATGGAGATGATTTAATCTCCTTGTTTTAGTGTTTCCTCCTATTTTTTTTGTTGAGGATTAGCTTTGTAAACACTATATAATTGTGTGTTCATGGACATGAAATACACAAGCTTGAATAATATTTCTTTTTGTTTTTTTAATTTTCTCTGCAACTTGCCTCCTTGTGAAACTGTGTGATTGGATTTGTTGCTAAGATCTTGTGTTTCTCCCCTTCATGGTTTCAAAGCATTTGGTTGTTGCATAAATCCTTGTCCTAGTTCTGTGTAATTGTGTTGCCAAGTTTTTCTATTCTTCTTTCTTATTGGAGCTGCCTTTTGTTGCTATTGTTGTGGAGTTTCTTTGGCCTTGTGTTGCATACTAGTTGTGCCTACCTGCCTGGTTATCTATTGTTACACTTTGGTGATTGACTGGCTCTTCATTCATTTCTTATCATTTTTTGTTGGAGGTTTTAAATATATTCTTTGTGCAAAAAAGAAGAACATTTGGGATTGAAGGCACCAAGTAAGGTTTCTAGTTTCTGGAAATCATTTTTTTGAGTTGCCTTCAGATTATCTCCTTTGCTGGATAGATATGCTCTTGTGTGAGCAGTTATGCACTTCCAACGGTAGAAAATCAAAGCATTATTTTTTTGGTTGAAAAAATCTGCTTTCAGCCGCATAAAATCACCTTCAAAACTGTTTATGTGCAACAATCTCTCAGCTTGCCATGTGGAGATTATATTCAGCTGAAAAAATGCTAGTTTTGGCTTTAAAATGTGTCGTGAGTTTATTTCATTCAATAATTTTCTGCATGCACAACCAATGTTGATTGGCCAATTAAATTATTCTTTGCAAAACTATACTTTTGAAAAAATATTTTTCTAAAGTTTTGCTTAAATAATTTTTTGGGGCTAATAATCTTGTTTTGGGTTAAATTAATATTTTTTGAGGGTTGTTTATAAATGAAAGGAATACTTAAAATCTACATCTTCTCTCAATTTCAACGAGTGGTCACACACCAGCCTTTTCTTTTGATTGGTTTGATTTTTTAATCAATGGGTCCTTTTAAATTAAAATTGGGCTATTTTACGGGAATTTGAAAGCTTAATAGCTTTTTCCCAGTACCTTGAAATCAAGTGCCATTTTTACAAAAGTGCATATTTTTTTGACCCCATTCTATTGGTTTGACTTTTATTATTGTTTGAGGAAGTACCATTTTCGAGGGATAATTGGTCATTTTCTGCCATGTCAAGAAGTTTGCCTTCTTCGTCTGTGCCCACAAACATAATGGATATATGCCTATTTTAATCATTAAATTCTTCCAAATATCATGTTTGGCAGCCAAAAATGGAGTAGTTACTCAAATCTCCTGGTTTGTGGTGCGTTGTTCAAGATTCAGTGCCTGTCTTTACCAGTGACAAGGACAAGTATGATTATGTGTGAAATCAAGATGAGGCCCTGAGACTTATTTTTCTCAATGTAGCGGACAACCTTCAGTTTCATATTTTAGCTACCAAATATCCTAAAGAGGTATGGGAGATTTTTGAAAAATTATTTGGTAAAATTAATGAGTTCAAGTTACTACAACTGGAAATGGAGTTTACAAATCTATCACCTTCTGATTTTCCTCTCATAGAATATTTCTTGAATAAATTCAAATAACTCAAAAGTAAATTAAATGATGGTGGTAAAGAAAAAAGGATCCTGAATGCATTTTGTTGATTTTGTCAAAATTGAAAGGTCCATTTTCTGTGTTCACTTCTTCTTTCTTTTCAACTATGGATGCTCTAGGGGATGCATTTAAATTGCCAACATTTGAGATGTCATGTGAGAGGTTATCTCATGAAAAACTAAGTTAATGGCACTTGATGCCTTTCCAACCTCAAACTAGGAAATTTTAGCAAATTCTCCTAAGGGTAAAGGGAAACCTAAGTCGAAGCCAGGACCTAAGATTTCAGAATCTCCTAAACCCTCTTCTACTACCACTGATAAAAGTTATGAATTCCCTAAACCTTATAGTCCTAGAAAAGGGAAAAATAATGTCAAAAGAAAGGTGTATGATCCTTGTCCTTTCTGTAGCAAAACAAACCATCCAGAATCATGGTGTTTTGTGAGAATTGAAGAACTTGAGAAGATGCTAAAACAACATAAGCTTTTTGTTCCTGCACCTTCAACCTCTTCCAATTCTGGTAAAGGGAAAGCCCTTTCAGCTCGGGCCTTCACTCCATTGGATGATAGATGGGTTTTTTATTCAAGTGCCACACATCACATCACACATTCAGATAATTTACTAAGTTTAATTTCTCCTTGCAACGTTTCTCAGATTATGGTGGGAAAATCTACTTCATTAAAAGTAATGGGTGCATGGATTTTTAATATGCCAAATGGTTTAGTACATGATGTTCTACATGTTCCCCACATTTCTAATAATTTATTGTCTGTTTATCAAATTTGTAATTCAAGGAAAGGAAATACTATTGAATTCTTGTTGTGGATATAGATTCTAGATTGTATCTCTTTAACAAGTTTGAGACTTCTGTAGGATCTTCTCTTATTTCTCACTCAGATTCTGTTAGCAAGTTGTGGCATGAGAGATTTGGCCATCTAAATTACAGATATCTGCAACAACTATCTTCTCAGAACATGGTAACTGGACTTCCTAAAATTTCTTCTACTTGGTGGTATTTTTCTAGGTTGTATGTTAGGTAAACAACATCAGGATCCATTTCCCAAAGGATTGGCTAAGAGAGCTAAGGCTCCTCTCGAGTTAGTACACAATGATTTGATGACTCTTCCTTCTTGTTCTTTTTCTAGTTGCAAATATGTATTAACTTTTATTGATGATTTCATGAGGAGAACATGGGTGTATTTTCTTCATTATAAGAGTGATGTTTTCAATGGTTTTAAATAATTTAAGGCTTTTGTTGAAAAATAATCATCTCATTTCATCAAAAATATTTTCACTGATAATGGGGGGAGTATATTAGTAATGCATTTAGGGATTTTTGAAATGACCATGGACTTATACATTAGTATATAGTGCCTTACACTCCTCAATAGAATGGTTTTGCAGGATAGAAAAAAAGATACTCAAGGAGATGGAAAATTTCATGCTTTAGTCAAAGAGTGTTATACCTAAGTTTTGGGCTAAAGCCATGAATTTTACCAACTATATTCATAATCAGATTCCCCATCAAGTTGTTCAAGGGATTACACATGAGGAAGTATGGTCTAGAGATAAGTCTTATGTTTCTAATTTTCGAGTCTTTGGAATTTCAGCTTGGGCTCATGTTCCTGATGAAAAAAGGAAGTTCATGCAACCAAAGAGTAAGGAACTCATTTTTTGTCCATTGTGAAAATGTGAAGGCATACTACCTTCTAGATACTTTTACTATGTAAGTTCATTTTCGAAGGGATGTTTGTGTTGATGAGAAAAATTCTATTGAGAATTCTGATGAAGATCAAAATTTGTCTCCAATACTTCCTTCACCTAACATGGATGACATGCTTAATAATTATTTTTTTAAGAAGATGTTACTCCTCAAACTCCTCTTTCCACTCCTTCTCTTGCACAATGACATCTAAAATGGCTTTAATCTACTCTTTAGGAAGCTGGTAACTTGGTAGGAGATCCTAGTGATCCTCGATGCACATGATCTAAGACTTCAGGTGATATTTCTTATCATCACACTCATTCTATGCCTTCAGGAATGGATCTTATAAGTGAATCTATATCCTCTGATCCTATTAATTTTTCTGAAGCTTGTGGAAAATTTGAATGGGATGAAACCATGAAAGATGAATACTCATCTTTGATGAAAAATAATACATGGGAATTGGTTCCTCTTCCTAAGGGAAGGAAAGTGGTAAAATGTGAATGGGTATTTAAGACTAAGTATGTAGCTGATGGATTTGTAGAAAAGTATAATTTTCGTCTTGTTGCTAAAGGATTTTCTCAAGTCAAAGGGGTGGATTAATTTGAGACCTTTTCTCCTTTAGCAAAGATGGATTATGTTCACCTTGTTCTTTCCCTTATTACTTCTCATAGGGGGTCAGTGTATTAGATGGACGTGAAGAGTGCCTTTTTGCATGGTGATATCCATGAGGAAATTTAGTTTTGTGTAGGATTCTTCACTATTTTCTAGACTTTGTCATTCTCTGTATGGTCTCAAACAAGCTCCTCAATATTGGTATGAGAAAATGGATGAGTTTTTGTTGTCTACTAGTTTTCATCGGTGTGAAACTGATCATATTGTATCTATTCTAAAACATTATGATGAATTTTTAATATTGGTTTTATATGTTGACGATCTCATTCTCACTGGTAGCTCAACTTCTATGATTTAGGAGATTCAAAACAAATTGAGTGTGAAATTAGACATGAAAAATTTGGGATTATTGATCTATTTCCTTGGTCTTGAGGTTCCTCAGTCTTCTGAAGGCATCTTTATTCGATAGAGTAAGTATGCTTATGATTTCTTGTAAAAATTTCACATGGATGATTGTAAGCCATCTCCCACTCCATTTTAGTTAGGTATTGAATTGACTGTTAATTACAATTCTAACCTTGTTGATGCCTCTTTTTATAGATAATTGGTTGGGATTATTTTGTATCTGACACATACCTGTACCGACATCACCTTTGATATTAACCTTTTGTCTCATTTTTCACATGAGCCTCATGAGATTAACTGGAAAGACACAAAGAGAATTTTGAGATATATAAAATGGACATTGAATTTTTGCATACATTATTCATGACAAGGAACTTGTGAAATTCAAGGTTAGATAGGCTCAGATTGGGGAGGTTGTCGATACACATGATAGTCTACTTATGGTTTCTTCTTTCACCTTGGCTCTGGTCTAGTAGCATGGGCATGCAAAAAATAAAATGTAGTTTCTTTGTCATCCACTGAAGCCGAGTAAAAAATTTTGGTAAAAGTAGGTCAGGAAGTTCTTTGGGTTCACAAAATATTTGATGAGTTTATATTTCCATAAGAATCTCCTTCTATCATATGGTGTGATAATAATAGTGTTATTTAAATTACATGTTATCCTAGTAAACATCAGCGTCAAAAACACATTGAAATTCATATTGACTTCATCAGGAAATTGATTCAGGATGATGTTTTTGACTTGAAGTTTGTATCTACAGTTGATCAAATAGCGAATATCTTCACTAAACCACTTTCTTCTCCTCGATATATTCTTCTACGATAAAAAATTTGAGTCAAGGAGGTTGTACACAAGGGGAATTTAACATGAAGTCCCTTATTTCCTTCTTCTTTTCTCTTGTTTGTATGGGGTACCTTATTTGGTATAGTAGCCAAGACCCTTTCTTTCTTCTCCCTTGCATTCATTTATGGGAGGGTGTTGGTGTAAATGTATTCACACTTATATTTATGAACTATATATTTTGCACCTTAAATAAGATCATTTGAGAGCATATGTTATAATTATTTTTAATTATTTTGTGGGATATTGTTTGTCTCCTGTAACTTATTGGAGTTGTTGAGATATTACCTCCACTCCTTGATTTATGGAGATGATTTAATATCCTTGTTTTAGTGTTTCCTCCCTATTTTTTGGTTGAGTATTAGCTTTGTAAACTCTGTATAATTGTGTGTTCACGGACGTGAAATACACAAGCTTGAATAATATTTCTTTTTATTTTTTTATTTTCTCTGCAACTTGCCTCCTTGTGAAACTGTGTGATTGGATTTGTTGCTAAGTTTCATTTCTCTTGTTAAGAATCTAGTTCAACATTAGAGAAAAAAACATATAGAAGTTCATATTCCCTTTATCGAAGATAAGATTCTCTACAGTGATATAGATCTCCAGTATTGATTTTATGAAGATCAAGTTGTAGTTATATTTACGAGCCATTCTGTGTCATAAAATACTACAAGTTTCATGTAATTCTTGGCCTTTTAGAGTTTCCATTGAGGGGGAGTGTGCATGGAAATGTCACCTCCTAATGATTGGATGGTTGATATCTCCTTCTCCTCTATACTTTTTCTCCATTGTAAAGCATTGTAAAAATATCTTTTTATGATCTTTGTAAACTTATAACTCTAAGTTTATGGTGTATAGTCCAGTGTGTTGCATCTATTTGTAAAGGAGGTCCTTGTATTATAAAATTCTCCTAGAGATGTGGTTTTATATTTTTCCATGAGAAACTATGAGATGTAGTCTCAAAAATCATGCTTAGCCTAAATCATAACTTCTGATTTATGGATTCCAAATCCTTTTGTACCAAAAGGTAAGTTGAGCATGATGAAGGTGTTATAAATCCTTCAAAAGTGATATGTTAGCCTAAAATTTCACTAATGGTTTATGGAATTATAAATCCTGTTGTAAAAACATGTAATGTTGGCACATGGTTCCCCACTTAATATTAAGGGGAGTGTTAGAACGTAATATTAAGTGCCTATAAAATTTAGTTTATAATTAAATAATTTAGAATAATTTATATTCTTAATTATTTAATATAAATTTTATGTTATGTTTAATTGGTTATTTAATAACTAATTTATATTAAATTGGGGTAAAATTTAATAAGACCCCATTACTTAATATGTTCATGACCCATGGGTTCATTTAAATATGGTTGCGGATCATGTCATTTTTCCCGAGGTGAATGGATCAAAGAGAGTGAGTGAGGTGAAGGATATTTTTTCTTGGACTATATCTTGTTTCTCAAATAATGTAAATTCTCTTTATCTATGGTTTTTTCCCCCTTTGGGATTTTTCATGTAAAACTTGTGTTCATGTGTTTTTACTTTGTTGTGTATTTATTTATGCATTGCATTAATGTTTGGTTAATATTAATTTAATATGGTTAATTAATTTATTATCCCTTGGATTATGATATATATGAAATAAGACATGTCATTGCTACACAAGACACATATGTTAGTCATGTTAGTATAAAAATTATAAACTACATAATGTATATAATTAAGGATAGATGAGGAAGTTAAAATGAACTATACTAGAACAATAGAACCTTCGAATGTGAAGGAATTGCCCCCAAATGATGAGAATGTAAGGAGAAATGAATGTTCCTATAAACATGTACCAATATGGGTCTCCTAAATCCATCCTAACATACCAAGTTAACACATATATGAAAAGAGATAAATCATGATATCTATCAAACCATAATGACAAATAATACATGTAATTTAAATTACTAACAACTCAAGTAAAATGCATAGGTCATGAGTTTGCATTTTTGTAAATATATGATTTTTTTTTTAGTATTATCTTAGTGCATAGATATGTATAAAAGGTGTGGGTAGAAACATAGCTACCAAGTGTCATCTAAAATATCATCAATACCTGGGTGAAACCTAATAGGGGAAGGGTTTTCCATGTTATGGAACTTAGTGAAATAAGAGTCAAGGAACAACCCATTCTGGTGAAATTCGTAGAATGTTATAGTGTATTCTCAATCAATGGAAGGAGGACCTTGGTCTTTCAAGGTATGAAGCCAATGCATTTTTTGGGATTTTAATTAGGAGAGTAGTCATTATAAATAGTAGTGATGCCAATGAGCAAGAGGAAATTAATGGTAGAGTTATATAGGGTGAGTGTGCTAGATATAAATTGAAACCAAGATCATCCAAAAGTCAATGATATAGGTTGGGGTTTGAAAAATACCCAAAATTTTGTGGTGATAAGGAGGATGCTAAAAGTATCCATAAGCATAACATATCCTTGAAAAGTTGTTATGGTTGTAAGAAGAGGTGTAATATCAAAAGGTGTAAGGATTAAATAAGATAAGGCCGCATAGGTACAAATATTACTATTTTTATAGAAATTGATTAACACATGTGGCCAATGTTGACCATGAATGTAAATGGTATTAGTAAAGGTATCAAAATGTGGCATCTCGTGGGAGATATGCAAATTGGTAGGAGAGGCTTGTGTGGGGGAGGGTGTAGTTGTATACAACAAAATAATATGTATGTGTGCTTTAAGTGTACTTATTATGTCGA
Source organism: Taxus wallichiana var. yunnanensis (assembly GCA_018340775.1). Taxonomy (NCBI): domain Eukaryota; kingdom Viridiplantae; phylum Streptophyta; class Pinopsida; order Cupressales; family Taxaceae; genus Taxus; species Taxus wallichiana. The sequence continues at coordinate 562,238,449 of CM031240.1, forward strand.
TCTAATATTGGCAATGATTGGAGCCATGTCCAAAACTGTGATGATAGTGGAAAAATAGGATACCATGGTAATGGGAGAGATTAATATTAGAATGATGCCACTTATATGGAAAAATTAGGAATCCGTGATCAATCAAGATAGGAAACAAAATATGTGGGGTATCTATGTGAGAGTAGATATCTATAACATGTACATGTGGGAGAGAGTCCAATTTTTTTAAAAATGTTCTGTAGGATATTGGTAGTAAAAATATTAGAGACATCATTTTTAAGTTAATAATCTTGAGGTCAAGTAGAGACATAGAGGGAATGATACATAGATTTATATTCGTCAATTGGGTTGAAATTGAGGTTACATAAACTATCATCAATGAGGTCAATGTTGTCATCATCACTATCAATTGAATAATCAAGTACATTAGGTTTTGAATAACACCATCTAATATGCATGTAGTAACTATAGATTTCAGAAAGTGGCGGAAGGTGATGGAAGTATGGTGGTGCTAGGAGTTATAGAATTTTTTGTTGGTGATGATGGAGTTGGATCGGAGGGGTGAATAGTATCACCAAAACACATAAGTATAAAGATATATGGTCCATAGAAATGAGTTATAATGGAGTGACAACATGGTAAATTTTAAGGGCCCCTAAAAAAACCTTAGAAAATATTTGGTAAATTTTTGATAAACCACTTTTGAATGGATGGCAAATCACAAGAAGATTTATTTTGTGGGGTTGGAGATTTTTTTGCAATATTAAGGAAGACAAAAGAGGCCACTATAGGAGAAGAAATTCTACTAGCTTGTAATTTGTTGGATGCTACTGACCAGTAGCATAGTAGGTGCAATTAGTTGTTAGTAGGATGAATGTAAATTACCAATAGTATATTAGATGCAACAAAACAGTAACATATTGGATGCAACTGATTGGTAGCATGTTGAATTATAGTGTCTAATAACATCCATTATTCCAATGGGTGGTGGAACCCAATATATTAGTAGTTGGTGGAACCTAGCACGTTACCTTCCGATAGCGCCCACCATGCTACTGACCGGTAGAACCCACCATACAACCAACTGGTTACAAATACCATGCTATTGGCTGGTGACATGTACTATGCTCTTGACTAGTAGTATTTACATGCTACTAGATGGGTATGTTAGATGCTTCCAGATGGTAACATGGAATATGATACCGAATTGTAGCATCCAACATGCTATAAAATGGTAGCATGTTCCTACCAATCATCTACTATCATGTCTCTAAATCTTACTATATATAGATAACCAATCTAGTTATTTTCACTCTATAAAATCACTTGCTAAGATTGTTAGAGCCTACAACAAATGAGAAAAATAACCTCAACCATCAACTAATAGCCAACTAGCTTCTACCTTCTAGACCATCCATAAATTTCAGATCAGGAATCAATTCCATCTATTTTAAAATTTACAGGAAGGAAGGTCGTCACCAAACTTCCTGTGAACCCAACTTTTCAACTCTGTAATTTTATGTGTAAGATCCTGATTTTTTTGAAACTCTATATCCTTCTATTGGATCCCAATTAATTTTCACAATGGACTAAAGTTTTAAGTTTCATGAGGATATTTTATATTCCCCCATTTAAAATAAACACAAAAACATCACACTTCCTTCTAACCAACTATAACAGTTCCACTTTTACTTTTCACATTCAACTCCCATGACACACACTATCCTTTACATTGAGTGTTTGAAAATACTACCTCACAAATATGCGGATCCTGTCATAATGAAGGACATTATAATATAAGAAGGCATCAAGTATTTATAGTCTCACTACCAATTATCTATTAAAATAGCTCTGGTAAATTTTAAATAGTAATATTACTTTTTACAACATTTTTTGTTTTAAGAATTTTGATTTTTTTATTTTATTAAGTATTTATGAATTTTGTGTATCGTTACATTTATAAATTCCCTAAAGCATTCAAAAAGGGGAATTCCCCTCAAGGATTTTAGTCACCCATTTCTAAAAAGTATGGTTTGATTTTTCCATGCTAAAAATATATTACATGGTTGATATATGAATATTCCATATTGGGCCTTGGCTTATATCGTGTGCACCCTTAGTGACTAGAAATATAATTGGTATAATTCTTTATCCTCTAGGATAAGAAATGACATGAGTAACATTCTTGTGAATGAAAAAGATTCTATTATTTCCAAAAAAAAAAATCCATTATATTATGAATCTCTTTACAATTTACGCAACACCCCTTCTCCTTCCGCACTCCATATAAAGGTAACATCTATGTCCTTAACAATTCAAGAGTAGAAGGTGAGTCTAAATTTCTTGATTATTTGTTTCATAATAATTATCATTAATTTTATTCATATTTCATATATTATATTAGATATTAATAGTTTTTTGAATTATAATAGGGCATAACTTCTCCAACTACTTCCCAAAGAGAGCCTACTATAAGAAGACATTTCCCACCAAAATTTAGAGAGTCAGTTAGTTATTCGGAGGATCAGGAGCCTAAACAAACCACTCCATAATTAAGAACTTCAGCTCCTCATCCAATTGAAATGATGACCACATTATTTATCACATGTATTTATTATTTATATATTTCAATATGTTTTAGATTATATGTAATTACAAAGAAATATATATTAAACGTTTATAACTTATAATTTGTTTACAAACCTTTGTTGTAGTAACCTCCAACAGTGCAGGTTTATATTCTCATGCTAGTCTAATTTTCTTTTGTATAAATTTGAAGAAACACATTATCAATAAATATATTTGTCACCTCAAGGTGTGTATCCCATTTAAGTTTTAATTATAACTTATTTTTAGTTTTTTATATTTTTGAAATGAAGAAATTGATAAATTCAAATTGTTAATGGTTAATTAGGTTTAGATCACAACTACCAATATAACTCCGAATTTATTTTCTCTACTCCTCAATAGAAACCACAAGTACAATAGGATCCATCTACATCTCAACTGCAAACTATGCAAATAGGTTATGTTTTTATCAAAAATTATTTATAATTTTTTATTATTCCATTCTTATTATGTTTAACATTTCAATTATCTCATATAATTTACAATTGGCTATTGTTGTGTCTCCTATATCTCCAAATACATCTTCTACTTTGAGGAAAAATATGTCGCCGCCACCACCACCACCACAAAATATGAGGATCAGGGGAAGTGTGAAACATATTCTATTTCATGCTCCAACTTCAAGAAGGGGTACCCTAAATTTTTCAACTGAGTTTCCAAATTTTTCATTGAGAAATATTCGAGTACATAGGGTGTTTCAATATTGAATGAAATTTATGAGGATGAGGAATTTCTTGGGATTAAAAGTGGTATTCAGGACAATGAAACTTTCAATCTACAAAATATGATTCATGGGTTAAGGAAATATTCTCCACTATGATAATAAAGATAAAATACACATTCTCTAAGATAACATACCTTAACAGATGATGGAAAAACAGGTTTTTCACTTGAAATTATTTTGGATGATAATTTTCTAGTGACTATTAATGATATTGTTAAAAAATAATATCAAAAAATTAAAATTTTTGGAGTCTAAGGCTAAATTTTTGATAAAATAAATAAACTCCTTATTTAACCACTCCCAGATACATTTATTGTGTTCTTCAATTCAAAACAAACCAACGAATCTTGTTATTTTGTTAAATCAAGTTGTATCTGATACTATGTATTTTTCAAATGATTACAATGATGGTGTGTTAGATATAATGTTGAACATAATTGAGAATTTAAATGTAGAAGAAAAAACCTACCATAATATGTGGTCAAGAGATAAGGGCCTTGTATTTATTGCGAATGCGAAAAAGGATAAGGAATTGCTAAATTTAAAAAAAAATTCAAAATATGATTTACATTTTTTAACATTTAATTAATTATTTTATATTTTTTAAATACAATTGAAGTAACATAATTTGAATAATGAGGCAACAATTCTTGATGCACATTTAAATAGTGTAAGGTAAAGTTTAATTACAGCTATTGAGTTTAAGAACAAGCTTGTTACTTTAAACAAGTAGAATAATACCTTAAGAAAGATCATAAAGGAGAATGAAATGGATCCTGTTGGAGCTCAAAATTTCACCGTACCCCAGGTCACAGATAAATTCAGATTTTGAGGAAACATGGGACTATCTCTAGGTTTTGGTACTCAAACTGAGACATACCTCCATAGAAGGCCGACTTCCTCTACCTATTCCTAATGCTAAACTACTTCTAGGAATTTAAATGAAACTACCCTAACACTAACCTACAGCTCCAAGCGATGAAGGGGGAGAGAGAGAGAGATGTATGAAAATAAATTCCTAAACTAAGGGAGGCAATAACACCAATAACAAGGGTGGAGATATTCCTAGTGAGCGAAAATAGAAAGAGAACAAAATAGGAGAGGGAAAATAGAGGTGCCATGGTATAAAACAAAATTCAAATCTCCATTTTTGTGGAGCACAATAAATTTGAGTCTTGAAACAAGAACAAAGTATGCACAAAACACCTATAAGTGCAATAGAAGGAAAGAAATGCAATATAACTTGAGCTAGGGAAGGAAAAGCCAAAAAAAAAATTATATTTCTCAAAAGTACGCACAATCTATTAAAAAGTATACAAAAGGAAATAATTATTTGTAGAAATCACAAATTTGAGGCCTGGAACTCACACATTCTAGAAAAAGTTTGACATAGTTCCTTTATAATTTAGAAAAACCCCCCTAAAAATGAGGGAGTCAATTACGTTATATAGAAAATTTACCTCACCTACCATGCATTAATTCCTGATAGGTAGTTGAGCTACCTGAAATACCACCATTAATGTTCAAATTACAAATGATCTTTATGTGATTTACTTGTTACATTCATGTTTTTCTCCCAGACGGTAGCATTTGATTTCTAAATTGACTGGCTACATATAATCCTTTGATGTCATTTGGGAGAATGTTTTTCTCCTTTCAGCCTAGTTACATTCCTTTATATTGTTCTCTTGTTGTTGAATGGTTACTTAAATGTAACCAACTAATAACACGTTTCACTACCACCGGCCTCTTACATTACCATGACCCAAACCTTTCATTTTCCGCTACTTTCCGGTAGCCAAAAACCATTTTCATCTGGTAGCATCCATACAAATACTACCGGCATACTTTTTTCAATTGGTAGGTGTAGTTCCCACTCCCCTTTAACACCGGATGATACTTCTTCGATATAGTTGATCACATTATGGACATTATTATGTTTTGATTAGTATGTTGTTAGAGATTTGATCATGGATTATTGTTGATCTTGATTGGTTATGATGCATGATGATTATTAGAGACACTCATATGTGGATGATGATATACTATTTGACATGGATGTTTTATGGATGTTGTTCGGATGTATGATTTTGAATATTATGAGTAGATCTAGAAAATGTATATTGTATGATGATGATATAGTAGTTAATCAAAAATGTAAATGATGTAGTTTTTTCTTCGATGTTGTTATGATTCATTTATATAGTTGGTTTTGTGATTTCATTTATATCATGCTAGATGTTCTGATATGGCCATGAGGCCGAAGGAGGTATTTGCATTTTGCAGGTTAAAAATATCACAACAAAACATCGAAGGATCGAAGACTAACCGCAATGGAATTCTAGGTGAATTTGACATAGTCACCATGGCAACTCGTATTATTGTGTTGTCTTTGGTTTTGTTAGGGATTCCCATGGGGAGGATTACCTTTACATGTGACCATGGGTATTATGTATTTTATCAATTTGTTTCTTTTATTTATTGTTGTTTTTATTTTATTAGTGACGTATTCCTTTAATTAATTATGTTGTGGAGAATTAATGTGAGAATCATATGAATTAAATTTAAATAAATTAAATTGGGATATGGAAAGTAATTATAAGATTTGTTGGTTGTTTGTATTAAATTTGTAAGGGATGTGTAAGAGCTTGTGTAAGTTAGATTTTGGAGTATGAAATACTCCACCTCCATGAAAAATTCTAATTTGTCCTTGGGGGCTGCTTTTCGAGGCTTGTGGGACAAGTAACACTTGTTCCATGCCTCTAAATTTAATTTACCAACCATACTTATGGTTGGAGAAGTGATTTATGACTTTTATAATGCATTTTATTAAGTCATGTTGCATGTGTTTTATTGCACTTTCTTACATGTTATTTATTTGTTATCCCTTGAGGTGTGGGCTTTTTGGAGTGTGCAAGTAACTTGTCATATTTTCACCCACCTCTTTATTGTGCTTGGGAGAATGGATTTTTGTCTTTTGTGTTTGAATTTGAGGATGTGTGATGTGGCATCCTACATGGATCCACATCATCCTCTCTTTTCCCTCTTCTATATAATTCAAACTCCTTGCTTGTTTTGGGTTGTTGAACCTTTTTGCATTCTTCCTTGGGGGTGTATTTTTGCTATTTGGAGCTCTTGTGGATTGTGGAGGAATTTGGAGATAACTTCATACTTGGCATTGCTATTTTGAACTATGTTCTTCACGGAGAGGTAGGAATTTAATTTTTTTTATGCTGTCATTTTCTTGTTATGGTGTGTGAATGGTGTATGCTTTGATTTATTTTTTGGTTTGTTGGGTAGACTTCCTTAGGGAAGGTGTAGGAGAATTCTATGGGGAATAACACATGGGGGCAATAATGAATTCCATTGGGATCATAATTTTGTGGAGGGAGTTTGGGTTTGGGATCCACCATGGAAAAGAAATAGCTTGCATTTATTACATTGTGGGGGGAATAAGGAGGGATTTGTGGGGGGCATAAGGATGTGTGTGTGATGATTTATTTTGGTGGTTTGTTTTGGTGGATGCCCAATTCCCATTTGGGAGGCATAAGTAGCTTCCCCATAGACCTTGCTCCTTTGACTTGCATGATTAAGCCTGAGTTTTGATTGGTATGTTTTCAGTTGTAGTTATGAATTGTTGTTTTGTGTTGAACTATGTTTTATATTGAAATGTGCATGTTTGAAAGAATGTTGTGTGTTATGGAAGCTAGTTGTTGCCATGGGTTGAATTACATCTTTTATTGTATCTTGGTTGGGGCTCAAGGGCCAATGATGAAGGAAGGATTCTCCTTTCATTGGATGTCTTGGTTGGGTGGAGAGCATTTCCTTTCCCCCTCTTTTGTTGTGATCAACTTGGAGAAAGAGAAAATGTGCATGTTGCTATCCTAGAGCAAAGGAAAAATGTAGTTTGATAGTCCCTTGTGAAAACATATTTATTTGTAATCCTTTCCCACTTGTTGTGGATGAAATTGTAATATATATTTTGTGAAGAAAGATGTATGTAATTTGATTATGAAGCTAGATATTGGAATTGTGAAAGACATGTATATTATGTTCTGGTTATTGGAAAGAAATAATTAGAAATGTGTTATTTGAATCGAAAACATGGAAAGATGTAGAGATGTATTCCTTTTGAATTAATAAAGAATTGCAAGTTCATCTCTCATTGCATTGTTGGGTTGAGTTGCAATAACAATTTGAGATTGGAATCTCTGTTTAATTGCAAAGGAAAGGAAACACATATGTAAGGAAAATACAATAAATTGTCTTTTGGATATATACAAAATTGGAAATTAGAATTTACAATTTAGATTTGAAATGAATTGTTTACAAACAACTAAATGTATTAGACCAGATTAGAAATAAAATATCACACTTAAATGATAAACTGGATATACAGAATTTTCCTAGAAATGAATCTTTGTTGCAAATTTTAAAACTGACAAGTTTAATAAAAATGCACAGGTTAGACCTGTACTTGATAATAAACTTTGAATTGACATAATTTAGCATGCTAAGATATTAAGTAACCCAAAATGACAAAGAACACTTAGGAAGACAAGTTAAATTAATACAAAATCGAATCTAATCCCTCTAACAGTCGTTTTTCTGTCAATTGTTTGAAAAATGTAACTTGAAATCAATTGAGCAAATTTACTTCCCTAAAACACTTTAAATCCTCCCTAGAACAATCCTCCATGTCTGATTGGCATGTTGGGTGAAGGAGAAGATCTAATTTAATCAAATTTTGAAAGTTGGAAATTACCAGTTGGCATTTTAAAAGCTTGCAGATCGTTTTTGTAAAATTGACCATTTAAACATTATCAAAAAGTAAAATTTATGATTTTTTTGCAAAGAGGGCATCAAGAGATTTCTAGAAATTCCTCATTTTCCAGAAACTAAGCTTTCTATCTCAAGTTATGGCCCTCTAAAGTTTTTCTACCTTGGCGGGAAAATTTGGGAAAATTTTCCTTGGCGGGCCCACGGCCCGAAAGTTTCCCATTAGAAAATCCTTGAAATTTTTTTGAAAATTTTGCTCGGGAAAACTTTATCTTTTTCCTTTACCAGTCCACAGCCAATCAAAGGCTTTCACGTGTCCTCATGGGGTAGTAGCGGAGGTGCAACATCATTTTTGCCTTAGACCTTTTTAAAATTTTGGAAAATTTTACCTTTTTACACCGCTAGCCCACAACCTATGACATGCTGCCACGTGGCAACATGGCATGTTGGTGGAGGGGGCGGAACCAAAGCATGACCTTTTTACCTTTGAGTTTTGTTTGGGAAAATTTCCCTTAAACCTTTCGCAGCCTTGCACTCTCGCCCTACCTCGGAGAAGATCCTTCCATGGATGCGCGGACCCACACATCAATTTCTTCCTTTTTCTTCCCTTTGGAGAAATTCGCTGAATCTCCCCAACACCCACCTATCTCTCTTCTCCCCATGGTGAATGGTGGAGTGCCACATGTCCCTTGCATGGACCCACGGTTGCATGGAGGCCAAATTGGCTTTTCTCCCCTCTTGGGTGAAATGCCCCAAATTCTTCTACCACTCCACCCTTCCATTTTTCCCTGGTGATGACTCTGAGGCCGCCACGTGTCCTTAGAGGACCCACAAAGGCATGGGAAAAAATGGGAAATCCCTCCCATACAAGGTAAAAATTCCAAATGCCACCCCGTGACCCGCCATCCCAAAATTTTCCTTTCACCCCTACTTGACACGTGTTCCCTTGGGGAAAATTTGACCCCTAAGGTCCGCTTACTCATATCTTGAGTTCCTGAAGGAGTTAGGAGGACTTATTTATATCACCGGAAAGGTGGGAAAATTTACTATCCAATGGGAATGATTTAGGGAAATTTTTAATATGTTAAGTATGAGAAAAATCAAGTTGAAACCCTGAGCCTATTAGAGAGTGGGTAAATTTCTCCCTGAACCTAACTGAAACTTCTAACCCTAAAATCTAAACCATGTGAACTTGATATTTTTTAATGAAGGAAAAGTATGTTCTAGTAATTTAGAATTTCTCGGACCCTAATAGGGTCAACTACTATCTTCAACTTGGTTGTGGACACTTCTAGTAATTAAAAAATAATTCCATAATTTTCTAACTAATCCTAGGTTGTTTCTTGGGTCTCAAGTGGGTTGTTTTAACGGGCATCACACTTGGTATCAGAGAAATGGTTCAAAATATTGGATCATTGGGCACACTAGAAAACTTGAGACATGAAAACTTAAACTTAGCACACTTTTAAACCTAGTATACAACTTAGATAGAATTTGTATATTTTAGTAAACATGGAAGTTAGATGGAGTGAGAGAAACCTTCACAGAGACTCAAACTCACCACCACCACCACCACCACTAGATTGGGGTGTAGCAACTATTCTACCCCAAATCTTGCAGGACCCTTGAGATGTCAATTCCGTTCTATGTGGAGGATTAGGAGGACATGCAGCCAGCCATGACAGAGCCCCTTCTATCGAGGTTCAGGTATCTCCTCGACCAGTGAGGAGCATAGAGGAGAGAAATCCCATGCAGAGTCAGCCAGAGTAGAGTCACCACCTAGGACATAGGGTGATAGAGTTATAGAGAGAGAGAGAGGTCTCAAAGCTCTAAGCTTAGGTATGAGCATGCAGAGACACCAAGAGGCCACTAGACTACATTAATAGATCACATCAGGGAGATCTTAAAGCTTCAACCCTCACATTACTCAGGTGACACAGGTGGATTTTAGGTAGAGGCCTAACTAGTGAGCTTGAGCGGTTGCTTCAAAATTTGTCCTTGTTGTAGTAACACAAAAGCTCTTGTTGCGATCCATCTATTAAGGGATGGAGTAGGTGTGTGGTGGAGGAAAGAGGAGCAAAAGCTCCATGTAGATTCAGAGATAGTGACCTAGGATCTATTTGAGGAGAGATTTAGGAGTAGGTATTTATCATGGAGGTTTATATAATAGAGGATCAACGAGTTCCATGACCTTCGAAAAGCATCTCTTTCTATAGAAGAGTATGAGAATAGATTTTTAGATCTACTCTAGTATGTAAAGTATATGTAGGATGAGCGGTGTGAATTCACGGGTTCATCGGGGCCTGAATTTAGATATTGGATGTGATGTGTAGATTAACTACCCAAATACTTTAGTTGAGGGTGTCGAGAAGGCCTATATTGTAAAGGAGACTGAGGAAAGACCCAACAGGCTAGAGACCAAGTCGGAGCCGCATACAACAGATGTAGGATGGTAGATCAAGGGGGTCAGTACCCCTTCCTCATGGTGGCTCAGGGTATAGCATAGTCATCCTTTAGGCCACATCAGTAGTAGCAATAGTCCCGCCCACCTCATAGACCTCCAGAGAGTTGATGCATAGAGAGGTTAGAGTATGGGGCCTCCTCCTAGGGGTCCCATTAGGACATAGGGTGGACCTAGAGCACATTCAGTGAGAGCTTGCCATTAGAGACCTCAGTAGACCACAATTGGATCATTAGGTTCCACACCACATAGGCTTCTAGGGAACCTATTGGAGGTGCTACTCATTGGGGAGGATCAAGAGAATGTTTTGGTTGTAGAGTCACGACACACTTTTGGAGAGATTTCCCACATAACTATAATAACAAGGGTAAGGCACAAATTTTAGAGCTGACTATTGGTGATATGGGACTTAGCCACAGGATTTATGTAATAGTTGAGAACTGTCAGGCAGAGCATCAGAGTATAGTCATTGAGACGACATGTAGCATTGGTGGTATTCCTACCTTGTATTGTTTGATTCTAATTCTTTTGATTCTTTAATTGTGCCATCTTTAGTAGAGTGATGTAGGCTGGTAGTAGTTAGGTAGGGTATTAGTGGGGATGTAGAGATGGCTTCTAGAGCCAAGATCTCTGTAGACTCCTTATTTAAGGAGTGTGTAGTGAATTTGGGACCTTTCACCACTACCTCATATCTTCGTATCCTTCCTTTGGGCTCATATGGAGTCATTTTGGGTATGGATTGGTCATCTGTACACAGGGCTAGGATGGATTTTTATCACAAGACTATATCTTGTGCAAATGATTTAGGAGTTAAGTTAGTAATTTCAGGGGTTAGGAGACCCATTTCTATTTGTACCATCTTTGCTATGTAGCTTAAGTGGTATGTGCGACAGGGTTTGTCAGATGTATGCTATTACACTCAATGAAAAATCAGAGGATGAGTCTAATGGACCATCACTAGATGATCATCCCATTTTGAGAGAGTTTGTAGATGTATTTCCAAGGGAGCTACCGGGGTTACCACCCCCACATGAGATTGATTTTCATATAGATCTAGTTCCTAGAGTAGAGCCTATCTCATGGGCACCTTATTGGATGACAACCCCAGAGCTCTACGAGCTCAAGTTGAAGCTTGAGGACCTTTTGGAGAAGGGCCTTATTCATCCTAGTGTATCCCCTTGGGGTGCACTAGTGATCTTTGTGAAGAAGAAGGATGGATCCTTGCGGTTGTGTATTGATTACCACCAGCTAAACAAGGTAACGATCAAGAATTGTTATCCTCTTCCTCGTATTGATGACTTGTTTGATTAGATGAAGGGAGCCATGGTTTTCTCTAAGATTGATCTTAAGTCAGGGTACCATCAGCTAAGGATTTCGGAGCAGACATTCATAAGACCACATTCCACATGAGATATGGTCACTATGAGTTCACAATGGAACCTTTTGATTTAATTAATGCCCTCGCAGTGTTCATGAGTTTGATGAATGGGGTATTTAGGACCTTCTTAGATCGATTTGTTCTCATCTTCCTAGATGACATTTTTATATACTCATGTACACATGAGGAGCATGAGGAGCACCTTGACCAGGTTCTCCAGTGTCTTCATGAGCAGAAGCTTTACGGGAACTTGGAGAAGTGTGCTTTCTTTCAGAAAGAGGTGCAGTATTTGGGTCATATCATTTCTGGGGAAGATATCACCATCAATCCTTCTAAGATTAGGGCCATTATGGATTTTCTAACACCCACTATAGTTACTGAGGTGTGCAACTTCATGGGATTAGCAGGTTACTACCGGATATTTTTTCAAGACTTCTCTCAGATTACGCACCCTATCACTTCCCTTCAGAGGAAAGGGAAGAAGTTTGTTTCGTCAGATAGATGTGAGCAGGCCTTCAGGACACAAATAATTCCTCACCATAACACCTATTATTGTAGTGTTGGATCCACAGGGTGAGTTCTTTGTTTACACAAATGTTTAATTAGCAGACCTTGGAGGTGTGTTGATGCAGGAGGGAAGAGTAGTAGCTTTTTAGTCTTGTAAACTCAAAGATCATGAGATTAATTATCTGACCCATGATCTTGAGCTTACGGCAGTTGTGTATGCTTTGGTTATATGGAGACATTTTCTTCTTGGTAGGAGATTCACACTCAAGACAGATCATTTGAGTCTTCACCACCTCTTCATGCAGCCCAATCTCAATGCTCGTCAGTGGTGTTGGATGGAGTTGCTTTGTGAGTATGACATGGAGATAAAGCATGTGAAGGGAAAGAGAATGTGGTAAGATATGCTCTCAACAGACAAAGACATGTGGCTATGGCCACCTCAGTGAGCACAAATTTGTGGAATAGGATCCTTAGCAGCTTCCTCTTGACAACTTCTACATTACAATATGAGCAGAGATCGAGTCACAAAGACACCCTGAGGGAAGTGTGATGGATTTAACTTAGAGGTAGATGGTCTTCTTAGGAACAGAGGCCGGATATATGTTCCTAGAGATGGAGGCTTGAGGCAGGACATCTTGGTAGAGGCATATTGTGCACCCTATTCAGCCCACCCAGGGGTGAAGAAGATGCACACCACCTTACGACAGTTATATCATTAGAGAGGACTTCGTTGAGATGTGGCCCAGTTTATGTCATGATGTTTAGAGTGCCAAAGAGTTAAGGCCAAGCATCAGCATCTAGTAGGTCTTCTTTATCCTCATGTTATACCGGAATGGAAGTGGGACACCATTTCCATGGATTTCATTGTTGGGCTACCGATGTCGAGATATCACCACGACGCCATTATGGTCATGGTTGATAAGTTGACAAAAGTGGCTCATTTTTCTTTGGTGAAGACCACTTATACAGCTAGAGTAGTGGCATGGGTATACTTAGATGAGATTGTCAAGTTACACGGGATTCTATGGAAGATCATTTGTGACCGTGATCCTTTGTACACTTCACATTTCTGGACTACCATGCAGTATGTCCTCAGGATGAGGATCAACTTCATCATCAGCATATCACCCTCTAGAAAGATGGATAGAGCAAGTGATTGAATCAAATTTTATAGGATATGATTAGGATGTATGTGATGGATCAACAGTCTAAGTGGGAGGAGCACCTATACTTAGTGGATTTTACCTACAATAATAGTTTTCAGAGTTCTATAGGCATGGATCCTTTTCAAGATTTTTATGGTAGAGAGTGAAGGACACCTCTTAGCTGGGAAAGGTTAGAGGATAGAGTATCTCTTGGACTAGTTCTTCTATAGGACATGGAGCAGTAGGTAGTGTTGATCAGGTAGAGATTTCAGGAGGTGCAGGGTAGGTAGAATAAGTATGCGGATCAACATAGGATTGACCATAGTTTTGATTTGGGCATGAAGGTGTTCCTTCATGTCAGGCCACACAAGATCCCTATCCATTATGGAAAAGGTTCTAAGTTAGCTCCTTGATTTGTGGGTCCTTTTGAGATTTTGGAGTGTATCGGCCCTTTTGCCTACCGTTTAGCATTTCCAGCCAGCTTGTCTCACGTACATGATGTTTTTCATGTTTTAGTTCTCAGGAGATATATTACAGATCCTTTTCATGTGTTAGATTAGACATCATTGTAGGTGTAGGATCATGAGTAGGTGATGGTGGAGCCCGTTCACATCTTAGATTGCAGGACCCTAGGTCTTTGAGGCAGAGATATTGATTAGGTCCATGTGCATTGGGACAAATATGATGAGACTGCAACTACATGTAGGAGGATCCTACTTCATTATGAGTTCAATTTCCAAATTTTTTCCAGTGACTTCCATGAGGAATTCAAGTCTAAGGGGAGGGGGATGTAATGCCCACTTCCCTTTGACACATGTTGATACTTATTCTGATACAATTGATCACATTATGGACATTATTATGTTTTGATTAGTATGTTGTTAGACATTTGATCATGGATTATTGTTGATCTTGATTGGTTATGATGCATGATGATTATTAGAGACACTCATATGTGGATGATGATATACTATTTGACATGGATGTTTTATGGATGTTGTTCGGACATATGATTTTGGATATTATGAGTAGATCTAGAAAATGTATATTGAATGATGATGATATAGTTGTTAATTAAAAATACAAATGATGTAATTATTACTTCAATGTTGTCGTGATTCATTTATATATTTGGTTTTGTGATTTCATTTATATCATGTTGGATGTTCTGATATGTCCATAAGGCCAAAGGAGGTATTTGTATTTTTCAAGTTAAAAATATCACAACAAAACATCGGGGGATTGGAGACCAACCACAATGGAATTCTAGGTGAATTCGACATGGTCACCATGGTAACTCGTTTTATTATGTTGTGTGTTGTTTTGTTAGGGATTCTCATGGGGGATTACCTTTACATGTGACCATGGGTATTATGTATTTTATTAATGTGTTTCTTTTATTTATTGTTGTATGTAATTTATTAGTGATGTGTTCCTTTAATTAATTATGTTATGGAGAATTAATGTGAGAATCATATGATTTAAATTTAAATAAATTAAATTGGGATATGGAAAGTAATTATAAGAGTTGTTGGTTGTTTGTATTAAATTTGTAAGGGATGTGTAAGTTGTGTAAGAGCTTGTGTAAGTCATATTTTGGAGTATGAAATACTCCACCTCCATGAAAAATTCAAATTTGTCCTTGGGGCTGCTTTTGGAGGCTTGTGGGACAAGTAAAACTTGTCCCATGCCTCTAAATTTAATTTACCAACCATACTTATGGTTGGAGAAGTGATTTGTGACTTTTATAATGCATTTTATTAAGTCATGTTGCATGTTTTTAATTGCACTTTCTTACATGTTATTTATTTGTTGTCCCTTGAGGTGTGGGATTTTGGAGTGTGCAAGTAACTTGTCATATTTTCACCCACCTCTTTATTGTGCTTGAGAGAATGGATTTTTGTATTTTGTGTTTGAATTTGAGGATGTGTGATGTGGCATCCTACATGGATCCACATCATCCTCTCTTTTTCCCTCTTCTATATAATTCAAACTCCTTGCTTGTTTTGGGTTGTTGAACCTTTTTACATTCTTCCTTGGGGGCACATTTTATCTGTTTGGAGCTCTTGTGGATTGTGGAGGAATCTGGAGATAACTTCATACTTGGCATTGCTATTTCAAAATGTGTTCTTGGAATTTGAAGCTTGTTTTTGGATACAAAAGTAACTATGGAGAGGTAGGAATTTAAATTTTTTTTATGCTGTCATTTTCTTATTGTGTTGTGTGAATGGCGTATGCTTTGATTTATTTTTTGGCTAGTTGGGTAGACTTCCTTAGGGAAGGTGTAGGATAAGGCTATGGGAAATCCACATGGGGGGGCATAAGGAATGCCATTGGAATCAAAAAAATTTGGAGGGAGTTTGGGTTTGGGATCCACCATGGAAAAGAAATAGCTTGCATTTCTTACTTTATGGGGGGCATAAGGATGTGTGTGTGATGATTTATTTTGGTGGTTTGTTTTGGTGGATGCCCAATTCCCATTTGGGAGGCATATGTAGCTTCCCCCATATACCTTTCTCCTTTGACTTACATGATCAAGCTTGAGTTTTGATTGGTATGTTTTCAATTTCAGTTGTGAACTATTGTTTTGTGTTGAATTATGTTTTATATTGAAATGTGCATGTTTGAAAGAATGTTGTGTGTTGTGGAAGTCAGTTGTTACCATGGGTTCAATTAAATATTTTATTGTATTCTAGTTGGGGTTCAAGATCCAATGATGAAGGAAGGCTTATCCTTTTATTGGATGTGTTGGTATGGTGGAGATCATTTCCTTTCCCCCTCTTTTGTTGTGATCAACTTGGAGAAAGAAAAAATGTGCATGTTGTTGTCTCGGAGCAAAGGAAAAATGTAGTTTAATAGTCCCTTGTGAAAACATATTTATTTGTAATGCTTTCCCACTTGTTGTGGATGAAATATTAATATGTATTTTGCAAAGAAATATGTATGTAAATTGATTATGAAGCCGGACATTGGAGTTGTGAAAGACGTGTATATTTTGTTACGGTTATTGGAAAGAAAGAATTAGAAATGTGTTATTTGCATTGAAAACATGGAAAGATGTAGAGATGTATTCCTTTTGAATTAATAAATAATTGCAAGTTCATCTCTTATTGCATTATTGGGTTGAGTTGGAATATCAATTTGTGATTGGAATCTCTGTTTAATAGCAAAGGAAAGGAAACACGTATGTAAGGAAAATATAGTAAATTTTATTTTGGATATATAAAAAATTGGAAATTGGAATTTACAATTTAGCTTTGAAATGAATTGTTTACAAACAAGTAAATGTATTAGACTATATTAGAAATAAAATATCATACTTAAATGATAAACTAGATATACAGAATTTTCCTAGAAATGAATTTCTGCTGCAAATTTTAAAACTAGCAAGTTTAATAAAAATGCACAGTTCAGACCTGCACTTGATAATCAACTTAGAATCGACATAATTTATCATGCTAATATATTAAGGAACCTAAATTGAAAAATAACACTTAGGAAGACAAGTTAAATTAATGAAAAATCGAATCCAATCCCTCTAACAGTCATTTTTCTATCAATTGTTGGAAAAATGCAACTTGAAATCAATTGAGAAAATTTACTTCCCTAAAACACTTTAAATACTCCCTAGATCAATCCTCCATGTCTAATTGGCATGTTGAGTGAAGGAGGAGATCCAATTTAATCAAATTTGAAAGTTGGAAATTACCAGTTGGCATTTTAAAATCCTACAGATATTTTTTGTAAAATTGACCCTTTAAACTTTATCAAAAATTAAAATTTATGATTCTTGTATAAAGAGGGAATCAAGAGATTTCAGAAAGTCCTCATTTTCCCAAAACCAAGCTTTCTAGCTCAAGTTATGGCCCTCTAAATTTTTATGCCTTGGTGGGAAAATTTGGGAGAATTTTTCCCTGGCGGGCCCACGGCCCGAAAATTTCCCGTCGGAAAATCCTTAGAAAATTTTTGAAAATTTTGCTTGGGAAAAGTTTATCTTTTTCCTTCATTGAACCACAACCAACCATAGGCTACCTTTTGTCCTCACAAGGCAAAGTGGCAGAGGCACAACATCCTTTTTTCCTTAGACCTTTTTAAAATTTTGGAAAATTTTACCTTTTTTCCCCATTGGCCCGCGGCCTATCATAGGCTGCCACATGGCAGCATGGTGTGTTGGCTAAGGAGGCGGAACCAGCATGACCTTTTTACCTTTCATTTTTTTTGGTAAAATTTCCTTTAAACCTTCTGCAGCCCCACACTCCCACCCTGCCTCGAAGAAGATCCTTCCGCGGATGCGTGGACCCGCGTGTCAATTTTCTTCCTTTTTCTCCCCTTTTGGTAAAATTCACCGAATCTCCCTACCGCCCCGCTTGTATCTCTTCTCCCCATGGTAAATTATGGAGAGCCACATGTACCTGGTAGTCTCGTGGGCACATGGAGGCCAAATTGGGTTTTCTCCCTCTTGGGAAAAATGCCCCAAATTCTTCCGCCACTCTGCCCTTCCCTTTTTCCCCGGTGATGACTCGAGGCCGCCACGTGTCCTTGGAGGACCCACGGAGGTGTGGGTGCAAATGAGAAATCTCTCCCACACAAGGGAAAAATTCCAAATGCTGCCCCATGACCTGCCATTCCAAAATATGCCTTTCACCCCTACTTGACACGTGTCCCCTTGGGGAAAATTTTACCCCTAAGGTCCGCTTGGTCATATCTTGAGATCCTGAAGGAATTAGGAGGACTTATTTAATCACCGGAAAGGTGGAAAATTTTCCTATCCAATGGGAATTATTTAGGGAAATTTTGAATATGTTAATTATAAGAAAAATCAAGTTGAAACCTTGAGCCTATTAGAGAGTGGGTAAATTTCTCTCTAAACCTAATTGAAACTTCTAACCCTAAAATCTGAACCATGTGAACTTGATACTTTTTAGTGAAGGAAAATAATGTTCTAGTAATTTAGAATTGTTTTGGAAACTAATAGGGTCAATTGTTGTCTTGCAACTTAGTTGTGGACACTTCTAATCAAAAAAATAATAATTCCATAATTTTCTAACTAATCCTAGGTTGTTTCTTGGGTCTCAAGTGGGTTTTTAATGGGCATCACAATAGGTCATCACTATTACCTTCATGATACTAAAGCTCACTCCAATGTTGCAACACAATAATTTTTCCCACTAATTTCTGATAGCACATAAAATGCTACCGAATGATAGAATTTGTACTTACTACTTGACCGGTTAGCATCTTTATGTGATACTAGTCGATAACATATAAAATGCTACCAATCGGTAACATCTTTAGATGCTTCTAGAACCTATTTATTACCACTTTTTCATATCAATCATTGACCTAATATTGAATCTTAATGTTAAATTTGATGGTTGTCAAGAAGTCACATGCACGTATTCCAAATTTTGAATGGGTTATCCAAATTTGCAGGGTGCAAATTTAGTATAACAGTTTGACGACCTCTAGGGCACATCTACTTACTAGATGAAGAGACTAGCTGTCTCAAAACATCCATTAGGCATGGATTTAGCCTACAATTGAAACTATTCTTACATTAAAAAAACTCCCCTAAATTTCTACGAAATACCTGCATGGATATGACTTTGATCTAAAATTGCATGAGCTGATATCCGATTGTTTTCATCATAAGACCTTGTTTGAAAATGAAAAAAGCAACAAAAACAAAGGAAAAACTATTGAAAAACATTAAAATCATACACATCGCAAATGTAATATGCAAAGTGTACACAAACACTTATATGAAAGAAAACCTAAACTACCAAAAGAACAATGTGCTGTGAGAACTTGGAGGAATTGCAAGTTAACTAATGTGTACAATGATGCAACAAACTATCCTAATGCGAGTGCTTAAGATAAATCCCATTGAATGGGATTGGTAATACATGTCCATCAAGATCATTCAAATAAAGAGAATTTTCTTCTTTATAAGAAAAAATGATGTACAGACCACTCCAAATTACATCAAACTTAGAGTGTCTCCTTGGTTTAGCTCTATCAACATCCCATTTCAAGACCAAATCACCAACCTTGAACCCTTAAAACCTATCATTCTTATCAAACCACTACTTGGTTGATCCTTGATGCTGCTACGATCTCGATCATTTCCTATTTTCTCAATTCTTCAAGCTCAATAAGCTCTACAATTATGATCTCTCTTTTATTTTCCCCTCTAAATTCCAGTTATTGGTCTCTAACTCAAGTGAAGGAAATTTGAGTGAAAAAGGAATCCTTTCTTCCTTGACATAAACTATCTTATACAATGAAGTTCTAATTTCCTTTTTCATTGTAATCATGTCATCCCAAAGATCATTCCTTACCTTGGTGTGTCATTTCTTTTGATTGGAATCTATTGTTCTCTTCATAATCCTAATCAGATTTTTATTTATAAATTATTCCAAACCATTGCCCTAAGGGTAATAATTGGATAAGGTCTTCAAATAAACACCAAATCCAAGAGCCCAATCAGAAATTTTAGATCCTAAAAAATCCTTTCCATTATCATAAATTATATTTTTTGGAACACCAAACCTTGTGACAATCTCCTCAAATAAGTCAATAATGTCTTATTCGGTTAATTCCTTCAATGGTACAGCCTCGATCTACCTAGTGAAATTATCTGTGGCTGTTATGACCCACTTGTGTCCAAAAATTGATGGAGGATTGATGCCTATAAAATCTAGGCCCCACTCAGAAAAAAAATTGATCTTATTGAGTTAGATGTAATGGAAGAGATGCCAACCTCTTCTTGTTGATGAGGAAAGCACAATATTTGCATTTTCTGACCCATTTTTGACAATCAGTAAACAATGTGGGCTAGAAATAACATGTAATTAGAATCTTCATGGTTTTGGATTTGGCTAAAAAATGACTCTGGATAAGCCACCATGAAATTCTGTCATAAATTTCTCCAATTGATCTCCTTCAATACACCTAAGTAAAACCCCATAAATATTTCTTTTGAAAAAAATGACATCCACTAATGCATAGGGAATGGACTGCAGCCTTAAATGTATCCTTTTTATTTTAGTCAAACTTGAAGGGTATGCACATGTAGATAGAAAAGTTACCATTACATTCATCCAACTATGACCATCAATTGCCTCTCCTTCATCCTACTGATTTTGAGCATCATGTGGAAGTTCTTAATTCATGAAGGATGTCTCCTAGTCATCTTGAGCATCTAAGGAAAATAACTCACATAATCCTCTACCCCTTACTAGCTTTGTGGCCTTGATAGTCACATCATATTCCATTATCATAGGAACCCATCTAGATATCTTTTCATTAATATTTGCCCCCATGATGAAATCCCTCACACTAGAATGTGAGACTATAACTTTGATATGATTATGGATAACATGGTTTTACATTTCTTGAGAGCCCTCACAATGGAAAAATCCCACTTTTCAATATGATTATAATTTAGCTCATAATCATTCAGTGTTTGGCTGAAAAAGGCCACAAGTTGTTCTATACCTTGATCATTTTACTATGTCAAAACAACAACAATACTAGCATCAGATCCATATGCATACAAAATAAAATCCTTACCATAGTTAGGATTAATTAGTGTATGATCCTAGGAAATCTCTTGTTTGATTTTATCAAATATTTCTTTCCTTTTAGCTATCTATTTTAAATCTAGATTATTTTTCAACATGAGAGTGATAGGCTTGACCAATCCTACAAAATTAGGAATAAATATCCTAACAAAATTAATCTTTCCAAGAAATGATTACAAGGATTTTTTATGAGTTGGAAAAGAGAGGAAAGGATGGTTGAAATTATATTTGGATCAATGACAATTCCATCATTTGAAATAATGTGCCCCAAAATCTTACCCCTAAGGACTGCAAAATTACACTTTTTGGGGTTAAGAGACACCCCAAACTCTCTACATCTCTCAAATACCTTCTCCAAGTGGCTAATGTGATCCTTTCTCTGGTTTTAGAAGATAGTGATATCATATAAGTACACAAGGATGAACTCATGGATATAACCTTTGAAAGCAATATCCATTTCTCTCTGAAATGTATCACCTGCATTTGAAAAACCAAAAAGAATTATCTCATAGGAAAATGTACGCCAATTAGTTGTAAATGTAGTTTTAAACTGATCTTCTTCCCTAAACTTGATTTGATTAAAACTTGAATACCCATCCACCATGCAAAAACTTTCAACCCTCGCAACAGTTTGCAAAATCTTCTCCATAGAAGGTGAAGGGTAGTGGTCCTTTAGGGAATCTTTGTTCAAATCACGATAATCAATACAAATTATGTTTTCCCCATTCTTCTTTCGAACCAGGACAATATTAGCCACCCATGAGGAGTACTTGATTGAAAAAATTAGTTTTTCCTCAATGAGTTTGGACAACTCCTTCCTCATGACGGGATCTATCCTAGGGTTAACCAGTCTTTGATTTTTCCTAATTGGCTTAACATTGGGATCAAGATCTATAGAATGTTGCATAATAGCTTGATTGAATCCCTTTAGATCTTCATGATCCCAAGAAAATGCATCACTAAATTTTTGATGCAAGGAAATGAAATATTTCTTCTCATTTTATTCACATACCTTCTAAAGCATAAGATCCTTTCCTTGTTTAATTGTGACTGGGTGAAAGTATTCCTTATTTTTTGATAAATTATTTTCATCCCCTTTGAAATAATCATCCAGGCCAAAAATATGCTCTAATGTGACCAGTACCTTTGGTAATGTGTTCGATTTCAACTAAATAATTTGGTCATCATAAATGCTCTCCAAATTAGATTGCATATTTGAAGAAAAATCAACCTCATTTTGGATAAACTAAACAATGTTTTCATAACTATCAAAAACCTACTAGTTGGTTTCATTTTCTATAATGGATGGCCTGACCACCATTCTAATGTGTCACACATTTCCATTAATCAAATCCTCAGTAGGTGATTATTGTGATCCAAGGGCTTCCATGTTATCTTCCTCTTTTTCAACTTCCTTGGCACCACCCACAGATTAAGAGCATCAAATCTCTCCAACAGGTCCCAAAATCTATGCTTATAAGATTTCAACAACTTATTATTTATGGAACATATCCCTCTTACATAGTGAATTACCAATTATGTGTCCCCAAAAATCTATAACTTTTTGATCTTCCTTTTCTCAACAATCAATAAACCATGGGCCAATGCCTCATATTCTACCATTATTGGAACATACAAACTATAAGCTATGGGAGAAGAAAAATTTTCATTCATTGGAAAAACAAGCACAACTCTTACCCCAACTTCATTTCTTCTTCTTAAACCATCAAAGAACATTTTCCACAGTCTAAACTTTTCCTTTTCTTTTTTGAGCATGCTAGGCAACATAGTTTTCTCTTCAAGGACACAATATGTACAATCTTAAAGGATTTAAGTTCTTTAGCATAGGGATCAAATTTATTATCTCTCTCTTCCCATTCATCTAGAAATAGATTAGGCATGGGAGGAGGAGTGGGCTGCTCTTCTAAAACTGAATCTTTTTCTTGATTTTCTTGGATTAGGCAATTTGTTGGAAGGGGAGTGGGGTCATATAGCTCAATATGATAAGAAAATATGGGCTCATCATGTATGATAAATTTGGTACCACATCTAGTTCTCAAAAGCATATGGGTCCAATTTGAAGATAAATAACCACCCACTTTGGTAGTAAAATACCTCAACAAGAACATATCATACATAGGGGCAAGTCAATTACTGATATATCATGGGTTATTGTTAGACTTTAGAAATCATGAAGGGTTAATTTCAGATCTTTAATGGCCCATAATATACCAACACTTGACCCATCAAGTTAGAAAACCCCTTTTGAAATATGCCTGTACTCAAGGACCAAGATATCAACAATTTTCTTTGGCATAATAGAGGTACTAGCCCCAAATTCAATCATACAATTATGAACTAAGTGTTTTCTTACAATCAATGAAATATAAAAGGGTGGGTTCTTGAAAATTTTACTTACTTGCTCCTCCATTGCTTGGAAAATATTAATAGTATTAGGGGCCTTTTGAATCACTACCTAAGCAAGGGGGAGTTGTTTGAGAGCTTCACATATGATGTCCATTTGTGACGGGATAGCCAAATCATCCCATATTGTTACATTGACATTTGTGTTCTTTATTTGTTCCACAATTTTGAAAGGAAGGAATGTGGATTTCTATAATTGTGGTATATGATTCTTCTTTATTTGTTGTTGTAATGTTGGAATAAGCATTTTAGGTTAGAGAGAAACCTCCTTGCTAGGAGCTTTAGGTGCTATAATGTTTCTTGCATCAACCTCCTTCTCCTCGTGAACAACACTTCCCTGATTAGAAGAGGGTGCATGTGATTCCAATATTCTTTTCTTAGACCTAGTATTATCAACAAATGAATGATTTAATACACATAAATATTCAACTCTAAAGAACATAAGATTTACATCCAAAATGACCTCCTGAGATCCTTACACATTAGGGTTTGGTGCTTCCACCAATGGATCCTTATGATTAGAGGAAATTTGAGTCATGAAATCTTGAACATGTAATTACCTTTCAAAAATAATATTATTGTGTGGCTGGTTACAAAGAAAACACAACTTTGTTTCCTGAATCAAATTATTTTTCATTGGAATTAGCACTTGACTAGAGCTAACAATAGGATATGGCCAAGAAGGGGAAAATGGTACAAGTGGAAGAGAGGTATTTTGTGCCTACCACCTATTATTTTTCTGATTTTGTTTCAACCTTTGATTGAATTGGTTCATGTATGGTTGATACCCTTGATTAGAACCCTAGTTGGAAGATTTCCCCTGATTTGAATTTTTTTTCTAGGATTAGGATTGTTGTTTCTCCAAAGATATCACCTTATTAGATATATTTCTAATCAAGGCCTTTATTTCTTCATCCTCCTTTTGATGTGAAGGAGAGTAAGACATGGAGGCAGTGAGTTGGGAATTTTTCTTAGGAATAAGAGCAATGAAAGGCTAAGAAACTTGGGGTAATTCAAGGTATAGGGGCATAGGTGGCCTAGGAGCTAATTTTCCATCTTGGATCAGACAATTCTCAGCCCTAATGGCTATAGTATACACACTAGGAAATGTTGCACCCACCATATACTAAACCATGACAACAATATTAGAATTTAATGCTCTTAAAAAATAATGAAATGCACCTTCAACAATTGGTCTTACTAGGACTAGAAATATGTCCTAGGTCTTTTGAAATATAAAGTTGATGTCTACCACGAGCTCATTGAGAGCCCTCTTTATAGTTATTATTTGTTCTATAAAAGAGATATTATCTTCCTTCTCTCCAAATTTATTACATAGGGATGTTTAGAATGTAATCCAATTTGTAATTGACCCTTCTGTTAGAATCCTAAACCACTACAAGGATCTTCCTTTGAATGAAGAGGGTAATAACGCAATAACCACATCTTGTTCAATGATCTAATGGATGACACATATATTGGAAATGTATTGTATGTGGCTAGCTAAAGTAGTATGATTATCCCTAGGGAAGAAAGGGATGCTCTTAAGAGTAGATGCATGGAATGAGATTGTTGCATTAAGATAAAGAGGAATGCTACCAGTAAAATTAACAAATCCCAAATTATGTTGTGTTACCATTGTAATCAGTCTAAGAAATCTAGTAGACTGCAAGAAAGGCATACCAAGAGGTGGAGTGGAAAGAGTCCTGTTTGGTGGTGAAGGTGACCTTTGAATTATTCTTCCTCTTCTTCTCCTTCCAAGTGATAATTTCAAGTACTCAAAAGATCCTTCCCTTACTATTATGGACCTTGTCTAAATTATTGTCATGAACTTAGGCACTTGTAGTGCTAAAAATAGTTGATTTGAATGATGGAGTCACCATATGTGTAGAATAAGCCTCAAAGGCTAGAAATTACTAAGTTAAACACCAAGAATCAACAATGATGAATTTATAGACCATACAAAATCTGCCTCAAATGTAGCCCCATCGAGCATGCCAAAAATGGTGGAGCTCAAAATTGCACCTAGCCCTAGGTTAGAGACAACCTAGGATTTTGAGGTAACATGGGACTATCTCTAGGTTGTGGGACTCAAACTGAGACAAACCTCTAGAGAAGGTCAGATTCCTCTACCTATTCCTAATGCTAAAATACTCCTAGGAAATGAAATACAACTACGCTAACACTAACCTACAACTCTAAGTGACTAAGGAGAGAGAGATATGAATGGAAATAAAATCTTAAACTAAGGGAGATGATAACACCAAGAACAAGGGTGGAGATATTCCTAGTGAGCAAAAATTGAAAGAAAATGAAGCAAGAGAGGGAAGATAGCGATGCCATAGTCCAAAACAACATTCAAATCTCCATTTTTCATGGAACACAAAAATTTGAGTCTTGCAAGAATAAAAAAGTATGCAAAAAATACCTTTAAGTGAAATAGAAGTAAATGAATGCAATATAACTCAAGATAGGGTAGGAAAAGCCACAAAACACAAATTTATTTCTTAAAAGTATGCACAATCCATCAAAAATTAGACACAAGACAAGAATTATTTGTAGAATGCACAAATTGGAGGCCTAAAACTCACAAGTTATGGAACAATTGTGACATATTTCCTTTACAATTCAGAAAAATCCCCCCCAAAAAATTAGGGGGTTAATTGCATTATAGAGTAAATTTTCCTGACCTACCATACATTAATTCTTTGACAGGTATTTGAGCTACCTAAACTACCACCATTAACGTTTAGTTTGCAGATGATATTTATGTGATTTTCCAATCACATGCATGTTTTTCTCCCAGATGGTAGCATTTCATTTCCCAATTGACTAGTTGCATAAAATCCTTTGATGTCGACCAGGAGCAGGTTTTTCTCCTATCATCCGGTTGCATTCCTTTACAATTTTCTCTTGTTATCAATCGGTTGCATAAATGTAACCAAACGGTAGTACGTTTCAATGCTACCAACCTCCTACATTACCTTGACCCAAACCTTTCCTTTTCCACTACCATTTAGTAGTGTAAAAATCGATGATGGCCAGTAGCATCCATACAAATGCTACCGACATACTTGTTGTCGACCAATAGGTCCTCACTATTACCTTCATGCCATTAGCACCTGCTCTAACTTTGAGATACCACCGTCTATCCCACTATTAGCTAGTAGTGAATAAATTTTTTCCAGCCAATAGCATCCGTCCTTGCTACCAGTCGATTAGCATATTTACCTACTACCGATTGTAACATATAAAATGGTACCGGATGGTAGCATCTTTAGATGTTACTGGAAGATATTTATTACCACTTTTTCATGTCAATCATTGAACTGGTATTGAATCCTGATATTAAATTTGATGGCCGTCAACACGTCATGTTCCTGTATTCCAAATTTTTAATGCGTTATCTAAATTTACAGAGGCATGAAAATTTGGGATAAAATATCCTATAATATTGTTAAAGAAAAAAAAAAGAGGATCCAACATTACTACCTTCTAGTGATGTAGAAAATCCAAAACGTGAAATACTTTTGAATATCAATACAACCATGAAGGATCTTGTTCAGTTATGAGTTTTAAAGGAAGGTTCTGGTGTGTAGTACTCTCTATTTTCCCCACCCTTTGAATTTAATTTTGTGAAAATTAGAGCCCTGCCATGGAAGAAATTCATGTTTTAAACTCCTCAGATGCTCGTTTTCATTTCCCAAGACATTTTTAATCAAAATTCCCTCAGTTTTCTACCATTAAAACATTTTACATATTTTTCAATGGATGGGAAATGATTTTATTTTGTCTTTTATGCGTTTTAAATACATCGGACCTTGCATCTTTTGTTTTTAACCTTTTCACAGAGAAAGAAATTCTTCATCGAGAGAAAAAATGGCATTTTCCTATTTCCTGCAACTTCCTACGTTCTTTCCCCATCAAATTATTACTCGGAAAGGTGAAGCTATGCATTTTCTTCTCGTTGCATGCGGATGGATGGGTTCCTTTTTAAACTTATCATTTTTGGTGATTTTGGAAAAAATGTCAAATTTGCCCCGTATTCCCGCCGGTCCCTGATTGGCTGGAGTAGTTTTGGTGGAAGTTCAGGGTGACGGATCCACTTTATTATCTAAGGAATTGTAGCGAAGGGTGAAAATTTCTAAAAATTCTACACCCCCACTCATGCAAAGGGAAAATTTATAAGTCGAGGCCCGTAGCAAATCGAAAGGGACAAGTGGCCTACGTTGAAAAGTCAACGGTGGGGGCATGGACTTTCGGGGAAAAGTTAGAATTTTTCCCCTTTTCAAAAGTGGATAAAGTATAAAACTGAAGTGCATTCCCATAAATAGTCACATCATGCCACATGTCGAAGAATAAAATCATAACAAAATGGGCCCACAGAGGAAATTGAGAATTTGAGCCTTTTTCACCAAAGGGTTAAAATGTTGCAAATTGAGCTGTGACCCCATTTCCAATCATGGTGTGCCACATGCTCATGTTGAAAATTCAAAGTAGGATGGTAGAGGTTTTTGAGAATTTGAGATTTTTGTTAAAAAGAGTTTAAATGGAATATTTGAACCGCATTTCCTCAGCCACTCAGATGGTGCCACGTGTCTGGCTTTTGGCGGAGCTGTGGGGGGTGGAGCAAAAATGAAAAATCATGTTTTTTCTCCCAAATGTCAGGAAATTTAGTTTTCTCACCCAAGGCCATCGTTTCTTGGATCTTTCCATGTGTAGGGTCCAAATTTGAAGGTAAAAGGAGGAAAAATAGCCAAATGCACTCATCTAGTTTTTAACGCCATTAACGAACCAGAGCTCTAAAAAATGCAAAACTGGATCATTCTTCATTCTTTTTCTCTGTATTCTTGTCATTTCTCCATGAGATACATTTTTGGTTTACTATGGAGCCAAATCGATAAGTTTGAGGGGATCTAAAGTTTAATCATTAGAAAATGGAGTTTATCAGGCATATGTGATAAAAAGGGAGAAAATTTACCAATAAGCACTTGAGTGCTATGAAAGTAGTAAAAAGGTGGAAATGGCAGGACCACATAAAGAATAAAATCATGAGATGCCCCCTACTAAAGTAATCATTCTTGAACACCTGAAATATTCACCTTTTTGAACCTCTATTTTTCATGAGCGCATTTGTTTCATGTCACTTTCCAAAAGCGGATCTGTAACAAAAATTATTCCTTTCGGATATTCTTTTCTTCGGGACAAAGTATGGATGTATATGAATTGTTATAAGAACATGGTTTTGATCATGAAAAAGGGGATTCTGGTTTTCTGGGAAGGTTGTAAATTCTGAAGTAATTCAATATATAAGTTTTTTCTATTCTTATTTTCTTTGTTATATGTTTCTCTCTCCTTACTCATTTCAATGGATAATTTTTTTTGCATTCAATAGAAACTTTGTGTTCCGGTCTGTGTAATCTTTAGAACTTTGTGTCTACAGATTTTCATTGGTGGTGAAGTAATTGATCCTTTTCTATATTTTCTTGGTTCAATGCAAGTAGGGAGATACTCTGGTATCTATATTTCCTACCAACATTGTTGTTTTCTTCCTTCTCCCATCTCTTTATTCTTCGATTCCTTCTTATTGAAAATATTTTGTGTATGAAAACACACTAGGCTACTAGGGTCCAAACATTGATAGTTGTAGATTTGTACATTTTATTTCTAGATTTCAATAAGGGAACCTTTCCCATTAAAGAGGAGGGACTTATTGTCCCCTGACTGTGGTTTCAATCCATGTTCCATTTTAAAACCCAACAGTTTTTTGGCAACTCCGCTGGGGAGTTCATTACAAATGGTTTCCATTTTTTGAATGATAACCTCTTGATCATATTTGATCCGGCGACTCCAAGATACACTCGGGGTAGAAAATCCCTGGGGAAGAAGAACTCATTTCTAAATTTTAGATCATCAAGGTTTTTCTCTCCCTTAATCAACAAGAAAAAGAAGAGGAACAAGATCTACAAGCAATTCTCCTTCTATAGACAAAAATTCTAGGAGTGACATCCCTCAAGGTCAAATCAGTCCTAATTTGCACAGTTTGATTCTCAATGTTGTTTTAGTTCCTCTCCAAACAATATTTCCAAGGATGCCTGCTCCTCTTCCTTGGGGACAAAGGGTTGGGCCTCTTTCTCTTCTCCAGCCATTACATGAATTTCCTAGAGGCAATAGAAAGAATTTCCCTAAATTCATAGATGATGGGAAGGTTCATCTAGATGAACATATTACGGCCTTCATTGTTTCTTGTGGTGTTCTTGGAGTTGAACATGAGGATATCTCTGTTAGAATTTTTGTGGAGACATTGCAAGATAATGTTGCTGATTGGTTTTACCATCTCCTTGTTGGATCCATCACTAATTGGAACACCATCACGATCTAGTTTGAGCAGCGTTTCAAACCTTCTGAGGATGTAGATCACCTCTTGGCCCAAATTTCTCAAATCAAGAAAGAGTCACATGAGCCCATGAGGGAATTTATGGCCAAACTCAACATGCTAGTTAAGAAGATCCCACAAAACACATGCCCTATGGATCAGATTCTGAAATGTTTCTTCCTTAATGCCCAACTACCTGAAGTGAGATATGCACTTAGAAGAGATAATATTCCCACTTTAGATGTTGATCATATATTTTCTATTAGTTTTGAATATGATCTGATCATGTCTAGAAAGCTAAGGAGAGATTCATCCAAATATAAAGCATCTCCTTCCTCCACATCTTCTGTTGGAGCTAATGCAGATCAATTGGTACATAAATTTGTTAATGATCTTATTTCTCTCAAGAAGTAGTTAGCCCAACATTCTCCTTATCAGGATGTTCCTAAGAATAACTTTCAACCCAAGAATCAGTTTCCCTCTCCTTAGACAAGATTGGAAATTGAAGGCCCGCTTGTTAAAGTTCCATTCAATGCAACATGTGAAGTGTTGGAGCCTGATGACAAGGAGGAAAATAAAATCTATGAAGAACGTGAAGAGGAAGCTGATGAAGAATTAGAAGAGTTGAGAGGATCTCACGTCCATTTTCTCACCACTGAAGGTATAGATGAAGAGGATGATTATGAAGAAAGAGTTGTAGAGATGAACAATGAATCATATGTTGTCATGACTCATGATCAAGCCAACAAGAAGGAGAAAGTGGTGTAGCTTGCTAAAAGATGTAAGGAGCCTCCTACTGTCATTCCAGTGATTGCAAGGAGAGGAGATCCTATTCTAACTTCTTCCACATCCAAGGTAAGTTCTATTGTTCCTTCCTCCTCTGTTTTTGATCCTAAAAATTCTTTCCCTTCAAATGATAGGGCTTATAATTCAAAAGTTTCATCTACTCCTATCAAATATGCTCCATCTACCTCTGGTTCTTTCAACATTATTGACCATCTCAAGAAAACTAAGATCCATATCTCAGAAGCTGAATTCTACCAAACCCATCCCAAGGCCTTTGTTAAGATGGTAGAATTTGTAAACTCCAAATCCTAGCCTTCATCCCCTAGTTCCAAAGGTCTCTTTCCCAATCTTACTCCTTCAACTCAACCAAGCCTTGTGGCAGCAGTTAGCTCATCTGATTAGAAGCTCAAACCATTTTGTGTCACTCTCCTCCTAGCTGGCCACAAACTCAGAAATTGTATTATTGATTATGGTGCTTCAGATAATGTGATGCTTGCTAAGGTATCTCATTCCCTAGGCTTAACCATAACCCACACTTTTGGTTATTATTATTCAATGGAAAGTAGAGAAGTACCATTGCTTGGAAGGATCAAGGAAGCTCAAGTAGCCTTTCCTGATTTTCCAGAGAAGAGAGTTTTAGCCACCATTTTGGTAGTTGATATTCCCCCTTCCTATGGCATGCTGTTGAGTAAAATTTTTTACAAAGATGTTGAAGGAGAAATCATGATGGATTGGTCATAAGCTCTTATTCCAATGGATGGGAAAATGAAGAAACTACTGCCCGAGAAACAAATTGAATATATCATGTAAAAAATAGCTGACCCAAAGGCAAAAATACTTCATGAGGACATTGGTCATGATAGCTAAATGATCATGTCACAAGATGAGGCTAACCATCCTAAGGAAGTGCTTCTTGATCCTAATGGTGTTTGGATTTTGGAATTTGATGGGAGATCTTCCTCTGATGGTTCTGGATCTAGTGTGGTGCTTATTTCTCCTAAAGGGAAAATTCACCCTTTCTCTTTCAAGCTCTAATTTGAAAACACAAATAATACAGCTGAGTATGAAGCTCTCATCCTCGGTTTAAGCATTGAAAAAGAGATGGAGATCAAGAATCTCCTTGCTCATGGAGATGCAGAGCTGATTTTAAAACATGTCAGAGATATTTTTCAAGTGAAGAATAAAAGGTTGATGTATTAGAGGAATATGGTTTGTGATTACATTGAGTTCCTTGATGCCTTTTCCATTGATTCCATGCCAAGGGAAAGAAACACCAAGTCTGATTCCTTGGCTGTCTCGGGGTCTCTACTGATCCCTTGTCTAGATTTATCCCAAGATAAATTCACCATTGAGATGATTCATAGGCCTAGTGTGCCTGACAATGTAAACAATTGGCATGTCTTTAATGATGATCAAAACTTGCTTTCCTTCCTTGAACTCAGAGATAATTTTGACTAGCTATACTTTGAAGGAAGTGGAAATCTTCCTAGAGAGTGTGTGCCCCCAAATGAAGAAGATAACAAAGAAGAAATGGATCATAATGGATGCATAAAACTAAAAGGTAATAAGATACCTAAAGGGTTGGTAAGTTTGGAGGAGTTATTTTATAAACATGATAGGTACATAAGTCATAAACTTGCAAAGGAGCTCAACAGTCTACTGACTATATAAAGATAAACATTGGGAATCTTAATGAACCCATGTTGGTAAACATTGGAAAGTGTTGCACACATGAGGAGAGTGAGAAAGCAGTGAATATGTTAAAAAGGTATGCTGATGTTCTTACATATTCTTATGATGATCTCAAGGCTTTTCAGCCAACATAGATGCAACATTTCATTCCTCTAAAACCTATAATTAAGCCCTTCAAGAAATAGTAGAGGTAGTATAACCCTCAATATGCTGACATAATCTTTCAAGGGATCCAAAAGTTATTAAAGGCTAAGATCATTTTCCCCATTCACCATTCAATGTGGATTGCTAATATTGTGCTTGTCAAGAAGAAGAATGGTGTGAATCAATTTTTTTTTATTTTATGAATCTGAATCAAGCCTCTTTGAAGGATAATTACCCTCTCCCTGTAATGGATCAAGTGTTACAGGATGTTACAGGTTCAGAAATGTTTTCCATGCTTGATAGATTCTCAGGATATAATCAAGTAAAATTAAGTGTTGCAGATCAGAATAAGACTTCCTTTACCACTCCTTGGGGAACCTTTTCTTATAAGAGAATGCATTTTTGACTCATCAATGTTGGTGCCACCTTTCAAAGGGAAATGGACCTAGCCTTTGGCAGTCTCAAAGGAAAATTCATAGTTGTATACCTTGATGATCTGACTGTGTTTTCAAAAACCAAAGCTGATCATTTCCAACACCTTGAAACTGTCCTCCAAAAGTTTAGAGAGCATGACATATTCTTGAATCCCAAGAAATATGTCTTCTGTGTCACCGAGGGAAAATTATTGGGACACATTGTCTCCAAGGAGGGAATCAAGATTGAACTAGAAAGAGTCCAGGTAATTCAACAGATC
This sequence comes from Taxus wallichiana var. yunnanensis, assembly GCA_018340775.1. Classification (NCBI taxonomy): domain Eukaryota; kingdom Viridiplantae; phylum Streptophyta; class Pinopsida; order Cupressales; family Taxaceae; genus Taxus; species Taxus wallichiana. The sequence goes on from CM031240.1 coordinate 562,271,764, forward strand.
CCTCTCCCCACAAGCAAGAAGGGTGTGCACTCTTTCTTTGGCAAGATCAACTTCTTAAGAAGATTCATAGTTGATTTTGCTAAACTTACTTTGAACATAGCTCACATGATGAAAGGGAAGTAGATTTTTTGTTGGTCCTCTAAAGGAAAGGTTGAATTTGAAGACATCAAGAGAGCTATAACAAAGACTCCAATCTTGGCATGCCTTGATTATAAGAAAGACTTCATTATCTATTGCTATGCTACTGAAAGTACTCTAGCTGTTGTGTTAACCTAGGAGAATGCTGAAGGTCATAAAATCCCCGTAGCATTCATGAGTTATATTTTGAAATCCCATGAGTTGGAGTACACCATGATGGAGAAACATGCTTTTGCAGTGGTCAAAGCTGTGAAGCAGTTTCATTTTTACATCCTCAACTCTCATTCTATTGTGCTTGTGCCTGATACAACTATTAAATCCATTCTTACACAACAAGAATTTGGAACCAAGAGAGGAAATTAGGTATCCAAAGTTCAAGATTATGATCTTGACATCAAACCCACCAAACTAGTTTGAGGAAAGGGCTTATGTGAACTCATTGCTGAAGGAGTTGATGCCAAATTGTCTAAGGAGGAAGTTGATATCCCTATTGTTCTTTTCCTTAGATCAAATTATGAAAGGTATGTTGGCATTGCACACTTTTTTACTTATGGATAATTTCCATCCCATTTGAGTGCCAAGGATAAGAGATCCATCAAATTAAGGTTTGAGAAATATGTGTTGTGGGAAAATGCATTGTTCAAATGTGACATAGATGGAAGGTTTTTGAGATGTGTTAAAAAAGAGCATCAAAATAAATTGTTTCAGCCTTTCATGACTAGGCCTGTGGAGGTCATTTCTCTTCTGCTGTCATGGCCCAAAAAAACCTCTATGCTAGGTATTATTGGCCTACCTTTTTTGAATGTGCATCAAAGTGGGTAGGCAAGTGTGAAGCATGTAAAACCTTTATTGGAAAACCAAAATTGGCTGATTTACCTCTCAAACCGGTGGTGATTGAGGAACCTTTTCAACAATGGGGTTTGGAATTCATTGGGACACTCAATCCACCTTCAAGTGTAGGGCATACTCATGTTTTAACTGCCACTGATTATTTCACCAAGTGGGTGGAAGCCATTCCAATTAAAAGTAATACTTCTGAAGTAGTATGTAACTTCATCAAGGAGTACATCTTAATAAGGTTTGGGATACAAAACAAGATTTTCACTAATAATGCATCCAATTTTTCTTCTACTAAGATGATGGATTTCTGCTATGGCTATGGCATTTCCCTTTCCCACTCTTCATATTACTATCCCCAAGGGAATGGGCAAGAAAAATCAACAAACAAGAACTTAGTCACCATTGTTCAGAAGCTTATTAATGACTCTCAGAGGAAGTGGCATAAGAAACTATATGATGCTTTATGGGAAGATAGGATTACACCTAAGAGAGCCATTAGAATGTCTCCTTTTTAAGTGGTCTATGGAGTTGAAGCTTAGCTTCCAGTGACATTGGAACTTCCAACCTTACATTTGATGAAGGTCATTGAGGATGCCAACTTTACCAATTCATTGGACAAAAGAATTATGTACCTTTAGAAGTTTAATGAAGACATATTGCAAGTGGTTGATAGAATATCAACTCATCAACTCAAGGTAAAATCTCTACCCAGAAATTTTCAAGTGGGAGATAGTGTTCTTCTTTTGGACAAAAGGAATGAACCTTGAGGCAGCCATAGTAAATTTGATTCCCTTTGGCTTGGTCCATTTAAAATTATAAATTTTGCTGGTGAGAACTCTTTTTACCTGGTTTACATGGATGGTTCTCCTCTCCCACTTCCTTATAGTGGGAAATTTTTAAGTTGTTAAAAACCTAGCAGTTTTGGCGGTTCCTCTATACATTTTGTATAGCATTTTTCTTTCCTTTTTTTTTTTTTTTTGGTTGGTTTCCTTTCTGTGTTCTCTTCTATGTTGGTATTGCTTCTTTTTGACTTCGTTGCCCATTGGCTAAGACACGATTTGATCTGATTACCCAAAATTCTCTAAGGTTCTTGATTTTTCCTCTTTCCTCTACCAAATCATCCCCATAAGGAGCCAGTTGTTGTCCTCTCAATTTTCCCCACCTTTTCAAATCTAATTTCATGAAAATTGGAGCCATGTCATGGAATAAATTCGTGTTTTAAACTTTTCATATGCTCATTTTCATTTCCCTAGTCTGCTGCCATTAAAACATTTTACATATTTTCAATGGATGGGAAATGATTTTAGTTCTTATTTTATGCATTTGGAATGTGTGGGACCTTACATATTTTGTTTTTAACCTTTTTGCAGAGAAATAAATTCTTCATTGGGAGCAAAAATGGCATTTTCTCATTTCCTGCAACTTCCTATGTTCTTTTCCCCGTCAAATTCTTGCTTGAAAAGGTGAAGCCACATGTTTTCTTGTCATTGGATGTAGCCAGACGAGTTCTTTTTTAAACTTATCACTCTTGGTGATTTTGGAAAAAATGTTAGATTTGCCTCATATCCCTATCGGTCCCTAATTAGATGGAGTGGTTTTGGTGGAAGTTCGGGGTGACGGATCCACTTTATTCTCTAAGGCATTGCGGAAAAGGGTGAAAATTTCTAAAAAGGCCCGCAGCTCCACTCATGTGAAGGGATTATTTGTAAGTCGAGGTCCACAGCAAATTAGAAAGGGACACATGGCCTACGTTGAAAATTCAATGGTAGGGACATGGACTTTCGGGGAAAATTTGGAATTTTTCCCCTTTTCAAAAGTGGATAAAGTATAAAAATGAAGCGCATTCCCGCAACCAGTCACATGATGCCACGTGTCAAAGAATGAAATCAGAACAATGGGCTCATGGAGGAAATTGAGAATTTGAGCCTTTTTCACCAAAGGGTTAAAATCTTGCAAATTAAGCCGTGACCCCATTTCCAATTGTGGCGTGCCACATGTTCACATTGAAAAGTTAAAGCGGGCCGGTGGAGGTTTTTGAGAATTTGAGGTTTTTGTTAAAAAGAGTTTAAATGGAATATTTGAACCACATTTCCTCAGCCACTCAGATGGTGCCACGTGTCTAGATTTTGGAGGAGCTATGGGGGAGTGGAGCAAAAATGATAAATCATGCTTTTTCTCCCAAATGTCAGGAAATGTAGTTTTCTCCCCCAAGGTCGTCGTTACTTGGATCGTGCCACATGTTGGGTACAAATTTTAAGGTATAAGGGGAAAAGATAGCCAAATGCACTCATCTAGTTTTTAACGCCATTAACGAACCAGAGCTTTGCAAAATGCAAAAATGGATCGTTGTTCATTCTTTTTCTCTGTATTCTTGTCGATTCTCCATGAGATGTATTTTTGGTTTATTATGGAGCTAAATTGATAATTTTGTGGGGATGTAAAATTTGATCATTAGAAAATGGAGTTTATCAGGAATACATGATAAAAAGGGAGAAAAAAATACCAGTAAGCACTTAAGTGCTATGAAAGTGGTTAAAAGGTGGAAATGACAGGACCACATAAAGAAGAAAATCATGAGTTGCCCCCTGTTAGAGTAATCATGCTTGAACACCTGAAATATTCACCTTTTTGAACCTCTAGTTTTCATGAGTGAATTTGTTTCATGTCACTTTCCAAAAGGGGATCTGCAACAAACATTATTCCTTTCGGATATGATTTTCTTGGGGAAAAATTATGGATGTATATGATTTTTTATAAGAACATGGTTTTGATCATGGAAAAGGGGATTCTGGTTTTCTGGGAAGGTTGTAAATTCTGAAGTAATTCAATACAGAAGTTATTTCTTTTCTTATTTCCTTTATTATATCTTTCTCTCTCCTTACTCATTTTAGTGGATCATTTGTTTTACATTCAATAGAAACTTTATGTTCTAGTCTATGTAATCTTTAGAACTTTGTGTCTGTAGATATGCATTGGTGGTGAAGTAATTGATCCTTTTCTATATTTTATTGGTTCAATGCGAGTAGGGAGATACTCAACTATCTATATTTCCCAAAAGCATTTTTGTTTTATTCCTTCTCCCATCTATTTATTCATCCATTCCTTCTGATTTATAATCTTTTGAGTTTGAAAAAAAAACTAGGCTACCAGGGTCCAAACATTGATAGTTGTAGATTTGTACATTTGTTTTTCCATATTTCAATAAGAGAACCTCTCCCATTAAAGAGGAGAGAATTTTTGTTCCCCGATCGTGGTTTCAACTCATGTTCCATTCTCGAAACTCAACATTGTGTAGAAGAGATAATAACGCAAATGAAATACTCTACTTCTTAAGGATGAAGCTATAATATTAAATTGTAAAATTTGACAATTGAAAATATGGGTTTGAACTAGATATCAAAAAATTGGTTGTAAAAGAGTTTTGTATTTAGGTGATAAATATATATTCTTTTTTGGTAATTTTAATCTTCTTTATTATATAAAAATATTGAGAGTTTCAATCTATGTTGTGTTGTACTTGTATTATATTCATGTGTAAGTTCTCCATATAAAATCATATTGTGATTATAATATTCAATTATGTTTGATATTACATAATGCATTATTATAAATTTCAAAAACTTATTGTCAATTGAAGTTGGATTTATTTTTAACACAATAGTATGTTAATATATTATTATTTAAAAGATAAAATAAAAATAAGTATCATGTTTGTCGATTGATAACTCTAAACAACAAGTTACAACATTGAAAATATTATTCAATAAAGAACATGTGTATATAACAAATAACAAGTTACATACTTATAATATTATATTATATTTTAATTTTAAAAATACTATGTTAATACATACAGTTTTAGTCAATATTAGGTAGGTTAAACAATTCTTGATTATTTAGCTCTCTAAAACTAAAATTTTTATCTAATCATTAGTTGTTATTTTTATTCATAGTTTTAATGTTTATTTCTTTTATGGTATCCCTTGCATTAGAATTATGGACCCATATCCTTTCTATAAGATAATTCCATACTGCCATTACTCTTTCAAAAGGAAATATGTCCACATCATATCGTGAGACATATAATCTCAAACAAATCTCAAATTTTTTTATTGAATCTTTTTTATGTTTTGATTTAACAATTGTTAATGCACTAGATACCCTTTCATCTTCCAATGATCCCAATATCATTATTTGAAACAATTCATACAATAAAAAATATTCCCTAATGATTTCATGTAGGATGCTACTAGGATACATTTTTTTCATAGTTATGTAATTGCACCATGTTGGTGTGAGTTATCATATATGTCCTCCTCACATATTAGAGGGTCATCTCACATGGGTTAGGTTTAGGGTTAGGTTTAGGGTTTGATATTGAGTCATACACTAGGTTTACTCAGCACGTTATATGTACCCTTTCACTATTCATTTATGAACATGCCAAGACACTTTGTTGTCTTTCTCTATGTGCAATCTTTGTTCTGTTATGCATGATTATTCAGTTATTGATCAATTCTTCTTGTGATTATGTTGGAGCCATTATGATTCAACCATAGTGTAACTTGATCATGGTGCACGATTTCCAATATGATCCATCAACTCTTTCATGGTATCAGAGTTGAGTTCGGGTAAACATTCACTCATTTATTTTAGTTGTGATTACTCTTGTTTTTCGATTTCTTATCTCCTCGTGCAAGTTTTCGATCATTATTTTCTAGTTTTTCCTTGTTAACGTATCTAACAAGCTATTCTTGGAAAGCTTTTCAGTTTTTTGTTTGTTTTTCGTACATGTGCAGGAATCTCCTTGAACTATCAAGGGTTTTATAGCTACATTTAGCTAGTTGTGGATAAATTTAGTAGATCAACAAAAATTATAGGTTTATTTTTCTGGTTTTTAAAAAAAAAAAAAAATTATTAAACTCAAAAAAATTTAGATCTCTGTGTGTTTTTGCTTTGTGTTGCATGGTTTTTGCAGGTACAAGTTTAAAACTGATTTTTTTGGTGTTTTTCGTGGGTGTGGCTCTGGTGCGGCCGAGCTTGATCTAGTGTTTCTATGTTTTTTGGCTTCATGTTTTTTTCCTGTGTGTGTGCTTTCCGTTTGCCTTTTACTATGGTTGTTTGTTGTTTCTAGGCCATACCGTGGTTCCTTGTTGTTTGCGTGGAGTATACCGTGGTTCCTTGCATGGAGTCTAAACTTTGGTTCTTTGTATGAAGGTTCTTTTCTGTACCAAGATGTCTTACCTCCCTACTCACCTCAATGCACCTATCATCTCTTCCTATGCCATGGTGTTCCTTTGCGTGCTCTTCCTCACCATGGACTGTGTAAAATCTGTGCACCAGTCCAGTTTTGTTTTGGTAAGTTGACTGCACTTTTGGTAAGTTTTTTGGAAATTATTTTTTAAATACTTTCTAATTTTTTAAAACACAAAAGCTATTAAAAGTCTGGTAAGTACGTTTTTACTTTTCTTTTCCTTTTTTAATCTTTTGGTAAGGTTTTAAAAACATATTTTTTAATTAATGCTTTTTTAATCTCAAAAGCTTTGTATGTGTTTTTTTTAAATATTTCCTTCTAATCTAACAAACAAAAAGATTTTAAAAACAATGTGGTACGTGTTTTTTTTTAAAAACCTTCCTTCTAAATTAATCAAAAACAAGCTTTTTTAATTAAATACTTTCTAATTTTTTTTAGTTAGATTTAATTCATTTTTTTCAAAGGGAAAGTTTTTTCTTAAAAATTTAATTAGGATTTATTTATTTTAGATCTTAATTAAAGTTTTTTAGAAATTAATTAGATTTACTTAAATTAAATCTAATTTTATTCACATTAACAATTACTTAAAATTATCGTCACTTAAAAAACGTTTTTCCTAAATTGCTCCAAATTAGCTAACCTGGACGTTTCTAAACGATTTTTTTAGGTGTTAGTGTCAATTTTTTTACTAATCATGAACTCAAGTGTGCAGTGACACTTTGACCTTTTTATTCCCTTTTGAGCATTTTTTGGCGTTTCTAAAGACCTCTGAACTCCTTTGAGTTCATTTAAAATCATTGTATTTTACCCTTATTATTGTTTATGACTAGTGAGCATGTCTGCCATAGTCTGCAGCAAGGGGGTTTTCATTTGTGACTGAGATGATTTTTCTCACAACTAGGATTGGATTTCACCTCCTTCCTTATTTTTTGCTTGTGCTTGTTTACGGTGTCCTATTTGCTGCACTCCACAAAACATTGTTGTGGTCTCCTCTCTTGCGCATTATTACGATTATTATAAGACAAGTTACCAAGTGTTTCAAATCACAAGCACGGACCTGATTGTAATCAACGCACTAAACTATAAAGTGCCAAAAATAGGGGTGTTGTTATATTGTCCTAGGTGGTTGTGTTTCTTTTATGCATTTCTTTCTCTCTCTCTCTCACTATGGATGTAATTTCAATTCATTTTCTTACGCCATTCAACTTCTTTAAATGGAGATAGAAAATGATTATGAAACTAAGGGGTAAAGGGTTACACCACATCACCATGGGAACTGGGACTGAACCAGATGACAATACTGAAAAATCTAAGTGGTTAAACTGTAGTGATGAAGCTTTAGGTCTTCTTTGCATGTCTGTTTCTCCTGAATTAATCTTCCACATTGAGGCATCTGAAACACCTAAATCTTCATGGAAAACATTGGATGTGACGTTTGGAAAACTAGATGACATGAGAGCGCATGAGTTAGAAAATGAACTACTAGGGTTAAATCCTAGTGACTTTGAAAACTTACAATCTTTCTTCTCGAAATTTTTCCACATCAGATTGTTGTTAAAGGGATGTCAAGTAGAAAAGAAATATTCTCAATTGATCTTGTCGATTCTCTCTAAGATAGGTCCTGAATATTTTGTCTTCGTGTCAAATTTTTACGCTACAAAATCTGCTTTGGGTGATGCTTGGACTATGCCCTCCTTTGACTATTTTTCATCCCAACTCATTCGAGAAAAAGACAAACTCATTCAAATGGGGTCTCTCAAGTCCAAGTCACATTCCTTGTAGCAAGTACTAGCAAGGGAAAGAAGACTAAAAGAAGAAAGAAACAAAGGATCAACCTAAGAAGAAAAAGATAAAACCTAAAAAGACACAAACAAACAAAGGATAAAAGAAAACCTAAGAAAGAAACCAAGATAAAACCTAAAAATTGACACTTAACACTTTACTTGAGAAAATAAAATAAGTGTTCTTGAATCCATAAAAAAAAGCTCAAGGATGATTCTTTTATGTTCTAAAAATGATACAAGAAGTCTAGTCGACATGATAGAGCACAGCACACTTATTTTTATCCAACATGAACCTTGTTGATCACTTATCTCATTTACTAGAGATGGAAAATAAAATAAGTGTTCTCTGAATCCATAAAACTCACCTTGGTGAAAAATGCTGGAAGGCTGATTCTTCTACTATAAAAGTAGTTCTACACCTTCTCTCAAAATGATAAGAAGAAAGGAAAGGCTATGGCATGGGCATTTTGACATCTAAATTATCTCCTGAATCATTCTAAAATGACATGGATTATAGATTGAGGTTGTGCATCTCAAAAGAACTTTGAAAAAGGAAAATGGGTTCTTCACATGTTGAGTTATCCAACCTTCGAACTCTTTTGTGGAATGTCATTAAATTTGGGTATATTTTCTAAGCTTAAGTTGAAGTCTTTACAATTTATATGGGTAATGTCTTTAAACATGACTTTGACGAGAAATAGGTAGAACGGTATGGTTTTCAAATCGATAATGGAGGTGATAGAGATGGATGGGGAACATTTAATCCAAGTATTGAGTGTTCCATAATGGAGTTCTAGAAATCCATCTGAAGGAGATATCGATGATTCACCAAATTACTCACCTTGGTGAAATTAATGAACCATGTTGGAATTTGGTGACACCCTTTAAAGCCTAGTTTGGATGTGATTATTTGAGCACTTTTGATACAAGATTAATCCCCAAGAAGAAATGACACTGGAACCACAATCCAAACCTTGTATCTTTGTAGGGTACCTGATGGCGAGGGAAAGGTAGAATCCTCTTCCATTCATCGAGAGAAGTGTTAAGTTTGATGAGTCTTATTTGACTTCAAATTCTCCACCTATTCAGGGTTCTTCTCGATTTACTTCGACTCATCGATGATGATTCTAGTGTGCTCCACTTCCTAATCCTCTTGACCATCAGACCTCTGAGTCTTCTAATTTTGATAGTAGTGATGATGAGGACTATGTCCCTTCTCACTCAAGTGAAGAATCTTCTAACTCTGAGCTTGATCCTCCTAGTCCTCTTTGGGCTAGGAAAACTTTGCAAAGTGCTGGAGATTTAGCTGGTGATACTTTGGATATGAGATGTAGTCGCTCAGATTTCGTTATACCCCACTGTTTCTTCACCTCTGCTTCTAATACATAGTGTTTTTGAGACGCTTCTAGTATTCCTAATTGGGATTCTACCATGGATGAGGATTATTCCTCTCTCATGAATAATGATACTTGGGATCTCACGCATCTTTTGAAAGGAAGAAAAATCATTCGGTGTAAGTGGGTGTTTCAAAGAAAGTATGGAGTAAATGGAGACGTCGAAAAGTTTAAAGCGTAATTAGTAGCTAAGGGTTTCTCCTAGATAGCTAGGGTTGATTATAATGAAACCTTTTCTCCAGTTGTAAAGATGACTTCTATTTGACTAACCCTAGCTATTGCTGCGTAACGAAAAAATGGAAAGTCCATCAAATAGACATTAAGAGTGCCTTCCTTTATGGTGACCTAGAGGAACAGATCTATATGGAACAACCTATGGGCAATGTCTAATATCCCTCCCTCATTTATAAGTTAAATAAGTCTCTTTATGGCATTAAACAAGCCCCTCGGGCTTGGTATGCCAAGATGGACTCATTTTTACTTACATTAGGGTTTACTAGGTGTCACTCTAATCCAAATGTTTATATTTTATGGCAAGATGACTCCATACTCATTCTTGTCCTCTATGTTGATGACTTGTTGATCATAGGTAGCTCTTCCTCTATTATTGATTCTGTGAAGATCACCTTGGCCAAAAAGTTATCCATGACTGACTTAGGTCTACTTCATTACTTCCTTGGGATCCAAATTTTACAACCTGACTCAGGAATTTTGATTTCGCAACCCAAGTATGCTCTTGATTTGCTAGCTTGTTTTCATATGTCCGATTGCAATTCTTCTCCTACTCCTTTTATTTTTAGGGTTAAGTTGGTTTTATATTTCTCTACTCCCTTAGTTGATGGTACTCTTTATGGACAGTTGGTAGGGAGCTTGATTTACTTGAATCACACTCGACCATATTTATCGTATGTTGTTGGAATTGTGTTCAGATTCATGTAGGAGCCACATGAGCTACATTAGAGAGTAGACAAATGGATCCTTCATTATGTTCGTGGCACTTATATGGATGACATTCACTATCATGGAGGGGTATATATTTACTTGATTGGGTTCATAGATTTTGATTGGGCCGGTGACTTAGATCATCAGAAATCTACTTCTGGCTATAGTTTCTCTCTTGGTTAGGTCCTATTAGTTGGTCTAGCAAGAAGCAGAATGCAATTGTGATATCATCTACAGAGGCAGAATACAGAGGAGTAGTTAATGCTGCCATAGAAGCTATTTGGCTACAGGGTATTCTGACAGAGTTTGGCATCCACTTTCGGTGGCCTACCATTATCTACTATGATAACACGAGCACTATCTCTATTTGTAGAAATCCAGTTCAACATCAGTGGATGAAGCACATTGAGATCCATATGCACTTCATACGAGATCTTATTCATGATGGTATCATCAACATTTAGTACATTCAGATAGTTGATCAGATTGTAGATTTATTTACCAAGCCCTTCACTAAGATGAAGTTTCTTCACTTACGGTCTCTTCTTGGGGTGAGGTCTTCTACGTCTGCTCATCTCCTTCGGGCTAAGTATTCCTTTTCTTCTTCTTCTTCTTCTAGTAAGATTGTGTTTTTATATGGGAACCTTATCAGGCCTTTAGTTTACGAGCCCCATTAACACATCTTTCTTAATTGTTTAGGATTGTCTTCTCTTTCTATCTCGACTCATCATATCCACTACCCCAGCTTCGATGAAGGGGGGTGTTGGTGTTAGTTATCCTATGTGTCTGTACGTACCCAAAATTGTAAGGTATTGTAATGCCGGAACAGTGTAACAAGTGCCCCAATGATGATACAGGTCTCCTCGCAAGGTGTTCGGGATCCAGAAAAAGCCCTCGGAGTATGTGTTAACATCCTGCATGCCCCGCTTAGCCCCCGCGCCCTTTGTTTTCCCCTTCTTCCTTATTTCCTTTACCTCTTGATCTTCAGTGACGAAACCGGCGCCCTGCAGGGCGGCGGTCCTGTAACCACCGCCCTGCTTAGAGTGGCGGTCCTGTGCACATTTTCCAGAACATTCTTTTGACGTGACTCACGTGAAATATCATGATTCACCAGCTTTCCTTGCCGACTTGGGCATGCATTTATGTTTTTGGTCCCCTGGAATAGTGTTTTTCCTTTGTTTATTGTTTAGGAGTTCCATTTGGTTTTGATTTTTGGGTGATTGAATTCCTATAAATTTATGGTTTGTGCATAAGTAAATGGGCTAGAAGTTTGGCTAGATTTTGAAGACTGATCTTTGCTCTCCTCATTTTTAGTATTTTAGCTTGTTATCTTGTTTAGAAGCCATAGCTTGAATTCACTTGCATCTTTAGTTAGATTGCTCAGCTGTTGGTAAGCCACATACCCATCTTGTGCAGGCAGTGCTGTCATTTCATCCAATCCGGTCTGAAGCTTGCCTCTGAATTTTTCTTTGCTGTAGATTTAATTTTCATTGTTGCTTAGAGTTCTTAGTTCAGTTCATTATATGCCTGGTTAGCTTTATTCAGCTGTTGGTAAGCCACATATCCAGCTTGTGCAAACAGTGTCGTTATTTTATCCAACCCATTGGAACAGAATAGCTTAGGAAGCCATTAAAGTTGCAGGTTTTGCTCTTCGAATAAGATAGTTACAGGTTCTGGTCGCTTCATGTTGCATGACTCGCAGTAAAATCCCGCTAGGAATCGCATAAGCCAAGCTCTGTACTCTTGCGTTGTCCCTCTCCTACTCGCATTTTCGGTCTGCATTCTGAGTTGTCCTTGTCCTAAAATCTACTCCTATCGGTGCTAGCATTACACACTTTTCTGGATCCATGTGAACACGAAAGAACGAGGAGATCACACTGAGGGGACAAGATCGCATACACCAACGGATTCGCCACTGTTCTGCGGAATCCAGGTTTTAACTTTCAAAGTTCTAGTTAGAATCATATCAAATAGAGTAGATAATTGCTTCATTTCAGTGAATTCTATTCTCAATATTGCCAGGGAAGCTGTGAGGATTGATAGTTTCTGAGAAACTATGATTCACTCCTCACTTCTGAGGTAGGATCGAGAATCTTGTAGATAAATTAGGCGAGCTATTTTATTTAGAATAATTCTACAAATTACACAGGCTGATAACTACACTCGGTTACTTTGTCTGTTTTAAATTATTTTTTAGTTGTTATTTCTAGATACGCTTAAAATAGTTTGCTTTCCATTGTATTCTTGAAAGGTTTCTTAGAAGAATAGAAGTTATATATATGTTTTAGATTTATTCCACGTAGTTAAAGTTTACTTAGTTACAGTTAGATTTACATTTTATTTTGTATGACAATCACAGGGACCTTAGGAGCCAGGGAATATATATTTGAGCCAATCGTGCCTCAACCAAATCTCGTCACAGCAATAGTTGACATAGACCAAAATCTCATAATACAAGTATTCCGAACAACAACAGATTTACAACTGATCAGTTCTCAGTTGAGAGGGTTAAACATAGAGGACGACCAAGCACACACGTTTTGGTCAAACCAACCAAATTATAGATTGCCCTAGGTAAACACTCACATGACTGTAGAAGGGTTTGAAAGAGAACAAACCTTTGGTTGTGATCCTTTGGTCCCACAGCCAGGTGCAGGAGACACCCTCGTAGATATAGATACCAGCTTAAGAATCCAGGTTGCGAGAACGCCTGTGAGGTATTCTGAGAAGATTGCACAACTGTTGGTTCTAAACATAGAAGCTGAGAAAGCGTATGATTATTGGATACTAGGAATCAGGACTTGATTCTACGTATGACCATAGCTGGCCCACAACAAACACGAACCTACGGTTGTGATCCACAGATCCCACACCCAACGAATCCATAAGAGAATGAGATATAGACACTGGCCTACGCACACTAGTATTTAGATCCACTCCACTTCCACACATCATCATCGAACAATTGTCCTTATTAGATATAGTGGCTAATGAAGCTAGAGAATTCTGGACTAGGCCAGAGAATCATCCGTAGAGTCAATTATATTCGCCATCCACTATATGACCTTATCAGGAGACATACACGAAACTATCCGTGTCATTTTCCACATATTCCACAACCCATAGATCGAATCACACCAAAGCTCAATATTGATTGGAGCCTTGAGATCATCCTTGCCAATCGATCTATCACACCAGTCCAAGTTAGAAGGGCCTTCTTTGCCTTAGATTCACAAATTCCACTAGTGTGTGTCGAAGACATTAGACTGCCTAACTAGTTTGTCTACATCCCACACATATTCTACCCCCACCGGCTGTCTCGGCATGACCTCGAGAGGTCGGGTACGCAGAAGAGTTACTTGTAGATTCTCATGCTCGCCTGTCGCTTTTCCGGCGTACAAAATTGGTGAACCCGACGTGAAACAAACAAAATTAGTGAAGCTGACGTAAAACTTCCTACTTTCTCGTTCGGAGTCATAATATCACGTTTCCTTTCACAAATCACCTTCGCTCCTTCCCATTATTCTGTGGGTATTCATATACCCCCCGAATATGTCAGGATTCGATGCATATGGCAGACCCCTCTTGGGTCTTGAGGCATACTACGCCCAACAGAATAGGCAATCATCACCCTCGCTCTCAGTATGGGGTGACAACTATTCAACTAATCAGTTGTCAACACAAACCCCAAGAATCAGATATAGTTCGTCTTTTCAAACTGAGGAGTTAGATCAACCCCCTCGAACGCAACAAACAGAGCCTTCAGGCTTGAACAATATGACGTTTACCGGAGAATCTGGTTCATCTCCTCAAATGCTACTTAGACCACAAATTAGTAGACAATCAGATCCATACCTGGTCTTAGATGATGGACAGTCAATACGTTATCCTAGGAGTGAACAACATTCTCGGGGTATGTACCCACCTATAGGAGGTTTACAAATACAACCCGAGGTCTCTTTTCAAGAAAATACCTCTATGCCACTGCATATAGGAAATACTCTTGGAGAAACTTGGCAAGATAGCAATCAGTTCATGACAGGATATCACATGCCTATACAACACCAGGGTGTACAACAAATGCCGCTCAGACAAAACACCGTGACTTCACCGAATGAAGTCATTTCAACGTTAGTAGAAAAAGTGAGAGGGTTAGAACTTGCTCAAGCAAGTCAAAATTCTCCGTTCATACAAACAGGAAGTTCCAATCCTCCATACCACTCTGGTCAAGTAGATCTCCTCACAGGAGTAGGCACATTAGGCATGCCACCTCACTATGCACAACAAACGCCAACAAGGCCCATCATTTCTAACACTATTCCTCCGGTCTAGTGTCAAACAATCCATTCCTTGACAATACCCCGTCATACTTAAATATGTACTCCAAATCACCACAAGGAGATATTTTCTCCTCTCCCGGCATGTTTTCTCAAACGCAGGGACCTCCTTATGCCCCTGCCAATGCATACGCTGCACCGTATCAACAACCTATCCCACCATCACTCCCTCAGCAACCACCATCAATGGTCGAAAGCTATGCGATAGGGACTTATTCAGAATATCTAAAGGAACCCTTAGACTTCACCATACGAAGCGTCATGCTTCCAAGACCTCTTCCTGATTTACCCAAGTTCAAGGGTGAGGGAGATCCAAACGCACATATCAAAGCTTACGCTACAGCCATACGAGAATTACTCCCTTGGGATGGGGTTGTTGCTAAAATATTTCCCAAAACCTTGGAAGGCATTGCTCTCGACTGGTATTACAGGATACCTGAAGCCTCCATCCATTCATTTAAACAACTCGTGTCAGAGTTCATCAAAGCCTTCGACATGAACAAACTGTTGAGAACAGGAATCAGGGAATTCTTGCACATCAAACAAGAACACAACGAATCTGTCGCCCATTTCATCCAGAGGTGGCGTACAGTTCTTTATTCTTCAGCAAGTGCTCCAAACATGGATCAGATGGAACTATGTGATTTATTCCTTCATTCTCTCAGCAAGGAGGTGAAGGAAGAAGTCTAGAAGTTCCCACTAAGAACTTACGATGAAGTACTTGAGAGCGCTCTTCGAATAGACCAAGCAGCGATAGATAGTGGTCGTAAGACATATGGAACAAACAGAGGTTAATCACCTCCACTCAAAACACTACAACTATCACAAATGTCAATCAAGGACCCAAAATCCTTAACAAAAATCATGGGGTAACAATGGATGGGGTAACCGACCAGCCCAAGAGGGTAAATGTTGTTAATACTCCATCACAAACAAACAACCAACAAAACAACAACTTTACCTCGATAATCAATACAGTGGATTTTAACCATCCACAACAACAACAACGGTGAAATCCCATACAAGGGCCAAGCCAAAACTCATTTGGTTATCAAAACCAAAGTCAAAACTAGAAACAACAATTCCAAAACTTTAATCCTAATAGGCAATAGTTTGATCAGAATTTTAGGCCACAATACACACCTAACCAACAAAATAGGAATTACAATCCCAATTCTTATTGTGGTTTCCACAAAATTCGGGGTCATGATACTAGAACGTGCCGTGACTACAATAAATTCATGCAACGTTTACCAGAAGAACAAAGACAGTTCTTCACAGATTTGTTTTTGGCAGATCCCGTGTCATCACCACCAAACACGCTAGCAGGAGCAGTTTCCCCTCAGAATGCTCCCCTCAAGATCTTTAACGATCCACTCCCAAATCATGATAATAATAGACTAAATCCAACTGGGACGAACAAGGGTGCAATACCGGGAAACAATGATCATGAAGCCTCGACTTCACTAAATCCATCAGTTGCGCCACAGTTAGGAAGTCAACCGAGACCCAAGATAGTCAGTTTGGTAGAATTAGACGCTGAACTACCTATCGAAGCTATAACAAGAACACGAGAATATTTCTCTCAACCGAGCTCAAGTCATCTGCCAGAAATAGATAAGAGTCAGCAAATAGTAGAAAAACCCATAGGTGCCTATGATTTAATTAGCGACCTAACAAAGACCTTCTCACACATTTCATTTTTGGACTTACTAAAGAACTCTCCCCCTCACAGAGCTGCTCTTTTAGAAGCATTAGGTCTAGGCCATCTAATTAACATCACTCCACCTCCTGAAACACAAGTAAATCACGTAGATTTTGATATCCACCCTCCGGGGAAGCCGGACAAGGATGTCAAATTCATATTCAAAATAAGTAAAATGCCCATAGATGCTGAGATCACACGCCGAGGTGATCTAGCCTTACACTTACAAGTATGGGTTTATAATAACTATGTAAAACGGGTAATGGTTGACGATGGGGCCGCAGTTAACATAGTCCCTTTCTCTTTCCTCCAAAAACTTGGATATGGGGAAACAAACTGTTCCACTACTCGAAATACATTGAGAGGCTATGATAGCCTTAAAGCCACTTCGATAGGAACTATAATACTGCCGGTCACCTTAGGGCCCAAAACAGTCCTGACTGAGTTTTATATTATAGATCGGGAAACTAATTATAATATGATACTCGGCCGACCATGGATACACCGAATGAAGGCAATCCCTTCTACATTATTTCAAGAAGTAAGATTCTTGCATCTAGGAAAGGTATTTGTAGCCAAAGGCGACCCAAAACCTTTCGATTTGCACCTAGCTGATTTAAAGAAAAGACCAGGGGTGCACTCAGAATTTGAACTACCAACAAACCAACTTAATAAACCCACTGACCCAAAACCAGAGGAAAAGTTGGTACCTACGACGGATCTTGAAACTACCAGCATAGCCAAAACAATTCCAACCCCTAAAGATAAAACTAAAGAAACAGTATCATTAGGGACTACTGTGAAAATTGTTGAGTTGATAGAACAAGATTCACCAATGTTCTTACCATTTGATTCAGTAGGCATAGGATTTTCCCTAGGTGTTGGTTCCTTTCCGGCAGAGGATCTCTGTATGGTGGAAGTAGAGTGTGTAAACACAACAAATACCCCAACATCTATACTCCCGGCTAAGTATTGGACTCTCCATTTCGATGGAGCTAAATGCCGTTATGGAGCGGGGGCAGGTATAATTCTTACTTCGCCCGAGGAGAAAGTCCTCCCATTCGCTTTTAAATTAAACTTTGAATGCACAAACAACGGCGCTGAGTACGAAGCCCTCCTCCTTGGCCTTACCTTAGCCAAAAGAATTGGTATTGATAACATCAGAGTCCTGGGAGACTCGCAATTAGTGACAAATCAAGTTTCTGAAGTATATGAAACTAAAGCCGAACATTTGCAACTCTACAAAAACGTTGTATTAGATTTAAGCAAGGCGTTCAACTTCATATCCATTGAAGCAATCCCACGAGAGAAAAATCTTCTCGCCGATTCAATAGCAACCTCAGCATCACGTTTTACTCCAAGCAATGAGTTAGAAGATACCCAGTTCACGGTGTCCATTCGTGATGAACCATTGATAAAAATAATGACAAATCCTCTTTCAAGCGGAAGTGAATCTACCATCCTAGACCATGTTGATAGTGATGCTGCTACTTTGGATTACTTAAATGCCTATGCAGCACTACATCTCTCCTATCACATGCTAGATTTATCCTTGATTCCACATTCGTCTTCCTACTTCGGAAATCCCGTAACGGATCTTCCCTCACAAATGGAACCTAGCATATACGCAGTAGAAAATGGGGATGATTTAGATTTACCTCCAGCACCACCTGAGTTCGAAGAGGGTAACGCCTCTTTGATCGAAGAAACAATCGATGTCAACATCGGGACAGAAGATGAACCAAGAATATTGAAACTAGGCTCTTCATTAACCCCAGAAGAAGTGGAAATACATACTCAAATTCTCAAAGAACATCAAAAGGCATTTGCATTTAATTACAAGGAGATGACAGGAGTCACACCCCACATTACGGTGCACAATCTCATCACTAGATCAGATGCAAAGCCAATTAAACAAAAATCAAGACCCATGAAGCCCAAAGTAGCTCTCATGGTAAAAGAGGAGGTAATAAAACTCCTTCAGGTAGGATTCATCAAGCCAGTCGACTACTCCCAATGGGTATCGAACATCGTTCCCGTTCTCAAGAAGAATGGAAAGATACGCATCTGCATAGATTTTCGAGATATCAACAAAGCGTGTCCTAAGGACGACTTCCCATTACCATCCATAGATGTTATTGTTGATGCAACAGCTGGTTTTGAACTCTTGTCTCTTATGGATGGATTCTCGGGATACAATCAAATCAGAATATCCGAGCAAGATCAAGCTAAAACCACGTTTATAACTCCTTGGGGAACCTATTGCTACGCTGTTATGCCATTTGGTCTCAAGAACGCCGGTGCTACGTACCAGCGGGCCATGACATACATATTTCACGATCTAATTCATAAAATCATGGAATCTTACGTAGATGACTTATTGGCTAAAGCCAAGAAGCGTTGTGACCATCCTCGAAGTACTCGCGTCATTCTTTCACGTCTAATAGAATACGGAGTCACGCTAAATCCAGAGAAATGTGTCTTTGGTGTAACAGGAGGAAAGCTCCTAGGTTACATCATATCATCACGAGGAATTGATGTTGATCCAACCAAAATTTGGGCTGTCCTCGAAATGGTCCCACCTTCGAGTGAATCTGGAATCAGATCATTTCTCGGAAAGCTAGGTGCAATCCGGAGATTTATCCCAGACTTAAGCTTCGCCGTTCATCCAATCAACAATTTACTCAAGAAAGACTATAGCCTTGATTGGACCGAAGATTGCAATGAAGCTTTTGATGCAGTTAAGCATTTCCTTTTAGTGCCACCTACGCTAATGCCACTTAAGCTAGATCACCCGTTAATTCTATATTCACGAGCTACCAATGTCTTGCTGGCCTGTATGTTGGCCCAAAAAGATGATAACAAGAGAGAACGTGTGATTTATTTCATTAGCTGAACGCTGCTCGACTATGAAACACGCTATACACAGGCAGAATGAGAATGCCTTGCCATAGTCTTTGCTACTAAACACCTAAGACATTATATGTTGAATCAAGAAACGAAGGTCATGGTAAAAACGGACCATTTACGGAATTTTCTCACACAAGGGTCCTTGTCTAAAAAGGCTGGACGTTTTATAACCTTAATGGGAGAGTTCGAATTAACATTTGTAAATCAAAAGTCGGTTAAAGGAAAAATCATCGTGGATTGGTTAGCTGACAACCCATTAGATGCAGGTGATTTAGTAGATTTAGACTTTCCAGATGAATGCGTATACTACATCGAAACTCGACCCTCAATCTCTGAGTGTCCTTGGTACACTGATATCATTAATTATATCATAGACCATACGTACCCGGAGGCAGTTACACCACAACAAAGAAGGTGGTTACGCATAATCGTAGCTAAATATGTCATTATAGAGCAGGTGCTCTATCGAAAAGCATTCGATGGAATGCTCCTAAGGTGTGTCGACACAGAAGAGTCCAAGAGGATTCTCCATGAATCCCACAGCGGTATATGTGGAGGCCACTTCGGTGGCCATGCCACCGCTCGAAAAATACATCGAATGGGCTATTTCTGGCCCACTCTAGAACATGACGCGATAGAGTTTGCACGCAGGTGTCATAAGTGCCAAGAATTCTCCCACGAGATCCACATGCCAGCACAAGCTCTACAACCAATCGCAACTCCATGGCCCTTTTCTACATGGGGTCTAGACTTAATAGGGAAATTCTCTCCCTCATCCATAGACGGCCATAATTTTATAATCATGGCCACTAAATATTTTACCAAATGGGTGGAGGCCATGCCTCTTACTACTGTACCTGGTTCTATGATTGCCAAGTTCATTTTGAACCAAATCATTTGCAGGCACGGTATCCCACAAATCATTATCTCTGATAATGGAACTTATTTTAAGAATGAAGAAGTTCACGAACTATGCAGTAAATTTAAGATAAGCCATCATACGGCTTCCTTGTATTATCCCCAAGCCAACGGACAGGCTGAAGCAACAAACAAAACATTGAAAGCCATTCTCCTTAAAACGGTGAAAGAAAACAAGCGAGATTGGCATTTAAAGTTATATCCGGCCTTGTGGGCCCACCGAACCTCAATAAGAACACCAACGGGAGCAACTCCTTTCTCGCTAGTATTTGGGGCAGAAGCAGTTCTCGCTTGAAGTCGAAATACCCAATCTCCGCATTTCATTACAATGGATTCTGGATGAAGACGCTTACAGAGAAGCACGTCTTTCACAACTAGAAAGCCTAGATGAAACTAGGTTAGATGCTGAACAATGGCACATAGAGCTTATGCTGACCGAATGTGCCGGCAATATAACAAGAAGGTCTATGAACGCGATATATACGAAGGTGATCTAGTTCTAAGACTGGACAGCCAGATCGATAAGAAGACCGGCGAAGGAAGGAAATTCGGCCCAAATGGTTGGGCCCATACCGAGTCATGAAGGACTACGGAAATGGTGCTTACCTCTTATGTATGCTAGAAGGTGAGGAATTTGGTGAAACAGTCAATTCCCTGCACCTCAAGCGATTCTACGCATAAGCAACTAGCACTACTTGTATAATTATCTACATTGCATCTTCATATAGATTTAGATCATTTTGTCCACTTGTTTCTTACATAAATTGTGATCAAGGAATCTATTCTCAAAGCAATTCATTACAAACTCATGATGTTGTTGGCATTAAGCTCTTTAATCATATCTCTCCATCTTCATATACCATCGAATCATCTCGGAATCTTTTATCAAATAAATCAAACATGACAAAGTCTTAACGGTAACCATACCAAGATCTGCAAGTTTATTCTCACTTTGATTTCTTCTTAGGACAGGTGTCTTGCCTATGGTCTCTTCTAGAAGCTTCATGGTGTCGCATCTATCCCATATACACATCTCTTTGGGAATAAGCATATACTGACATTTTACTCAAATAAGCAAGTCAAAAAGTGATTAAACAGAAAATTTTATTTTTACACATTTCCTTGCCCCACCAACCTTCGGTGATGAGCTTGCGTCTCTTACTAGTGACGTAGGGTTGGGAAAGGATGGAAATGCCCTTACTCGCCTATGCCTTGCCCACGGTGATAAACCCACGCTTCTTACTAGTAGCATGGGGCAAAGTGTAGGGGGTCCTCTTGACAAAGCAAACGTTAAAAGGTCATAAACAAACAATTCAAACTTTGAGTCAAAAATGAATGAATCAGATGTTCAAAGTCCCAAGAGAGTTAAAATCCTAAAAACCCATATTTTGTCTACTATGTGGCCATCTACGGGTCTGAGTCTAGATAAACCGTAGGGCAAGTTGCATTCAAAACTATGAAGTCACTCGGGTGGAGTCGGCTTGTAGCTTCCAATTTGGTTCGCCAAAGCTTTTTCTTTCTTTCATCACTGTCATTTCACCATATTTCATAACCTGCGCCCTTCTTGGCTCCTGGTGATAAGCCCTCACATCTTACTAGTTGCGTGGAGTTAGGAGTGGGACAAGTTAATTTGTTCATCATACTGGTTATTTTCATCACTTTGCCAAAACAAACATGAGGTATCCAAATTGCTCACAGAAGCTAAGATTCAAGATCACAATATATCTACAATATCATGTATCAGCATCATGAAACACAAAAAGAAAGCAAACATTTGCATCATCTGTTTTCCATTGCATACATTCTAGAAAGCATATAAACCATACATCGTAGTATACACGAGGAAGCTGGAAACAGAAAGGGAAAACATGAGTGACAAGCTTTTGATCCAAAAACGAATGCATATATATAAATAATCAATGTTTATATACAATGCCATCATGCACTAGGCATGGTCAAAATGCTCAAAGAGCCCGTGATATACAAAAGAATCTATAGTACAAAATACATAGGAGCCAAGTGGTCTCTCAACCCCTACGCGACCCCTCCGAAGGTGCGCGCCCTCGCCTAGGACTCCGGCTACGCCGACGCTCTGAATGAACGGAGGGCTCAGGGTCCCGAGGAGCAGCCGCGGTCTCACCACGAGAGTGGCTCCTCATAAGGTGCTCAGCTGTCCTATAGCCCACCAACTCTGTACGTAGGGTCGACACCATCTTGGCCACGTGCCAAATGGGAGCGAAGACATCGGTATGCCTACCGGCTGCTGAGGGCTCCCGGCATCTACAGATAGCTCCACACGGGTCTTATCCATGGGGATCATCAGGGAATCAGTGCATACCCTGCGGATCAGATCCCACCACTCGTCGACAGTCTCTGTAAACAAAGGAGAAAAACGAATTAGAAACTAGGCAAGAGGCTAAAATATACAAGATACAAACACAAGGAGAGATAGCAATTAAAACAAATCCTAAATTAAACAAACATTGAAAGGAAGAAAGGATAACTTACTCGGATCACCGGGCCTCCAAGATGGATCGCTGGGGCCAGCACCCACCGCGGATGCCACTGCCGACTGAGGGGCTGCTCCTGTAGCAGGGGCAACATGTCGCCCCACAACTAACTCGTCCTCTCCACCATGGCCCTGAGAGAGTGGCTCCTCTGAGACTAGAGTGTCCCTCTCTGCACTCTCCTCGGCCCTCTCCGCCTGCATAATATCCTGAGTGTCATGCCACTCAGGATCGCTATCATCAGTCTGCTCCTCCGACCCTCCCTCTGTAAGCTCCTCAGAATCAGAGTCAATGTCTATAGGGTCATCGCTGCTATGAGCAGGACCCGCAGCAATCTGAAGCAAAGGTGCCCGAGGCACACCGGCTCTCCCTCTGGCCCGAACTATCCTCCTAGCTGCAATGGGAATGCCAGGAGTGACCACTGTCCAACCTCGGCCTCTAGGCCCCCCTCTAGCCTCGCGGACTGATCTGTAAACTGGTGCCACTGGGGGAAGCATGCCCACATATGGTAGGCCAAACTGCTGAGGAACTCTGCCAAAAGGATGTACCTCCACCCGTCCCACACGGTCGATGAGCTGCCCTGTGGTGGAGCAAGAGATCAATGTAAGGGTCTCCTCGCCCCATATGCCGGCCATAAGCCGGTACGGTGTCGCCTCCATATCTGTTGTGGTAAGGGAGGCAACTGGCTGGTGAGGTGCTCTAAGCACCGACATATCTGACCATCTGGCTGCCCTCACAGCCCCAGGATCTGCCACCTCTACGCCTCTGCCATAGGGAATAAAATGCTCATACACCCAACTCATGACTAGAGTTGGGTGGCTCAATGACTGTCCCTGTAAACGGACCACCCTATATAAATCATGGTAGGTGGTCCCCAGAATGTCTGCACCCCAGGCGTATATCCGGCCATGCCCCTCTATCTGTGTAATGATGGGGGCCCAGCAGTATAACAAAGTGTCCCCTCCCTTGTCCCCAATCAATCTTGAGGCAAGGATCCCCATGATGGCCTGTCGAAATATGGGGATAGGCAAAGAAGGGATGGATCGAACTCTCACTCCCTTCTTCGACCCCGTGGAGATAGCTGCATCTCCCATGTAACCTGCCCATTGTGCAATCTATGCCCGTGAGCCTGCCGTCTCTAATGTGAGTCTCCTCCCGATGATCGGGACCCCCAAAATACGGTAGACATCCTCCAACGTGATAGTCCACTCACCGCGGACCCCTGGCAGTCGGAAAGTGTTCCGATCTGCGTCCCAATATGAAAATAAGTCACAAAGGATGTGACTAGATGGTGTGACATGTGGAACGCGATATGCGCAGTATACCGGCCCTCTGTAGTGTGTCCTCCTCGTCTGGTGAGAGGGCATCCAGTACCCCTGACAGCCAGTCACACTCTCTCTCTCGGCTCCATCTGATGTATTCCTCCCTCACCTGCATACACCCAAAAACACACAAAACAGAGCAAGTTAGTATCTGAACAATACCAAGAAGGTCATAAAAATGTATAGAAATGCAAGAAAATACAAGTGTAATCTCAAAAATAGGTTCTTTTGCATTCTGTGTAAAACCGCCGCCCTGAGCAGGGAGGTGGTTTTGTAACCGCCACCTTAAAGGCGGCGGTCGTGTAACTGCCGCCCTGAACAGGGTGGCGGTCGTGTAACTGCTGCCTGGCCAGGGCGGCGGTCGCGGTCTGAAAACCCGCGCGGGTTTCTAACCCCAAAAAGCCCAAAATAAGTAAAAAAGGACCATTTAAACTAAAAATGGAGCCTACCCAGTAGGCGCCCCCCCTAGGTGGACCTTTTGAACCTAACATTTTCAAAAATAACCCCCCCATTACGAAAAATTTAACATTTCAAATTTAAAGGGGGAAAAACACAAAATTGAAGAAAACCAACCTGTGATCTAGCAGGGTGGTGTTCCGCACGTGGAGGCATGATCATGATCTCGCTGTGGACGTTTTGACTCTACTCACACATGAAACCATCACCATGGGTCCCAGAGCTCAAAATCAATCAAATCAACGCACGCAAATGAATAGGAAAATGGGCCCACTTTCATATATATAGCACCCTATTTCGTTTTAAAAGACTTTTTCGCAGGTTTGGAGCGCTGATGGAGGTAAGTTCCTATCCCCACACGAATGGTACGTTCTCATTCCCTATCAATTTAGCATTTATTTTCCAAGTTTTGTATCTATCTGCACTTGAGTTCTCTTTTCATTTTGCAGGTAGCGGGAATTTTGGATGGCATCGTTTCAACACACGGACGTGTAAGGTATAGCTTCTAACTCCCCATTTCGAGACTTCCATACTCGGATCCACCATTTTATGCCTCTTCATGGCTAAAACGCTTCTTCGAGGAGGCAATATTTATGTACCCAAAATTGTAAGGTCTTGTATCACGAATAAAGTGTAACAAGTGCCCCAATGATGATACAGGTCTCCTCGCAAGGTGTTCGGGATCCGAAAAAGCCCTCAGAGTATGCGTTAACATCCCACATGCCCCGGTTAGCCCCCGCACCCTTTGTTTTCCCCTTCTTCCTTCTTTCCTTGGCCTCTTGATCTTCAGTGACGAAACTGCCACCCTGCAAGGTGGCGGTCTCGTGACCGCCACCCCTGATCAGGGTGGCGGTCCTGTAACCGCCGCCCTGCTCAGAGCGGCGGTCATGTGCGTGTTTTCCAGAACATTCTTTTGACATGACTCGCATGAAATATCACGATTCACCAACTTTCCTTGCCGACTTGGGCATGCATTTATGTTTTTGGTCCCCTGGAATAGTGTTTTTCCTTTGTTTATTGTTTAGGAGTTCCATTTGGTTTTGATTTTTGGGTGATTGAATTCCTATAAATGCATGGTTTGTGCACAAGCAAATGGGCTAGAAGTTTGGCTGGATTTTGAAGACTGATCTTTGCTCTCCTCATTTTTAGTATTTTAGCTTGTTATCTTGTTTAGAAGCCATAGCTTGAATTCACTTGCATCTTTAGTTAGATTTCTCAGCTGTTGGTAAGCCACATACCCATCTTGTGTGCAAAGGCGGTCTTTATCATTTCATCCAATCCGGTCCGAAGCCCGCCTCGAATTTTTCTCTTTGTTGTAGATTTAGTTTTCATTGTTGCTTAGAGTTCTTAGTTCAATTCATTATATGCCTGGTTAGCTTTATTCAGCTGTTGGTAAGCCACATATCCAACTTGTGCAAACAGTGTCGTTATTTTATCCAACCCATTGGAACAGAATAGCTTAGGAAGCCATTAAAGTTGCAGGTTTTGCTCTTCGAATAAGATAGTTACAGGTTCTGGTCGCTTCATGTTGCATGACTCGCAGTAAAATCCCGCTAGGAATCGCATAAGCCAAGCTCTGTACTCTTGCGTTGTCCCTCTCCTACTCGCATTTTCGGTCTGCATTCTGAGCTGTCCTTGTCCTAAAATCTACTCCTATCGGTGCTAGCATTACACGCTTTTCTGGATCCACGTGAACACGAAAGAACGAGGAGATCACACTGAGGGGACAAGATCACATACACCAATGGATTCGCCACTGTTCTGCGGAATCTAGGTTTTAACTTTCAAAGTTCTAGTTAGAATCATATCAAATAGAGTAGATAATTGCTTCATTTCAGTGAATTCTATTCTCGATATTGCCAGGGAAGCTATGAGGATTGATAGTTTCTGAGAAACTATGATTCACTCCTCACTTCTGAGGTAGGATCGAGAATCTTGCAGATAAATTAGGCGAGCTATTTTATTTAGAATAATTCTACAAATTACACAGGTTGATAACTACACTCGGTTATTTTGTCTATTTTAAATTATTGTTTAGTTGTTATTTCTAGATACACTTAAAATAGTTTGCTTTCCATTGTATTATTGAAAGGTTTATTAGAAGAATAGAAGTTATATATATGTTTTAGATTTATTCCACGTAGTTAAAGTTTACTTAGTTACAGTTAGATTTACATTTTATTTTGTATGACAATCACGGGACCTCAGGAGCTCAGGGAATATATATTTGAGCCAATCGTGCCTCAACCAAATCTCGTCACAGCAATAGTTGACATAGACCAAAATCTCAGAATACAAGTATTCCGAACAACAATAATTTACTGGCGATCGGTTCTCAGTTGAGAGGGTTAAACATAGAGGACGACCAAGCACACATGTTTTGGTCAAACCAACCAAATTACAAATTGCCCTAGGTAAACACTCACATGACTATAGAAGGGTTCGAAAGAGAACAAACCATTGGTTGTGATCCTTTGGTCCCACACACCAGTGCAGGAGACACCTCGTAGATATAGATACCACTTAAGAATCCCGGGTTGCGAGAATGCCCGTGAGGTATTATGAGAAGATTGCACAACTATTGGTTCTAAACATAGAAGCTGAGAAAGCACATGATTATTAGATACTAGGAATCAGGACTTGATTCTACGTATGACTATAGCTGGCCCACAACAAACACGAAACTACGGTTGTGATCCACAGATCCCACAGCCCAACGAATCCATAAGAGAATTAGATATAGACACTGGCCTATGCACACTAGTATTTAGATCCACTCCACTTCCACCCATCATCATCGAACAATTGTCCTTATTAGATATAGCGGCTAACGAAGCTAGAGAATTCTGGACTAGGCCAGAGAATCGTCCGTAGAGTCAATTATATTCACCATCCACTATATGACCTTATCAGGAGACATACATGAAACTATCCCAGGTCATTTTCCACGTATTCCACAACCCATAGATCGAATCATGCCAGAGCTCGATATTGATTGGAGCCTTCGAGCAGTCATCCTTGCCGATCGATCTATCACACCAGTCCAAGTTAGAAGGGCCTTCTTTGCCTTAGATTCACAAATTCCACTAGTGTGTGTCGAAGACATTAGACTGCCTAACTAGTTTGTCTGCATCCCACGCATATTCTACCCCCACCGGCTGTCTCGGCACGACCTCGAGAGGTCAGGTACGTGGAAGAGTTACTTGTAGATTCTCACGCTTGCCTGTCACTTTTCCGGCATACAGTGTCCTTCTCACATATTAGAAGGTCATATCACATGGGTTAGGTTTGGGGTTAGGTTTAGGGTTTTCTATTGAGTCATGCACTAGGGTTACTCAGCACCCTATATGTACCCTTTCACTATTCATTTATGAGCATGCCAAGACACTCCGATGTCTTTCTCTATGTGCAAGCTTTGTTCTATTATGCAAGATTGTTCAATTATTGATCAATTCTTCTTGTGACTACGTTGGAGCCATTATGATTCAACCAGAGTGCAACTTGATCATGGTGCATAGTTTCGATATGATTCATCACTTCTTTCACACCATTATCTAATGGTTCATTTAGTAAGTCATATTATTCAACCAATGTGAAAAAAAAATGAGTTGATTTACATGAAATTAATTCCTTTTGAATAAGCACCTTAATTTGAACTTATTTACATTCTACTGGTTTTCCAAAATGCTTAATGAGAGTACCCATGTGTCTTTTATATAAATCACTTATAGATTTCTTACCTGCTAGACGATTCCAAAATATAGGATTGACCACTCCCATGGCCTCAAGAATCTCCCCCATTTTAAATAATTTTATGATCTCACTTGATAAACATAGTGATTATTTTTATTCGATATTTGTTTGAGATATAAGACCTTTGTATAAATTATGTGTTACATGTACTTCTTCAATGTTTTTTTTCCAACAATATCCATTCTTTTTTGGAAAATGTGCATCTAAATCACATTTCCATTTACAACGATACAAAGATGAACAATTATATTAAATCTAAAATAGATTTTACAATCCTTTACATTTTTTGAATTTTTCTAACTACTGAATACATGTACTTGAAATCATTCATTAGAGTTGTATAACACATCTATTGTTTGACATACATGTTTTATTAATCTATTGAATTCAACTATATAGATGTATATTTCTTTAGCATGTTTTGTTAAGAAATTGATTTCAATCAACACATGTAGATTCCCACAAAGTGTAAATAATGTTTCCAAATCTGTTAAGTAGTAAATTACATCTTTTTCCTTTTCAACATGCACATGATACTTAAATATGAAACCAACTAACGATGGACATTCATAAAAAATTATGTGTGAAGACTCATACATGGAAATCCATCTCTTATCAAAGTCTTTAAGTAGTGTTTTTACCATCTATCACTCCAATTTCATTTTTAAAAAATCTAAAAATCTTTTTGGATTTCTTGATATATACATGTGTAATTCACGGATAAGCTGATATGTAAACTCTTCAACTTTGGAATTATTCACAAAATCATAATTTAATCATTGTTGTTTACTTTCTATTAGAAAATAACAGAGATAGCTAGTGAATGAATCATGCTTATGCTTATAATCAATAATTGCAAGAAAGGGAAGAATATAAGCTCACAAAACACCAACAATTTTATCCTAGAAAACCCCAAAGGAGGAAAAACTAGTCGGGAAGGGAAATTTCTCTTTCTTCCCACTTTTATTGGCCAAATAAAATCAATAGGTATAAAAATTACAATAAGTATGAAAGAGAAGTAGATAATATCCCTACACTTCCACTCAATTACTTGTTTTCTCTGTCTCATAGCCCTTTCTTCTATAAAATACAATTCTAGAGCTAAGAATTTCTCACTCACTTGCTTTCATAATTGGATCATCTTTGTTTCTCCTCTACAACATGTATTTATAGCCTTCCTCATGTCCTCCCATACACTAGAGAATGGGAAAGGTCATGCAGGAGAAGAGAAACGAACATCCTTTCAAATTCAGAGGTTGTTTGTTTTAGATTTTATTTTATGTCCATAATTTCAAGGACCGCCACCCTATGCAGACCGATGGTCCTAGGACCACTACCCTGACTGGGCAGTGGTTCTGTAATGGCTGCCCTACACAGGGTGGCAGTCCTATTACTTAAAATATAGAACATCTATTTATTTCTTTTCTTTCTTTGTGCTGATTGATTTTGATGAAGTAGAGTTATTTTAGATCCCTATGGATCACACCTCCCCTACTTAGGATGCTATTAGTCCCACAAAATCTTATTGGGGTAGTAGATGAGGAAATAATTCCCTCACTTTCTCCTTCAATTACCACTGGGCCTACCTTTGTGTCTTTCCTTTCATTCCAATTTGCTAAGACTCCTACAGACCTCTCCTAGTCTCTCTGAATTTCTACTACAACACTACATCCTCCTCCAATCCACCTCGTGAGTCCAAGACACAATCCTCAATGGAAGGTAGAAACTATAGTTCTTCATCTTCATCTAATATGAATGGCTCATATAGGTGCAAGTTCTTGTAGTTTACTACAGAGTACATCCTCATAAATGATGGAAAATCAAGTTGAAAATAATTTTCCCCAACCTGCTCCAATATGGTGAAGGGTCCATATCATAGTTGCTTGAGCTTCCATGCTTGACCTTGTAGTCTCTCCTTGCTCAAGTAAAGCCAAAATTTATCTCCAACATGAAGCTTATGTTCCCTCCTATGCTGATCGTGCCTAGCTTTGTACTTGGCTTGAGATTTCTCTAGCTATTCTTTGACTTTGAGATGGATTTTCTAGATCCTCTCAATAAATTTGTTTTCTCTAGTCACCTCTGTGTCTTGTGTCTCCTTCTCATCCTGTTGTCCAACTGCTATGTCCAGCAGATTTGTAGGTAGATATCCCAAACATGCTTCAAATGGTGACTTCATAGTGGATGTGTGTACTTCTCGGTTATAGGAATGTTGAATGTAGGCTAAGGACTCATCCCAAGTCCTTGGGTATTTGTTGTTATACCCTCTAATCAATTGTACCAAAGTCCTGTTTACCACCTCTGTTTGTCCATCTATCTGTGAATAGAAATTTATGCTCCTATATAACTTGGTATCCATCTTGTCCCACAAAGAAGTCCAAAACTTCCCCAAGAACCTGGAATCCCTATTAGAAATAATAAAATTTGGCAAACCAAAATGCACCCATACATTAGCAAAGAAAATATTTGCCACCTCATGTGCTTTTACTATATTTTTACATGTCATAAGAATACACATTTTACTAAATCTATCAACAACAACATAGAGATAGTCATGGCCATGTTTAGACATAGGTAATCCTCCTACAAAATCCATAGAAATGTCCTTCCATGGATGAGTAGGTACTGGCAACGACATATAAAAACCTTCCTTCCTAGTCTTAGGCTTGTTAGTATAACAAAGTTTACATCCCCGTATAAATTTTTATACTTCTTCTTGCATATTGGGCCAATAAACGTAGCTTTGCAAGTGGGCTAGGGTCTTACCAATACCAAAATGTCCCTCTACTTTTGAGGTATGTGATTCCCTCATCAATAGAATTCACTCTTATTTTGGCATGCAAAGCTTCCCACTCGAGTAGAGCAGCCCATCTGTGAGATAACAATCTTCAATCCATGTCCTTTCAGCCCCTTGGGACTACAACTGCTGAAATGTCACCCCAAATTATTTTTCTTGGGAAAATGCCTCTCTATAAGCTTCCTTCGTGAAGGGCTCAATCTGAGAGATAGTGGCCAAACCAGAAAACTTCTCCTATGTGGGTGACCTGGATAACATGTCTACTACCAATTTTGTACAACCCTTCTTGTATTTAATCACCTAGATGGAACTACTGAAGGAACCCCATCCATTTGTAGTGCCTTGCCTGCTATAATTTAGACTGTGCTTGTAAATATTGGAGAGGTTTGTGGTCAGTGTGCATAATAGTTTCTTTACCCAAAAATAATGTTTCCATTTTTTAATTTCCAGAACTAGTGCATACATTATCATATACTGAATATTCTTTAACTACTGAAGTGAAAGTTTTAGAATGATAGCATACGGGTTTACCTCCTTGAAGCAAAACTACTCCCATATCGTAATCATTGGCATCTATCTCTACTTCAAAAGGCTGCTGCAAATTAGGAAGAGCAAGTACTAGAGCATGACTAATATTGTATTTCAATAACTCAAAGGATTTTTCTTGTTCCTTACCCCAGTCAAAACCCTTACTCTTTACGGCCATTGTGTGTAGAGGTTCTGCAATCACGGAGAAGCCCGGAATGAACTTTTGCATGTATTGTAATTCTCCCACAAAAATCCTAATCTCTATGGATCATGTTGGTTTTGGAAAATTAGTGATGGCTTCCACCTTCTTTAGATCCACTCGTAGCTCTCCTCCTCTAACCATGTGCCCAAGATAGACAAGTGACTATTTGGAAAATTCACATTTCTTCATATTACAAAGCAGTTGTTTCTCCCTAAGAACTTGCAAGACTTGTTGTAAATGCATTAGATGTTCTTCCCATGTGGCACTAAAAATCAAGATATCATCTAGATATACAATGACACATGAATCTATGAAATCCCACAATACATCATTCATCAATATCATAAATGTAGTAGGTAAATTACATAATCCAAAAGGAAGTACTAACCATTTATACAAACCATGTTTTGTTTTGAAGGTAGTCTTCCATATATCCTCCTCCTTCATTCTAACTTGGAGATAACTGGACTTGAGATCCAACTTCATGAAGAATTTGGCATGCTAAAGCTGGTCCAAGAGGTCATCTATGCGGGGAAGTGGATATATTTTCTTTATGGTGATCTTGTTGAAAGCGCATTAGTCGATGCACATTCTATAAGAACCATCCTTCTTTGGTACCATCACAATAGGTGAAACACATGGTGAGGTGCTCACACGTATCACCCCTTGGTCTAGTAGTTTTTGTAGTTATTTCTTTACTTCAGTACTCTCAATCAAGGATTGCCTATACAACCCAATTTTTGGTAGCGGGGACTCTGACAATAGCTGAATCTCAGCTCTACTTCCCATTTTGGAGGTAATCCACTAGGATCCTAAAAAACTTCCTGAAAAATACTGAATAATACTATCCAAATCATACTTTCCTTAGTTATAAATCTCTGCAAATTCTACTCCATCTTGTTTATCCTTCAATAAAAGTAAACAAAATTGATTATGATTTTCCTGAATAATTCGTTTGGCTTGGTTAGCACTTACCATAGTGACATGTGTCTTACATTGGTGTGCCCAGATGTTGTAGCTAATCCCATCCTTGATCCATCTATACTGGTTTTCCCTCCTCATAAATATAGCATCCCTAACATACAAGTAAGGAATCTTGAATACAACATCAAAAGCATCAAGTGGAATAATGGTAGCTTCAAAAACATCAATATATTGGGAGTTTATCCCAAAATTGACCTTACATCTTCTTGTTACATGAAATTTAACACCCTTCTTCACCCAACCCAAAGGATAAGGGTGTGGGTGCTCGTAAGTCTCAAGACTAAGCTTCTTTACAACTACTTCAGAAATTAAGTTAGACTGAGAACCGGTATCAACCAAAGAATTTACCTTAGTTCTCTTGATCTAGATTTTGATCTAGAATAGTCTACTCATCTCCTCTTCCTAGCTATCCATGTTAGTGGTTGTGCATCCAAGCCTCTCATCTACATCAGATTCATCTTTGATCTCCGCCTCCCCTTCTATTTTCACAGCTGTCATGGACTCCTTTGAGTCCTTGGTTTGGTTCTTTGGATATAAATCCAAATGCAACTTCCAACATGTAGTGTCAATATGACCATTGATATCACAGTTCTTGCAAAAATTCTTAGGAACTTTACAAGTATTCAAAGTAGTGGCAACTTGTTTACCTTTCCCTTTCCACTTACCCTTGTTACTTTTTTGCCCAAACTCTTTCTTCTGCTGATTTTTTGACTACTTTACCCTTGGCTCTACTTCTACTTGCTTATTTTCATCATCTATGTAGTATGCATGTACGCATTCCACATTGAGATCTTTGGGTTTTGTGGAGATGAATTTTCTTTGAAGGTGAGTGTGATGTCCTCCCAAGTACTTGGTCAGAATATCCTCATCCTCCAAGTCCATGTTTAACAACATGGCTTGCATCCGAAAATCCGTACTATAGTCCTGCACACTTTGACCACTTCCTTATCTAAAATACTACCATTTAATCATTTGGTCAGTTTTATGGCCAATAGGATAGAAATTAGCTCTAAGTAATTCTTTAAATTTTTTCCAAGATTTTAGAATAGGATGCTTCTTCTTCTCATGAGTGGTTAGATGGGTTTCCCACCCAACCATAGCATGTCCCTCCATTTTTATATGTTCAAAGGTGATCCTCTATGCCTTAGTGACATTATGGATGCTAAATTAGACTTCTAACTATTTTAACCATTTATCAAGCAACTCTGCATCTACTTGTCCTTCAAATATTTTAATATTAACTTTCATTTCAACTTTAAAAGGAGTATGCTCATATTTTACCTTTTCACTTGTGTTTAAGTCTCTTATTCATGCTCTTCCCCATAACTTTCCTCATGGTGGCTCCTTCCTATGCCAAACTTTTCAGCTAAGCCCCAAACCACTAAGTCCATGGAGTCTTGTTTGACAGAAGTTGTCTTCTGTAAATCAACAAGCTCTTCATATCTTCTAAACATCCTATCCATCATGGTCTCTAGCATCTTAATTCTATGGACCAAATTCTCTTCCTCCAATTGTCCCTGAATTCTCTGTTTCCACTTCTTTGTAGAAATTTCTGGATCGCAAGGTAAAGCTTCTTCACCTTTAGATCTTGTTAATGTCATACAAATTCAAGAATGAATACCACAGTCATGGATACTTGTTATCTCTGATACCAAAATGATTTGTAAACTCTTCAATTTTGGAATTATTCACAAAATCACAATTTAATCGTTGTTGTTTACTTTCTATTAGAAAATAACAGATATAGCTAGTGAATGAATCATGCTTATGCTTAGAATCAATAATTACAAGAAAGGGAAGAATATAATCTCATAAAACACCAACAATTTTATCTTGGAAAACCCCCAAAGGAGGAAAAACCAGTTGGGAAGGGAAATTTCTCTTTCTTCCCACTTTTATTGGCCAATTCAAATCAACAGGTACAATAATTACAATAAGTATGAAAGAGAAGTAGATAATATCCCTACACTTCCTCTCAATTACTTTTTTACTCTATCTCACACTCCTTTCTTCTATAAAATACAATTCCAGCACTAAGAATTTCTTGCTCACTTTCTTTCATGCTTTGATCATAGTTGTTTCTCCTCTACAACATGTATTTATAGAATTTCTCATATCCTCACATGCACTGGAGAATGGGAAAGGTCATGGAGGAGAAGAGAAATGAACATCCTTTCAAATTTAGAGGTTGTTTGTTTTAGATTTTATTTTCTATTTGTAATGGCCAGGAATGCCACCCTATGCAGAATGGCAGTCCTGGGACCACCACCTTAGATGGGTGGAAGCTTTGTAACTACCACCCTGGATAGAGCGGTGGTCTGTTACTTAAAAGATAGAACCTATGTTTATTGTTTTTATTTCTTTGTGCTGATTGATTTTGATGAAGTAGAGTTATTTTGGATCCCTATGGATCATAAGCACTTAAAATTTTGTGCCATTTTCAAATGTGCGAACTATCTTGTATGAAAGATTCATCCTATGAGCCATGAAATTAATTGGAATCATATAAGGAGAATTTATGTTTGTAGGTAAACATATATACCACTTCTATGACACTTCATTAATGATTCACAATCAACATCAATAAATATATTTTTTGTAGATATTGAATAATCATCCATCCTAGCCTTATTCTTAAAATTACATATAACCAATTTGTAAAGATTTTTAGCATTGCAATTTTCCTTAATTTTATGAACTAGAAGATGATGTTGCCTTGTGTGGTTCTAAAAAGTATATACAAACATGAAAACCTAATATGCGTTGTCCACTATTGTAACCTCATCAATGGAAAGGGAGATAAAACTTGTATTCTTGACTTTCTCTTTCAAATCCTTATTTTCAATCATTATAAGACATTTTACCATTTCCCAAGCACTGTTATTGTACCAATGTGACCGTGGAAGGTTAGGAAACCCATTAAACTTAAAAAATTCGTAAATTCTAAAAATTTTGAAATAGGTATGACCATTTTAAGAATGAATAATTTAGTTAAAAACTATGTGTTTTTTACTTAAGATTGTCATTCAAATATTTTCCAATTTTTTCATAAATTGTTCCTCCTTTCTCCATAAATTTTCAACAATGTTTCTACTTGTTTTAAAAATCCTTTTCATATCTTACATACATGCATTATTTCACATTTTTCAACATATGTTTCATTTTCCTTGATTGTCTCTCATATACTTTGCCACAATGTTTCTCAATTGTGTCTAATTTTAGTTGCATTTTATGTTCTTTTCCTAATTTCCAAGAACAAATTTTACACCTATAATATTTTGGAGTATCATTATCATTTTCTATATCTACAAGTTCAATAAATGGATATTTTGTTGCATAGTCTACCTTAAAATACCTTCCAATTATCTAGGTATTTTTCTTCCTTTGAAAAAAATTATTTATTTGAATACTAGTATGAATATCATCTTCTAATTGAATATTTTCATTAGAACTTTCATCTATTAGAGGCATTTGGTAGTGAGGATTATCTTCCAGCTCTGACATGTCATCATCAATTATATCTTCATCTACTTGAAATTTTAATCATTGCTTTAGGGGATATGTTTAGGCTAATTATTTCATGCAGAATAAAATTATCAGTAAGGGTTTCTGTATTGAAACATGAGAAATATTTCATTGTGACAAGGATAATAAAGATTTAAACTTAAATGACAAAAAATAAAGAAAAATTTAATGATAATTTGTTACTTGTGATAATATTTGCAATGGATGCAAGTTGGTTCCTCGTTATTTTTGGTTGGTGAAAATAATTTAATATGTTACTTTTTATTTTGAATTGATATGAATTGTTTTCATTATTCACAGAGTCCATTATACCTATCCAAGTTCAATTTCAAAATATACCAATTTTTAAGAAGAATATTAAAAAATTGCAAATGATAGGTGAAACATAAGTGTTTGAATCTTAGCACTGCACTACCATACAATATAGTTAATATTACTATTGGTTGATAACATACACATTGTAACCATTTGGTAGTACTTTATACCCAAATGGAAAATAATATTGTATATTTTACTAGCCGGTAGCATTGTGTATGCTTCCAACTAGTAGCATTGACTACACTACCGAATAGTAGCATACACAATGCTACCAGAAAGTAACATAGACAATACTACTGACCAATAACATTGTGTATACTAAAGGCCAATAACATTATGTATACTACTGAATAATAGCATACATAATGCTATTGATTGATAGTATTGTGTATGATAAATATTGGTAACACTATATATACTACCGGCCGGTAGAATACACAATACTACTGAATGGTAACATTGTGTTTGGTAAATTATGGTAGCAATGTTACGTTATCGACTAGTAGCATACATAATTCTAGTGGTTGGTAGGATTGTGTATGCTACTAGCTCATGGTCTTGTATATGCTACTAGTTGGTAGCCTAAATAATCTTGTCGATTGGTAGTATATACCATGCTACTAGACGACACTATTTTGATTTGTTACTTTTTGAAAAATAATGTAATAGAATACCATAAAAATTTAAATTAACTTAATATAGGGTTGTAATATGCATTCGATCTTGACCTTTAAATCCCAAAGGAATTATGAGGAATATTTGATTTGTACTTGATAGTTATAACTTTCAAACATAATTATAAATACATAGTTAGTATATATATGAAGGTAAATATGTAAAATATAAATTTCATGCTAAAGGAGATTTGAATTAAAATAGTCGGTTGTCGGTGTAAAATCTAGATGAGATGACCCCTAAAAGTAACTCGTATATAGAAAATTTAGGCGACCCAGTCCTTATTCCTACCATAAAAATTTTCCAAATATAAATTTAAAAAATTGGAATATTTCTGAATTAACAAATATTCTCCACTAAAACTTACCCTTAGTGACAAAAGGAATATGTGAATGGCACATATCAAGTTGATAATATTGGAAGGGATCAAGATCGGTAGAGCTATCATGTGCTCAATGCCATTATGGAGGAATTTAACACATCAGTGGAAAGTAGACATAACAAATTACATGTAATGTGTCCAAGGGAGGCCTAAAAAGAATTTGTAATGAATAATATTATCCATGATGTGAAAAGTGGTTGGTAATTCCTTAGGGACAACAAGGAAATCCAAATTAATAGTTCCTAATGTGGAGGATGTAAAATTAGAAAAGCCATAGAAGGTAGTAATAGTACTATTGATCACACTAGTAGGAAGACCCATTTGAAATAGAAGATACTTAGGATAGATGTTGAGACTAGATCCATCGTCAATCAAGACCTACTTAATGAGAAATTATTACACACTTCCAATGATGAAAAGAGGTGGGCATGTATTAGAATCAAAGAGAGGAGGGGAATTATTGGATTTAAAAGTAATGGCCTGCTTGAGGGATTCGAAACTATCCATGAGAAAATAATAAATAACTAGTTGAGTAAATTAGTGGGTAATATAAATTATCCCTGAGCATATTAGAGGATGTCCTTATAAATCAGTGATTTTTAGAGGATCTCCAAGAGATATATCTTAGTAGGATTATTATTGATTTTTTCTAATATGTCAAAATCCTTAGAAGGTGGAATTGGCTTAGTTGTAGGGGCTATAGGTAGATGAGGAAAATATGAGTTTCCCCAATGGGTATTTTAGTGTGGTGTGTGGTGATAACATTAAAAAAATGATCTACAAAGTTTGAATTAAAGTGTGGAGGGAACCAAGTAGTAATAGGAATGACATAAAAGTGTATACCCACACAAGTAAGGGGGTATCACCCATGTGGAAAATAAAAACTAGGTTATGAACTTATTTATGAACTCTTAACAATAAGTAAAGCTTCAACATGGACCTAGTGAGAGGGATATTGGCCAAAGTTAGCATACATGAAATATTTATTAGTCCTAAATTTATAATCATAGAATATAGAAGAGAGTGACATGATGATACAAATGAAAAAGAAGAATATATCACTAAATAATGTCATTAAAAAACCATTTAGAGCATTATGGTTTGGATATCAACAAGTCTAATACACAAGGAACTAAGAAGATCCTATATTAGGTTAAGGGTTCAATCAAAATAAGGTTCACCAAAATGTTTAACCCTTAATTAAAAATTTCGTCAATTTAGTTAGGTGTAGGATATATAGAATTAATTTACAAATATAAAAAACACGATACAATACAAATAATAATTCATATTTGTAACTCGGATCGACAATAAGAATTTTCATACACCGATTAAGCTAACATGCAATTGAAATAAAAAAATGGAGGTATAAAAGAACTTAGTTGATTCTTGATGTTTTTGGAGAGATATAAAATTGTGTAATAGAGAAACAAGAAATTATCCGAACTTGAGTAACCCTCACAACTTAGACTAGAAATGTGACAACACTTGGGTCAAGACCATACCATAAGGTCAAGACTATACCTTACAGTCCAACCCCATCTATATGGTCTTAGACGTAATCTAAATTTTCCTCTGTAAAAATCTTGATTGCTCACTTTCTTGAATTTTTCCATTGTTTTCAAACCCTATTTTTCACACATGAAA